>CAWUFW010006284.1:600000-1178203 GCA_963921515.1 Calotriton arnoldi
TAGGACCCAGGAAGGATGAAGAGCAAAGACTTCTTCCAGGATCAGGACAGGACCGGTGACCTCTCTACAACGACGCCTGCGCCGTTCCCCTCTCTGATACTCGACTTCTCTCGATTCTCCCGTCTAATGGACTCCGCCGCCCCCTCCTCAGGACCTCTTCCGGACAAGGATTCAGTCAGCAACCGATCAGCATGGCAGTCTGGAGCTCTTCTGTCAGCATTTCCACTCTCCTGTGCTAACTAATTAGCTAATTCTATATCTATTATACCCTTCTACGCCCATGTACCTCCCCTTAATGTTACTAAAATATGGGACCACTACTTCTGATTGGACAGGGACATGGGGTGGATTCTCGCACCATATCGATTTGGCCTAAATTGTAAGGCCTATTGTCTTTACGTTCCCTCCCCTTCAAATTAATACATTCGCTTTATTTCCCACCCGTCTCATGACAAATGTTATATATTTTACAGGAGAAAAGTAACAATTTGTTCCGCCGGAAACATTGGGTACATCATCTTCGGCCAATAGGTCGTGGCCTTGGGAGACGTCCAAGTTGACTTCACTTGGCAGGCATACAGGACACATGCGCAGAACCCTCTGTCTCTCGAGTTTCAAGACACCAACCCAGGCCCAAGTTTACGAATTACTAAAAGTGCAAGAAGAAAATATTAAAATCACAAATAAAAAGTTTCACTGTATACCCACTTTCCCTAACTCTATTCCCATTTAATCATAATACTATCCTGCATTAGTAGCGTTTAAGAAAACGACAATTTAATAATGACATGAGAGCAAGCTTAAGCATGTGAAAACATTTAGCGGCCATTTTAATACACACTGCGCAGAAGCAGAAGTTTCCCACCAAGCAAAGAAAGACGTCACACCATGTGATCAGGTTGCAACATGCGCAATAAAGTCCCGCGCTTTTAACGGCCATCTTGGTTTATGGACAAGCGTTATTCATTAGTAAAACATATAGGCAAGCGTCTATCCCTTTTGTGTTTGTGAATGCAAGGATTAGTATTGACAGTACAAATTTAATAAATTAATACTATGAGGAAGATTGCATACAAGCAAGTTTCAATTTTGAAACCTTGCTCCATCAAAAGCACTAAAATTTTGATATCTAGTATTCTGCAGAGGAAGCCTCTTCCCACTAAAAATAGTTCCTTAAAAAAGAAAGACTCAATAGTAAATCTTCTTTCTAGGAAATCTGGCTGCAATTCATAACTTTCTCTCTGGCTAGGAAGACCGAAGTCTCCACCCTGTAGAAAAGACGTAAAAGGCTCTGCATGAAAGAAAATAGAACAAAAATGGACAGATACTGGGTAGATCTGCAAGATGCAGTGCGGCAAAAAAACATCAAGGCCTTCTGGGGCATAACTGCAGAAGCCAGTGGAAATAAAATACCCCCCAACAGCAACTCCAGTCCCACAAAAGAATGGGGTGCTTGTCTATCCACGCTGTATGAAAAAAACCTACCAACTATTGACATTGGGAAATCTCTATGGGATAGAACCTGCAGCGAGATCGATCAGCAGATAGAGTCGCCTACTGAACAGCAAATTGCTGTATATATAAGGAAAGCGAGAGACACAGCAGAAATGGGACCAGACAGGATCCCGGTGAAGGTCCTAAAGGAAAACATCGAAGGATGGAGTAAATTCTTGGCCCCTCTATTTATGTACTGCTATCAAACTGGCCACATTCCGAGCTCATGGTTGGGCAGTATAGTGTCCCTCTTCTGAAAAAAGGTTCCAGATTCTCCCCTAATAATTATCGCCAAATTACCCTCCTGGACGCTACAGGAAAAATATTTGCGGCTAGCATTTTGGACCATCTGAATGACTGGGCCACAGCCAGGGGGGTAATTCCTATGGTCCAAGCAGGCTTCCGTCAAAATCACTCAGTGATTGATAATATCGCTATCCTGCAAACTATTATTGACAAATATGTAGTTAGTAAAGCCCAGGTAGTCTATAGTTTATTTGTGGATTTTTCTACAGCTTTTGATAAGGTGGATAGGCCTTCCCTGTGGAGAAAACTATTGAAGTTAGGTGTTCCGACAACCTTATTAAGAATAATAGAAGCTCTCCATACATCTACATGGTGTAAGGTGCAGATGGGAGAAGATAAGGGTTTAACTCAAGAGATTTCCATGCAAAACGGCTTTAAACAGGGATGTTTATTTGCTCCCCTCCTCTTTTCACTATTTCTTAGCAATTTACCGGATTGTTTTGAGGAGCTAAATAATTTCCCATCACAAAACATCCATCTTTTAATGTACGCTGATGACGTGGTTATATTTGATCTTACCCCAATTGGGCTGCAGTGTGATATGGAGGCTCTCTTTAATGGCACAGAGAAAAACATTTTAAGAATAAATATTTCAAAAACAAAAAGAGTACCATTTAGAGGCAGGAAAAAGGCTAAACCTTTTACCTGGAAATTAGGAAGAACTCCAGTAGATGTAGTATCTACTTACATTTACTTAGGGAGAGTTTTCTCCCAGTCTATTGGAACTACCTTGCATTTTCAACGGACTGAATTAAAAATAGTATCCTATGCTAGTGCTATAAAAAAGTTTTACTTATCTACTGGGAGGCGACATTTTTCAGCCCTCCAAGAAGTCTATTGAACAAAGATTACCCCTATTTTAACGTATGGTTTAGAATATATTCCTATAAATCGATGGGGTTTTTTATATCTCAAGGAGGGAAAATTCTTACGTATGCTAACTGCTACAAGTCAAGCCACTCCCGTTTACGCACTCCGACTGGAATTAGGGGTAGTGAGCGCATTTACAAGAGTCATGGCAAACCTTGTCAGGTGGGCTTATAACATACTGCATGCACCTGAAGGTACATTGAGAGCAATTATATGTCACGAAACCTTTAAGGCTGATCCAGGAATAAATATGTTAAAAGAAAATTTAGAGATTGCTTTGGAGCTCTTCCATTGCTCCACAAATCTTTTACAAAGTTGGTCTCCAGTGCTCCTGAAGTTCTTTCCGAAAAAATTTACTCCGAGATTGAGCTATTAAATGGATAAACTTTATTGTCAACAGCTATCGCATTATAGGCTCTCACTAGATAAAACCGGCCAATGTGATTTGTGTAGCAGAGGAATCCAAGATTTGGTGCAGGTCCTATTTGTCTGTCCAAATAGCAGCTTGGTTGATGCACGCTCTCGATTTTTAAAACCTATTTGCATAAAATATAATCTTTTTTAGAACTATGGATCTGATTGAGCTAATAAGAACCCCACCAAATGAATTTGTATGTTACAAAGTTTTCAACATTTTTCAAGCGTTTCTTCCGCTATTTTAGAGATGTTTAAATTAGGAATAATAATCTCTTCTGTATAAAATTTATTTTTTATATCGTGGTACCATGGAACTGGAAATCTGTATATACTATTTTAACACATTGTGGGTCTCGGAAGAGGTCTATACCAATAACATTTCATTTAATTTCATACTGAGCCAGCCTCTCACACTCACTATTAATTTAATTATGGTAAATGTTTTAAGGAGGTATACTATTTAGTATGATATCCAATTGAAATAAAGTATAAAAAAGAGTCTGTGCCTCCTGGAATGTGGTGAGTATGGTGGACTTTTATGAATTCAGAAAGCATTCCCAAGATGAAAAATTAGGATTGCAAGTAATAACTTTTACTTCTTCATCATGAGATTCTCACTCATATTGATAGAAAGTAGAAGGTAGACTAGTTTAGCAAGGTTAGATGACCTAAATTCCTGTCCAGGGCCGCAAAAGGAATCCCTATGCAAACAAATTATGTAATTAAGCTTGACTTACTAAGGTATTTGGAGGATGAGTCCATACACAAAGCTTAGCATAAGTAAGGGCTGATTTGAATATGGCAGAGTTATAATATCTATACTAGGGTCATTTCCCAATAGAGCATCTCAATTTATATTTTCCCTTGTGCGTGGGCCCACAGTGTAACTGGCAAAGGTCTGTTAACTTTTGGTAGCAAGTTATACTGCAATAGCTAGCTGCAAAGTGGGAATTTAGTACAAATTTAGATGTGTATTTAAGTGACTAACTTGTTTTTAATTGTTCAGACAAGAAAGTCCAAGAGCGTATTTGAAATGAAAAAACCCTTCACTGAAGTTGTGGATATTGTAAGAAGCATAGAGCACTCTGATTTCTTCAAACATTTTGTCTGAAGATCCCAAAAGTAATGTACAAGTGACTGCTGTATGTGATGTGGATGACATTGAGGTTTCTGCAATTTCCAATATGATTAAGACCAGGAAGGGTTCTGAAAAGAAGTTTTCAGCAAAGTGTTAGAGATGTGGCTCTAAATATCACATAGGCAATGGTGTTTCTTGTCCAGCACAGGGCAAGAAATGCAATAATTGCAAGAAGGTTGAGCATTTACAAGCTGTGTGCCATTCGATTAAAACAAAGTCTAAAGTCAGTTAAGTATGTGTGGACGCTGAAAATTTGTGTGATAGTCTAAACATTGTTCTGCTAACAGTGGCCGTTGGCATGGTAAATACTTCCCAAAAAACATTTAAAGGTCCTATATGCAAAGTGATGATTGGCTCAGTCAATCTTGGGATAATGGCTGATTCAGGCTCTCTTATCGCCATTCTTTCTGGTATGACTTTTGAGAGGTTGTGGTCAAAAAAACTCTTGAAACAAATGGATGTCAAACTGAAAGCGTTTGGTGTTTATGACAACATCATGAAAGGATTCCTTACAGAAGTTTTGAAAGTCAAAGGCAGAGAAGTATTTACCAAGATATATGTGGCAGAAAAGGGCAGATATATAATGGGTTGGCAAGATCATGCCAGATTAGGAATTATTTTCAAACCGGATCATGAAGAACCTGTTCTTGGTGATGCTCCTATTTTATCGGTGGACTATTCACATGCAAATAGTGGAGATGGTGTGGACAATGATTTAATCAAGAAATACAATTAGGGGGCATGGCTTGGCACTGGCCGTGATGGCGGCGTAGCTCTCGAGCTCTGTCGGGGCCCGCGACAAAGCCCGTAAAATCCGCTACAGATCCGACAGCCAGAGGCGAGAGAAGCGCAGTTTAAGGTCCCCAGTATCGGTGTGCGGCGGAGGAGACGCTTCCGATCCTCGGCGGTGCGGGATAACCACTACAGCGCACCGGCGCCTGACCCGACAACAACGCAGCAGCCCTGGCGTGAGGAGGGCGGAGTCACGTATCGCGCCGGCCTATATTGTGTGCGTGAGGCTGAGGCTTGATACTACGCGAGGTCCACGGCTTGCGGCCTAGGGCTGGAGCGCCCACAACAGTGTTTGGCGACCTCAGAGGGGATTGCTTCTGCCAATGCGCAACGCAAGGTGAGACCCGGCGGGACTTACTACCCCCACCCTGCACGCTGGAAACGCCCGACCCTGTAACGTACAGTTGAGCTGGGGATTGTGGACACTGGAGATCTGACAGGGGCCCTTCTATGTGCATACTGAAGGGATACATACTCCGGTAATAACTCAGCCTGAGGGTGAAGCACTACACTCACGAACGACGGCCCCCGACTACTAGCCCCTGAGAACTATTCAGAGTGGGGGATGTAGACACGGCATGGTGGCTTGAGGAGGTGCAAACGAGGAAAGGTGTAACACACGAGACGGCCTTGTAGACCCGAACGGAGGGGGGACGTGAGTGCGTATCGTGCCCCCCCTCCTTTTTCATTTATCCATAAGTGGGAACTTGGATCAACGGATTGACGTTATTTGAAGGCCGTAGCGCTCCCGCCATATGAAAAGCCATAATCCTCCTCAATAGCGGAAGCTACGGACCCCATTAGACGGCGGCATATAAGGGTTGGGTGTGCGGTGTGCGGTGCTAGTCCCTGACCATATTGCGGCGCTCGACCCTGGTGACGCACCGCACCATGATGAAGCCGAAGGGAGCTACGGCCTCTGTCCAAGTCAATAAAATGGACAAATATGCGGTACCGCGACAGCTCACCACGGATGAAGGGGCGCGAGACGACAGCGTGGTCGCAGACGAACCATCCCTCAACTCAATTATGGCGGCGATACAAACAGTAGGAACAAATCTAGAGACCAAAATCGACACGGTCACGATTGAGTTGAACCTCATGAGAGCCGACATGCAAAAAACGTCCGAAAGGGTCACTGCCACGGAAGAAAATATAGGGGAGTTGCAGTCTGTGACACGTAAACTGGAGGAAAGGGTTCAAAAATTGGTTCATCAACATAGAAATGGCACTCCACCTGGATGATCAGGAAGGGCGGGCCCACCGCAACAACATCCGGGTAGTGGGGGTGCCTGAAGGGACGGAAGGCCCCAGCATGAATCTCTTCCTCGAAGAACTTATCCTGAATCACCTCAAGCCCAAAAGACTGTCACTGTTGTTCTCTGTGGAAAGGGCGCACAGAGCCCCAATCCCTAAGCCAAAACCTGGAGCGCCGCCCCGGACTATCATCGCGCGTATTTTGAATTTCCGAGACCGGGACACAATCCTGCAAGCAGCCAGGGTCAAGGGTGACCTCCCCTACGATAATGCGACGGTCCGTTTCTTCCCAGACTTCACTCTGAAGGTACAGCGAGAAAGGCGCTCCTTTGAAGGGATAAAACGGGCTCTTAGAGACAAGGGACTTAAGTACATGATGTTCTTCCCCGCCAAGTTAAAAGTAGTGGATGGCGACAAATCTTGGTTCTTCCTGACGCCGGAGGAGGCTCAATGATGGCTCGACAAGGGCCCCCACCAGACACATCGCCGACGAGAGGAGATAGATCACGGGACCACAAGCCAGCGCTCCAAAGACTCACCGCACCGGCGCGGAGAGAGGATGCGCTCGCCATCGAGATCCAGAAGTTCCTGTTCTGTCAGCCCCGGCAGCGACACGGCACGGGCTGGAAAGTGAAAGACTGCCTGAGCTCTACTGGTCTGTGGTTACCCTTTTCCTTTATCTTTTTTGTGTCCTTTTGGGGGGCGGAGGTGGAAAGTTTCCCTTTTGTTGGGCGTGATGTGTGTTTCTCTGCTATCTTCAATAGTGGACTGGTAAAATGCCGAATGGACTATGGACTTTTGAATGTGATATTAACCCTCAATAATGTAAGGGCATGGTTGCGGGCCCGGGAGGGAGAGGCTATTGAGCACTGACGCCGCACGACCCTACATTTAATGTTCTTCGTTCTTGGGATCATAGGCGCTCTGCTATTGGGGATGTGGGTAGTTTTAGACCTACTAGGCAGGGATGCAGGGAGGGGGGACTTGTTAATCTTGGGGAGGGGGGAAGGATATGGTTACTATTATGTAATGTTACGATAGCAGAACTATCATCTGGCCCCTTCAGAAACGTGCAATATGGTTTCATGCTTATGTCATTACTCCAACTGAGCGACGACTGGGGGGTGCAGTATCCAATTGTAGGTAATGTATATCTGCAATACGAAGTTTTTTTGATGTTATTGTTTCGATAGTTATCAATCTGCCAACACAGACACACAGTCATTACGGGAACATGTTCACATTTGACCTCAGATATCCGCCTGTCATGAAGACCCACGTCCTCTATGACCTCATCTGATCCAATGACACAACGCACCACAACGCCAACGTTATCGTTCCTCTCATGGAACGTTAATGGGTTGAGAGACAAGATAAAACGCGGGTTGGTGCTGCAATATCTAAAGCGCAAGGCCCCAGCAGTAATACTATTGCAGGAAACGCATTTAGTGGGATCCATGTGTAAAGCACTTGACCGGTGGGGGTTCCAATTAATAGTGCACTCGGAGTTCACCTCAGGATCCCGAGGGGTAGGAATCCTTGTTAGAAAGCAATTTCCTCTCATCGTCCACTGCACTTCCAAAGATGACCAGGGCCGTTTTGCAGCAATCTCGGTCCAATGGGAGGGTAGCCTGCTTAACTTAGTGACTGTGTATATCCCACCCGCCCTACTCCTCCGCCTTGCAAGATCTGGGCAAGTTCCTCCTAGCATTACCAGAAAGGGACTTAATATTAGCGGGCGACTTTAACATGACCATAAATGACTCAGTGGACCGTACGCCTGTCCGCCCCCAACATCGCCTTAGCTCACCGTTGGCTGAATTTTTGGAAGCCCAGGGTCTACTGGACATATGGCGGTTCCAAAATCCACATCTGAGACAATACACTTTTCACTCAAGGGCCCACAACAGCCTTTCGCGTATAGACTACATACTCACGGCACAGGGTAATATGAGGAGGATGGGGACGGCCTCACACTTATCCAGGGGGATCTCCGATCATTCCCCGGTAAAGGCGGAGATTCGAGCACGCAGCCCTACCCAATGTCGTATGTACCCTATATATCCAGGATTCCTACTTAACTCCAACATCATGAAAGGTTTAGTAACCGCAACAAAGCAATATTTTCAAGAAAATGAGACATCAGTCACTTCTCCACTAACGCTATGGGAGGCATACAAACCAGTCATACGTGGGCAGGCCATCTCCCTCATCGAGGGTCATAAAAAAGAAAAGAAAAATGTAGTAGAGACTTTGGAGCAGGAGGTACAGCAATTAGAGTCTCAACATGCCATAGACCCCACGGACACTACTGCACATGAATTGCATGTTAAACGGCAGGAATATAAAGAATACCTTTGGGCAGTCCAACACAGGGTCTATGAATCTGGGGATAAAGCCGGCAAACTTCTTGCCTGGCTCGATAAGAGGGAGCGAGCGAATAGATGGATAGCACAGATCCGTACCGAAACTGGAGGTGTCACATCTGATCCACAAGAAATAGTGACAGCGCTAGCAAAACACTAGGAACAAGTATACACATCCACGAACATGACCACTGTCCAGGGAGCGCTCGCATTCCTTAAAAACATTCACATGCCGAGGCTCATGCCGCAAGAAACTGAGGGACTAGAGGCAGACATTACGGTGGACGAACTCAAGGCAGCCATCTCCAAAATACCATCAGGTAAAGCCACCGGTCCCAATGGCATCCCAATAGAATTATATAAATATAGGGTGGACAGGGTAGCCCCGTATATGTTAAAAATGTATGAGACGAGTCGAGTCCAAGGAGTACTTCCCAGAGATCAGTGACTGGCCACCATCGTGACCATCCACGAACCTGGCAAACCGGCTGCGGAATGCACATCATATCGACCGATCTCATTAATCAATGCAGAAGCCAAAATCCTAGCTAAAACATTAGCCCTCAGACTGACAACCCACCTTACCAAACTGGCCCACCTAGACCAATCGGGATTTATGCCCGGCAGGAACACGGCCTTGAACCTTAGACGCCTGCATGGCGTACTAGGTCAGAAACAAACAATACGGGAGGACGCTGCGGTCCTCTCGCTGGACGCGCAAATGGCTTTTGACTCGGTGGAGTGGGCATTTTTGTTAGCGGTCCTCCAACACTTAGGGTTTGGACCGAAATTCTGCTCCTGGATACACCTACTCTACACAGACCCTATCGCGCATGTAGTTGCCAATGGGCACATATCACGAGAAATTACTTTGGGTAGAGGGACGCGACAGGGCTGCCCATTATCACCTTTATTGTTCGCACTGGTCCTGGAACCGCTGGCGGCCTGGATTAGGTGGGATCCCAGGATCCGAGGGCTAAAGTGGAGGGAGGGATGGGAAGATCGCATCTCCCTCTATGCTGATGATGTCTTAATATATATAGCCTCGCCCACGCGATCCCTCCACGCATTGCTTAACATATGTGCGGTGTTTGGGACGGTGTCGGGCTATGCAATTAATTGGGACAAATCCGTACTTTACATTCTACATGGACTGCCCCCACGTCTGCCAAGGGGCTGCACGGTCCAGATAGTGACGGAGAGCTTTAAATACCTTGGGATACACGTAACGTTGGACCCGGATGCGTTCCTAGCACTTAACTTGCAAGCACCGCTGCAAAGACTGAAGCGTGATATAAAGCATTGGAGAGCATTACCGCTCACCCTATTGGGCAGAGCGGCTCTTTTCAAAATGATGGCCCTGCCCAGATTTTTATACGCCCTGCACAATACACCTTATCCAGTCCCCGACTCATACTTTAGAGCAGTGAACTCGGAGGTCACTGTCCTGTTGTGGGATAGCAAACCGGCAAGGGTGGCAGCGAATAAATTGATCAGAAGTTGGTATGATGGGGGGATTGCTCTACCCGATATCAAGGCATACTATTGGGCTTCGCAACTCACAGTCATTAATCAATGGATCCATGTACCTGACACTGACCCTGCTTACCGCCTAGACAGAGTGGCTTTGGGGAAGGGAGGAATCAATAGGGTACTTTACAACAAGTGGAAAACCCGAGACCTCATGGGACCAACGGCACACACAATTCGTGTCTGGCACACGGTAACACGGCACCTGGGCTGGTCAGACAAACTAACGCAGCACACTCCACTGTGGGACACAGGCAAACTGGGCACCCTGGGAAAGAGCAAGGGGTTTCAAAAATGGGACTTGATAAGGATCTCTCGGCTGGGGGACCTCTGGCATAATGAGGAGGTTGTGAGCTTTGCCCACCTACAAGAACAATACATGATGGCTCCGGGGGAAAGGTTTCGATACATGCAGATTAAACATGCAATAGATGCAGCCCTCCCAGCAGCGGAAATGCTCCCTGTATCATCCCCCCTAGAGGACCGGCTACTGACTGACTATTTAGACAAAAAAGCAACCTCACTCACCTATAAGAAAATTATTAATAACCGGACGGAACCCCTTGACCGACTTAGGGAGCTTTGGCAGACGGCGGTAGGGGATATGGACGACCCTGACTGGCGGGACGCGACTGCATCACCTAGAGAGGTGGCAATCTCCTCTAGACTGCGGCTGGTACAACTAAAAATATTGCACAGGACCTATTACACACGGGTGACATTGCATAAGATGGGAAGAATCCCAGACCCACACTGCTTACGCCTCTGCGATGCCATAGGTACATTTTATCACACCCTGTGGGAGTGCCCATTGCTTACACCATACTGGGCAGCAGTGATAGACACCATTACGGAAGTCAGCGAGAAGGACGTCCCGCTTGAGCCTAAATGCTGCCTTCTCAACATATGGGAACCAACAGACCTTAACCACGCTGAACGTCAGTGGGCCACGACAGGCATGATGATAGCTAAACGAAATATAGCACAGAAATGGGGGTCGGCGGACGTTCCAACTTTGCTAAAATGGGGTAGAGATATGGATATGGTTATGGTAGCTGAGAAGGCCACCTTCATTCACAGGGGATGTCCAAAGAAATGGGGAAGGGTGTGGGGCAAATGGAATACATATAGGGGTAACATCTGTACACCTCCGATATTGGATCCAGACTCGGATGACGAGATATAACAGTATTGTAATCAGCATGGAGTAGGTGTCTCTGTGGGAACCATGTACCGATTGGCTGTGTGTAATTATCCTCATGACTGTAACACTGTATATGCAGATTGTCTTATATCTCAATAAATGTTTTTCTAAAAAAAAAAAAAAAAATACAATTAGGTTTTCAAAGTTAATGTGGGGTTAGTGAAAGGTTTTGAGCACAAAATCAAATTGAAGTGTAATGCCACCCTGGTTATACCGAAAGTTAGACCTGTTCCCCGTTCTGTCAGAGAAGATTTAAAGAAGTTGTTAGATAAAATGTGTGAACAGGGGATTATCACACCTGTAGAGTCCTCTGAGTGGGTGTCTGCGGCAGTTAGTGCTTGGAAGAAATCTGGGGACATATGTCTGTATGCTGACCTTAGAGTACTAAACCATAATAGACTAGTTGACTACCATCCTCTGCCAAGGATTCATGATATGTTGGCAAACTTAGGCTGCAGTTGGTTTTTTTCTACTATAGATCTATGGTCAGCATATCATCAGATTCCTTTGTCTGCAGAATCTCAAACTTTAACCACATTCATGACGTTTTTTGGGGCATTCATGTATTTACAGATGTCATTAGGTCTGGCATATGCTGCAAGCGTTTTTCAGCAGTTTACGGATGAAATGTTTGTTGGAGAGAGCAGAAGTCAAGCTTTTCTGGATGATATACTCATTCTACTGAGAATCTGGAGTAGCATTATGAATGGTTAAATCTGGTATTGAACAAATTACAAAAGCATGGGGCTACTGTGAACAAAGAGAAGTGTACATTCCTAACTAGTCAAGTTGATTATGTGGGGCATAACATCTCATGTGAAGGCATTAAACTCAAGGTTTTCCTGGTAAAGACTATTACTGATGCACCAGTGCTGAAGGACAAAGATTCTCTCAGGGCATTTCTGGGACTGAGTGAGTACTCTGCCAGATTTGTGCAGGGATATGCCTTGGTGGAACAGCCCCTGAGAGCACTGTTAAAGAAAAATTCAAGGTTTGTTCAGTCTGGTGGTGAACAGCAGGCTTTTGACAAAATTAAAGGTTTCATTGTAAATTCCCCTGCTATTAAACCTTTCATGCATGGTGAGAAGAGTGTTATTACTGTGGATGCGAGTTCAATGGGTCTCGATGTGGTGTTGAGTCAGTTTGGGGGTGGGCAGGAACGCACCATCGCATTTGCATCCAGATTGTTAAATACGGCTGAAAAGAATTACAGTACTATAGAGTGGGAGGCACTTGCTTGTTCATGGGCGGCAGAAAAGTTCAGAATGTATATATGGGTTATAACATTTGATTTTTTTACAGATCACAGGCCTTTGATTTACATGTTGGGGGATAGATGCTCCAGTAAGGCCTCCAGGTTAATTAGGCTGTTGTCAAGGCTGTTTAACTTATATCCCAGGTGGAAAGAATGTCAGGGTGAACTGCCTTTCACGGTTCCAGTGGAAGAGGATGAGAAGGATTCTGGGGATTATGGGGAGAATTAATGTGTGATGACTATTTCGGATGCCACAGACTATTTCAAGATTACAGAGGATGAGTGGCAGGAACATTGCTCTAATGATGAGTGTTTCTGCTGGGTCAAGAAGTATCTTATAACTGGTTGGCCTTGTGACAGGGGCTTGAGTTCAGAGTTGAGGTCCTCTGTACATGTAGCATCGGAATTGCTGTTGGCTAATGTTATAGTGTTGAGACAGGATGTCTTTGTTCCATCTGTTGGATTACGTGAGGAGATCAATTCCTTTGCATGTGAAGGACATTTGGGAATTACAGCAATGGCTAAGACAATTAAACATCATTATTGGTGGCCGGGTATCGATAGTCAAGTTAAAACCTACATTGAAAGATGTACAGAATGTTTGTGTTCAGATAAACATTGGAGAGTGAAGACTAGTCCTTTGTGCCCAGTTGAGTGGCCTAATGGATCTTGGGAGAAAATAGGCATTGACTTTGCAGAACCATTTAATATTTTGAGGAATGAAAACAAATATCTGGTTGTAGCAGTAGACTATTTCTCCTAATGGTTATATTTTGCCTTTGTCAAGATAAATGATATAGGTATATTAGTAAAGTGTTTGGAGCGGTTGTTTCAGGTGGAGGGACCGCCTAAAGAAATTGTAGAAGATAATGGCACACACTTTGTTTCTGATGAAATTATGTTGTTTTTTAGGAAGCATGCCATTAAACATGTCAAAGGGCCTTTGTATAGTCCTTCTTCCAATGGGCTTGTTGAGAGGGACAACTGCATGCTGAAGGAGGGTGTGCAAATGGCTTGCTAATAAGTTAAATGTAGCTGATTACTTGTAATAGAAAGTGTGAAGCTATAACATCACTCCGCATAATACTACTGTCATTGCCCACTTTGTTCTTTTAAGAGGTAGAAAACCCCTTTCTACTCTCAATTCTGTGTGGTTGAGTGAAAAGATTGGCAACCGTAACAGTGATTTCGAAGGCATTCGTGAGCGTGTGAGAAACAAACAGAATGCTGTTAAAACACACCTCGACAGAGTTAGGCATGTTAAAGAAATGGATGTTGTGCCAGGAGATTGGGTTTTAGTTAAAAAAACCTATGTGAGGAATAAAAGTGGAGTCAAAATTCTCTAAGCCCACAAAAGTTGAGAAGGTGTCCAGACAGACAGTGCTTCCTAAAAATGAGGGATGGTGGAATAAGAACGTGCTTGTTAAACTTAGTAATGAGCAAACAGATTTTGTTAAAAATAATCTCAAGTTGCAGGAGTGTGGAAGGTGCTGATGCGGGCAGAGGAGATTGGCATCACATGGGGATTTTGAATAATAGAAAGAATGGTGGACAAGAAGAGTTGGGTAATGCAGCTGTACATGGTGACGGTGATGCATTGCTGGTGAATGCTGGGTGTGGTGATAGTGGTAATTTGTTTAGGAGTGATAGAGTTAGAACTGTTTCTGTCAGATTCAGGGATTCTGTAAGATACTGATTTTATTACAGTTTTTATTTATTGTGAAAGGGGAGATGGTATTATAAGGATAGTTTTATAGTATTTTTTTGGTAGTTCTTTCATTGTTCTTTTAATATGGAACTGTTATATGTCCTATAGTATTCTAGAATGCTATCATGTAACTAGGAAACTTTGGAAGTTGCTGTGTTGGGGAGCATTCATGAGTCCCATTACTGGAATAAATTCATGTTTCTGGGTGTATCTGAAGCATCCAGCATTTTTATTTACCTGCAAATGTAAAATAATTGTCATCAGTGATGTCATAAATGATGTCATAGAACATGTCAGGAGTAATGTAATATATGAGGTCATTAGCTCTGCTAACTATAACTGGTGAATTCCATGTTGTTTTAGTTCAAAACGTTAATGTTGTCACTGACATATTCACATAACTATAACGTTACTTTAACCTTTGTTTTGTTCATTGAATTTTTTAGGGATTTTTTAAACAAAAACAGATCATTTTATCACACCTAACTATAACGTTACTTTCTGGGTTTTTTATGTAAAGTAATTTTTACTACTATAAGTAAAGCCAACCACCCATCGCACATGCCTTTGGCCGAGTGTGGCATGGGGTTGTCCGCAGGGCCTCCTTCAGACAACCAACCACACACAGAGCATGGCCTTCGGTCGTGCACAGCAGAGTGTCACCAACAGGGCTAGCCTAGGGTCGGGCCCTGTAGCCAACCCACCCAGAGGCAGCCAAGCTGCCTGCATGCAGCCAACCCTACGCTGCACATGGCCTTTTGTTCTGCGCAGTATGGGGTGAGCAAGGCCCTGCATCCAATTCCCTGCAGCCACCCGGAGGCAGCCAACCCCACGATGCGCATGGCCTTAGGTCGTGCATGGTGTGAGTTTAGAGGAGCGTGCAACCTTACCCCGGGCTCTTACTTTCCCCGGGGACCCCATCTACCTGGGCCAGTTCCAATAAAAAAGGGAGGGGGCTGTGTGACCTCCAACCCCAAGCCTTAAAAGGCCCTGTGGGCCCTATCCCCTGAGGCCAAATATAATAAAAAAGGGGAAGGGTCTACACGGCCCCCTCTCTAAGCCTTATTAGGCCTGGGAATCCCTTGAGGCCAAACGAATCAAAAAGGGGAGAGGGGCCTTGTGGGCCTCTCCTTGAGCCTTCAAAGGCCCCGGGAACCCCATTGCCCTGGATGTTTTTGTTTAAAAAGGGAGTGGGCTGCATGGCCCCACTACCCAAGCTTCATCAAGCCCCAGGGACCCCATTCCCCAGTGGCCTGAAGGAAATGGCCCGATTCGGGTCACTAGGGCCACTCACGACCACCTCTCTGCCTTCTCCAAAATGAAGAGTCGGTCAGACAGTAGAGAATACAAACCAATAACAGTTTATTTAAAGTTCACTCAGAGCGGAGCCCTATCTGCCCAGTCGCTAAGAGTGCTGCAGAGAGAGTCTAACTTCAACAAGCATAACAATACATTATGTACATTTCAGAATCAATTAAACCCGCCCACCATGGAATTTTCCAGAGGGACGCAGCTGGACCGTAAATTACAATGGAGTAAGTTTCGATTCTGAGGCCAGGCACACATTATCTATCTCTCAAGGTTACTCTGCCTGTGCCCGCCACTAGACAAGTGGGAGAGGGCTACGTAGAGAGGAAGGGTATGCACTAATTAGAACAGTACATTCATTAGTGTAGCAAAGCTCAGCTCCAAAGAAACATAACCTAGAGAAGGCCATTTCCGAGAAATGGCAGAGAGTTAGTTTCGATGGCGCCGGTACACAAAATGGCGCTGCAAATGCTAACTTATGTGAAACAATATGGAGGCATAATTTTTAATCTAACAGACCCTCCTTTTAGCATGAGCTAAGCAAACATATCAGTATAACAAAAAGGGAAAAAGACATGTTATACAATAAAACAGAGTAATTCGATCTTTAGGAACACTCAATGTCTTCAGCTTTGTCATGTAGTTCCTATAGTACCCATGCAGGACCTGCGCGTTTGGATAACATAAACTGTGGGCTTGGTGACCGACTGGCTCTGTGCAACCCCACTGTGTATGTTAGCCTGATTTGCATTAGCTAGCTCACAGTGGCAACCTTAGATCATGACAACCCTGATCCCTCAGAATCGTGGAAACAATGTACTACTTTTCGCTCAGTCACTCGTGCTTACTTGTTGGGTTTGTTTCAGAGAGTTACACAGAATAAACAGTCTGGGCGTTTCAATAAGTATTTATTGAACAGTTGTTTTTCTAGTGTAGAATATATGTGCTGCAGCAACCAGGAGACAGTAGCAGAGATATATTATCAGCAGTACGATAAAAGTGAAAGGATAGTACAGTTCTACCATATTGTAATAATAATGGTTACATACATGAATATATAAAATGCATTATAAAAGTGTGCGTACTCCTACGATGCCTAACTAGATGTACCTAAGTGTACCTAGCATGTGTGTAGGTCTAAAAAGCCTAAGAGCCAAGAATCCCTCTAGGATTTAGTTGAACCCCATTACCTGAATAGAGAGAGTGTGGGACCCCGTCCTGGTCTCGAGTTGGACACCCCGCAAGGGCTGTGTTAGACCGCTGTCAGCTGGAGCGACTGCATGCAGGAGCCTCAGCGTCTCTGGTCAGTGTGTCGGCATGGAAGTCTCGGTTCCCTCTGCCTTACCGTGGCAAGATGTGGTGTATTTATATCCTAAAGTGTCTCGTCCCTCAGTATGGTTTGTATTGGTCTTTGTTAGACATGAGGAAGACGTCAGGGGTTAACTTTGTACATACATATTATGCAGGAGATGTAGCTGGTGAATGCTCATGCATAATTTATGAGTACATTGTAGGCCTGTGTTCGGGAAAAATCCTTCAGTGTTCAAACCACAGACTAGATAACGTTCAACCCTCAGTGTTCGTTGTGTACTGTAGGAAACTAATGTAGGTGAAAGATCATGCCTATATTAGGACATAGGAGATCATGACTATAATAGGGCATATACGATTATGACCATAATAGGGCATATACGATTATGTCTATATTAGGGCATATATGAACATGACTATATTAGGGCATCTATATGAACCATAACACCCACTCCTCTTACGAATTGGATGACAATGACCATACTTAAATCTGGACAATCTTAAAAATATACTTAAAACCAGCTAAAAACATGACTTTAAAAAGATGTTAAAAAATGTTTAAAATGTTAAAATAGGCTATGCTTTCTTGTCACTTGAAAAAGTCAATTCTGTCCCACTTATAAAAGTTGCATCACTACAAGCAGAATAAGGCCATGCCTTTCAAGCGAAAGTGTCAATTTAGGAAATGTTCCAAATTTTGTTCATTTATTTATGAAACGAAGTGGAGAAGCCGAATTCTTTCCCAGGACGCGATGAGCCAATTCAAGATTAAGTGTCCTGGCTGGGAGATACAGCATTATCAGTGTTAGCTACTGCAGACGACAAATCCAACGCCTCACAGAGAACGTCAATCGCACATAGATGGAATTCAGCACTGCCAACAGTCGGTGCTGCGGCAGCTTGTGCGGCAGTTGTTACCTGGGTGCCTGTGGAGGAGCCACCTAACCCAGCAGGAGCAAACGGCACCTGTGGATTCTCAAGGAATGAATTCATCAGAATTGGAAGACGCTGGGGACAACGCAGAGCATGGGCCTTTAGGGGTCCAGCATAGCATCCATGTCCGGAGGCGTATCTGATGGAAATGTTAGACAGAGATCCAACACGCATTCTTCTCCGCAAAACAGGCATCGAAGAACAGATAAGATGCAGTCCACCCAGACTGGTCTAAACGATAGAAACCAAGAGGCGTTCAGTTCTCTTAGGCAAGGTATACCCAGAAGCTGCACCATGCGTTCACAGTATTTCCGCTCCATGAGTATGTTCGCCATTTCCTCGTAAATTGGGCCGTCCATTGCGTAGCAGTAAGATTACAATCAGGACGCCTGCAATTAGGAACAGGATAAGCGGGAGAACTCCAAAGACCCTTCCCAATACGGAGTGTATAAAATTTGGGATTACTCCGAGGACTGTTTGAAAGGTGCTTAATAGTCCTGACCCTATGGTCTTAAATATGTGTACAATACCGCTCGTATCAGACATATTAAAGATACGACCCACCATTTCTGCTAAATGAAAGGGGCAGTTCGTACGTATAAGCGCTTGTATCTCAGTCGAGGTCCTTGCAACTTGAAGTTCAAAGATTTCTCAAGCTGAGGTTAAGGGCACGGGTTGCTGTAAAAGCATGGCTTTCAGTCTGCTCAAAGTATCAAATTGTATAAAGGAATCAGTCAACGAAGGCCATAACGGTGACTCCCTGACTGTGTTCAGTGGCGGAAACAATACTTGCATACAGCAAGTAACCCTGGAATTAACAGTGACCAGATAGGCGACGCCCGGAAGCATCCCACAGCAACCTTGATCGTTTAGCATCAAGTAACTCCCATTCGAGAGCAGCTGGAAAACCGGCGTGATCAGGGCCGCTGGGGTCCCTGACATGTGACAAGATAGATTCACTACCGAACCACTACATGCTCCGTGCAGAGAAATATCCTGACACATGAGAGAACCGCTTAAAGCGTTCTTGCAGTTTGTACCACTCAGATACACTTCTCGATCCCCACTCCGGCATCGATATCTATATGGTAACGCCCAAGTTTCCTTAATGTATCCCTTACCAATATTGAAACTGAAACGTAGTGACCGGCAGAGTGATTTGGCCATGAATTAGCCATTCGGTTGATGGTGATTCGGCTACAGTGAATGGTAACCTTTCCAGTTTCTCAATACGCAGCATTGTATATTTGGCTCCCCTTTGTGCCATTTCTGTCTGTTTATCAGTCAGATTGTATCCTGAAAACAGAGACGTGGTGTTTATAAAACGCCAGGGCACGTAGCCTGCATGCAAAGATTGCAGCGTCCATCTTAACATCATAATAGAACGTAACTGAGATTGCCCGTGTTGTAACAAGGCCAAGTCTTGCTCTAATACGTCAATTGCCGAAGATACAATGTTGCCTAAGGAGTAAATCCTGGAGGTCAAAGTTGTTAACCCATTATCCACTACAGCTAATGCCTTCTCTAAGTTAATACGGTCTATTTCCCGTATTCTTTCTGCGGCCTCCTATTGGGATATTTTCCAGTTTTCATTATAGTAGGCATAAATGCCAGCATATATGAAACTTTTCTGACGTGTTTTCCTTGGGCCTAACAAAAAATCCCTAAGGTCTACATCAGGTGTGAGTAAAGTCAAGTGATGTTTCACTTCTGTGAGTGTTGAGGTTTCTAGCCAATCAAGGCACAACTTCCCAACACTATAGGATGTCACTACCCCCGGGTGTTGTCTCTGTACATAGCGTGTATCTGGCCTACTGATACTAAACCTCTCGGTTATACCTAGGAATCTCTGTTGACATGTGTTCGTGTCAACGGGCCAAATCAGCCATTCTGTCCAATTGGGATCCGACCTGTTGTACTGGAGGATGTCATCTAATCCTACCCCATGTGTAGTTGAATTCCGCCCCACACCCATCTGTGATGGTGCTGGAAACCCAGGTGTGTTCATGTCTTTGTTCTTGGCTAGTCCAAGACAGGATGTCTGTTGCACAGTTTCATTTAGAAATATCATCTGCTGTGGAATGAGGCATGCTCTAAAAAGTGCTTCATTTCCCTGGACCTGCCAGTCCCTAGAACCCCAGATTGATTTTAAATCTATAGTGTCCTTCCATAGGTCGAAACCCTGTGTAGGCAACTGGGCCATAAAGGAAGCAGAGTAAATCTGTTTGGTGTTAGTCAACATAAATTTCTGTGCTGATGTTGTTGCCACTTTGTAATAAAATGACTTCGGGTCAGATGTATTAAACCCTGAAAAGTATGTGAATTTCTGTGCAAAAGTTTGCGAACTACCTTTTGGAGGAGTTGGGCAGTGTTCCCACTGGTGGTATTCAAATACATTTCTATGTGTTATAGATTTGTGCAAGAAATGATGACCATAATGTTGGTAACAGTACAATGTATCATAGTCTGAAGTGCCTTCTAACATTTCATTGTTCGGAAATGCTGCAGTTTTTTCCAAATCAGACATCATATTATTTACAGTTTCAGTGTCCCAATCATCAGAAAATGTACTGGAGGTAATGATATCACTTAAAGAAATTTTAAATACATGTTTAAGCTTTAAAAGTTCAGTCAGACCGAAAATATCGAAATCAATCTTGTCCCATACTGTACCGTCCGGAATAGGAACTGCTGTGATGTTCACTGAGGACAAGTCTCTTGGTTCACGATGTGAAGATTGGTGTGGCTTTAAAATTAAATTAACCTTTTGGGCTGTAGAACTCTGTTGAAGGTATCGTCCATTAATAAGCATACTAAAAGTTATAATTAAACCTAGCCAGAAGATGAAAAATAGAATCCCAGTGATATACCATAGTTCTTTCCAAGGTGTCACCAGGTAAGTCTTTTTTAAAAAAGTTCAGAAAGTCAATGAGTTTTTGTTTGTGTGATTTTTTTGGCTGGCGTCGTTTCCGGCTCGCTTGGATCCAGTGAAAACGTATCAAAGTTCATGAAATAGCCAGAAGCAGTTCGATCAATTGTTGGAATTGCATCGGAATTTGTTGAAATCGGATTTTGCTCTTGACGAGGCATGTTGACGTAGACATCTGTAGTCGGTCTGATTGCAACTTGGTTGTTAATTTGATTTTCTTCTTGAAGTTGAAGTTCTTGTTGAAGTGCAACGAGTTCCATAGCATTGTTGCTTAGTCCCTCATTCCATACAGGTGGCTCTTCAAACGTGATGAGTCTTTCTGTTTGAACTTCTTGGATTGTAGCGAGAAGAGGGCGTCTGCTACTGTGGAGTCCACGAGGCCTACTGTTTAGTATCGGCCACATAGTGTGGTTTGATTAGGTCGATTGAGACGAATCTTTTCTCCTTTTTTTCGGCAAGAGGCGGCAGAAGTACAGTTCTTGTGCCTTGGATTGCTAGGACCGGTACAGCTGTTCTGTAGGATGGCCCAAATTCTTTCTTGTCTGCAATCTTTTCTCTGACCAGATCCCCGACTTTTGGGATCCAGACAGGTCTTGCCATTACTGCCTTGACTTCCTCAGTGGCGGTCTGTTTTAAGTGGATGTTGCTTTGTTGTGTCCAGGATGCATTTAGATCATGTAAAACAGCCAAACGATCATGGATATCAAATTGTTTTTCATCCGCCACTGCGCCTTCACAATCAAGATCAGGTACCCACATTCTTGTCCCAAATAGGACCTCGTAAGGAGTGACACCCCCTAGAGAGCTTCTCGGCTGGTTGTTAATTGCTCTTTGGACCCCATAAAGGTGACTGACCCAACTACCGCCCTTGCCTAATACCCTAGCTTTTAAAGATTGCTTTAAGTCACGGTTTTTCCTCTCCACAACCGAATTTCCCTCAGGATGGTACGGAGAGGAGTACCGCAATGCTACGCCCATTCCTTCCATGGCCTCTTTGTAAGCCCGAGAGCTAAACGCCGGGCCACGGTCAGAATGTAACGTTCCAACTGCGTATGTGCCGATAAAGACTCGCAAATCTTTTATAACAGTTCGAGCATCAGCCGAGCGCTGAGGCCAGACCCATAGGAATCTAGAGCAGGAATCCACTGCAGCCATGATATATTTCTTGGCCCCATCTGACTGTAAGGGGCCGCAGTGGTCCAAATATACACAAGCGAGAGGTTTGTCTGATTTTAGTAATGGTGTCTGCGCTAGGCGTGCTATAGTGGAGCCTTTCATCTGCTGACAGATGTCGCACTTTAAGACGTAGGCTTTGGTCTGCTTTGTTAACCCTGGCCACCAGTAGCACTGTTTCAGTAAAGAAATAGTCGCTGTAACGCCTGTATGCGCAGAGCCCAAACCCTCGTGTGCTGCTAGAATTAAGCCTTGCCTACGATCCATATTTGGTATTACTCTATCCCCCACTCCAGGAATCTGAGCATATGGAATGTTGTGTGCATCTAACTTGTAGGAGTATTTGAGTGGACATTTTTTAGGTACTGCTGTGCTGCCTTTGCATGAAGCAATGACAGCTACCATAATCTCACTGTCTATCCTCATTTTTGAATGAGTGACTGCAGCTACGGACACTGTGCGTACAGCCCCCTTAGTGGCTTCATCAGCCAATGAATTCCCTTCAACGTGAACGCCATCACGCTGATGACTCAGTGTGTGTATCACGTGAGCCCTTGGTAGGTCGTTTTTCAACTCCACTACCTGTTCCCATAGCATTTTATGCTTAATTGTGCCACCTTTTGCATCTTTAAACCCGTTTTATGTGTTTATGTTTATGTTTAGAAATTTGTAGAGCGCGTGGCTGCCCGAGGGCTTCCCAGCGCTAAAGAGTACTGTTTACAAGCTCTATCCATAGTGCGTCTACAAGGGGAACAGCAAAGTTTTGAGATGTTTCCTGAAAACGGTTTCATTGGGTATAATTCTTAATTTATATGGGAGGGCATTCCACATCTTTGGTACCAGGTGGGCAAATGATCTGCCCCCCCACCTGGCTCTTTTGGCTCTCGATGTCCTAAGAAGCTGTTGCTGAGCTGATCTTAGATGCCTGGTTGGGAAATACCTGGACATCATTTGTCTCAGTTTTATTGGGCCTTTTTTGTTAACAGCCCTATATGCCAAGCATAGGGACTTAAACTTTATTCTTGTTTCAATAGGGAGCCAGTGTAGCTGTTTCAGTGCTTCTTTAGTCGAAGTGCATTTGGGGATTTTTAGAAGGAGTCTTGCTGCCGCATTTTGTACTACCTGTAGTCTCTTCATCACATATTTAGGCGCGCCCACGTAAAGTGAGTTTCCATAGTCCAAGCGCGAGATTATAAGAGACTGGATGACCATTTTTTTCAGATGTTCCGGGATCACCTCAATAATCTTCCTTAGTATTTTAAGCAGGAAGAAACATATTCCTGACAGTTTCCTGGATTGGCAATCCATCGTGAGTGAGTTCTCCATCCAGACCCCTAAGTTTTTTATAACTGGTTTGGGTATAGGTGGGTTTCCCATACAAGGGGGCCACTGTGTCAGGGGTGCCTGGATAGTGGATTTTCCTAATAGCATAATCTCTGTTTTCTCGCCATTTAATTTCAGATGGCTATTGGCCATCCAATTTACCACTCTCTCCAGACAGTGACTCAACTGCTGATTTGCGTTATCTGTTAGGGAGACTATCAGCTGAGTGTCATCAGCATATGACACCACTGAGACACCATGATACAATTATTCATTGTATGACTGTACACAGTAAAAGAAATCACACACAATTAGTGTGGGGAATTCGTGATCCATATTTACAAGTGCCAGTATCAGTGCTTTTAATTCTGCCAACTGAGCGGTGCAGTCTCCTAGAGATTGCGTTTTAGTGCAACTTGGATGGAACTTTCCATTGCGCATGCGACCTTTAACGATAGCACACGCTGCGCTGTAAGCTTGCTTATTCCCTATGGCCGGTTGAGCAGATCCGTCAGTGTAAATAATGTAGTCATACTGATCTAGAGGCAAAATCTCATTTGGTAGAGGATATTCTTGTTCGTATTGCAGAAATGCTTGTGTTTTTAAACTTGGATCAAATCTGTATTCAACATCCGTTGCAGTAAGAGAATTAGCCCATTGTATCCATCTTGGATGTAAGGCTTTCGCATTTGGAATGCTAGCCTTTGTAACAGCCTCTAAGGCTGGTACTGGGGTCACAACTATTATGCGCTTTCCCTGAGCCAGAGCTCTTTCTCTTGCTACAGTGGTCTGCACTGCTGTCAGGATTTTTTCTGTTGAAGTGAAACGCATCTCTGCGTTTGTGTACAGGTGTGATTTGTATGCGATTGGTACCGTTTCACCTTCATTGAAGGTTAAGTAAGTGTACCCGCATTGACCCGCTATTACTCGGATCACTAAGTTGCGTACATTTACGCGTGTCTGTAAGTGTTTTGAAGCTATCATGTCTTCTTGTAGTGAACGTAGGATGTTTGTATGTTCCTGTGTCCATTGTCTGACTGAAAAATCAGGTTTTATTAAGTCGTAGAAAGGTTTTACTCTTTCTGCGTAATCCAAAATGTATGTTCGACCAAAAATTTAGGAATCCCAGAATTGATTGTAAATTCTTTAACGATTTTGGAGGTTGGAGCAGCGCACACTTTTCTAAAAAAGTTAGCTGCTAGGCTTTTTCCTTCACTTGACAGCTCATACCCTAAGAACAGGACATTGAGATGGGCAATTTTTGATTTTTTAAAATTAAATTTATAGCCCTCAGAGGCGAATTCCATAATAATGGTGCTCACCCTGGTCAAGTGCCTCGGTAAGTCATCGTCCGTCAGATAAATATCATCCACATAGGACAATGCTTCTTCATCCAAATTCTGGAGTAACTCTGCTACCCTTGCTGAAAACAACCCCGGGCTATTCTTATACCCTTGGGGGAGTCGACAAAATTGTCCCTGCGACCCTAGCGCTGAGAATGCGGTCAAATACCTGCTTTCAGGCACTATATTTTGGCAGAAAAATCCATTTGAGATATCAAGTGTAGTTTTGTATTTTTTCCGCACAATGTTATTCATTAATGCGGCACTGTGCGCATTTTGAACTGCAAATGTCTTTGTGCACGTGTTTAAATGTCTGTAATCCAAAACTAAACGATATGTGTTGTCAGGTTTCATTACGGGAAACAAAGGATTGTTCATAGGTGAAGTGCAATTTTCAATCACCCCCTGGTATTCTAGTTGATCTAGGATCTCCCTGACTTGTTTTTTAGCTTCCTGTTTTATAGGATATTGCCTTTGAGCATTTGGTGAAACTTTTAATGGGATCACGTGGTGGGTTGAATCCTCATCCCAACCAGCATGATGTTTGTACAATGCCGGAACTAGGGCAACCGCCCACTCCTGCGCATATACATGTTTTAAATGTATGGGAACGAGGTCGGAAAAGGCTGGAAAAATTACAGTTTCTCCCTTAGGGCACTCCATGATGAATGCTGGCGGCCAGTCTTTTTCTGATAATAGGATGTCATATCCAGATGACAGATTTTTCCAAAATAGACCTTTAACTTTCCTGGGCTTGTCCCCCTCCATCCATATCTCATGTAACTTATGTGGGATGCTTACCCGAGTATCAGGTGTTTCCACCGTGATATACTCACTCAACTCCACTGTCACCAGAAATTCCTTCAGGTTCTGGCGAGCTATTGTTACTTCTGCCGCGCTGTCTAGCATCGTCAGAGCCCATTCCCCGTTCAGAAGCTGTGTCCTCAGAATTCTGGGCATGTCTGATTTTGAGACCTGCTACCTTCTTCTTTTTGAACTGAGGTATTGATTTTTGTTTATCTTCTTTTTTAGGTGCGTAGTCCACAGCTCGTTGCGTGTCTCTGGACCTTGTACGCTCCTCTTGTCTTTGTTCTGACCGTCCTTCCCTCTCTGAGTTTTTTGATGAACCCTGAAAGGAATGAGAGGAACGTGTATCAGTATCCTGATACCTGTCAGGTTACCTAATAGTATCCCTTTTCCTGAGGTTATACCTCCTTTCAGAGGGCTCCTGTTGAGGAGGCCTGCCTCGGGATTGAGATCTGCTGTCTTTAGACTTTTGTTGCTTTTTATTTTCCCATTTCTTTTTAGAAGAAGTAGGTGTCTGCTTTGTAGTGTCCTTTTTAGAACTGCCCACTAGTTGTGGTTTTAATGCTTTCCCACCTAAACTGTCTCTGCCTAATTCTGCATATGCAGTTTCAATTATTTTGGGTAGTTCGTGTTGTTGATCAACTGGACTGAACTCCCTTAGGCGTTGGCGGATCGCCACTGAAGCTGCTTCCTCCTTAATGTTAGCTAGTATTATGGCTGATACCTGTTCGTAGTTACCTAGTAACTGCATCCCTAAGTTAAGGGCAGGCTCTGCTCCGTACTCATTTTGTATCTGTCTCAATACGTCAGGTACTACTGCTAATGACGGGATACCATGTGTTCTGGTATATATGGCAGCAAAGACTGTACCCCAAGAGGTGCAGTCCTCTATTTGTGGTGTAATCCCCATGGGCAAGCAGATTGTTAGTATTCTGTGTTTACCACAGGTGGTAGTATTCGGGAATACTGCCTCAAGCTGAGTTATTTTCTGAGCTATCCAGAATGGTATTTGTTCGCGTTTTGCGGGCATTTTGCCCATTACCGCGTGTAATGTTTGAGGAGTAATTTTATTTCCTGTACCCTGAGCTGGAGTACTATTTGCTGCACCTGGTGCAGGTTGGATTGTTAAAGTCCTCATGACAAATTGTGTCAGGTTTCTGTAGATTTTAATTAAATCTGTGTGTTGTACGAGTAAGTCTCCTGGTGGCATTGTGTCAATGTCAGGATGTGGTGTGTAGGCCGCTAATATTGGCCCTGTGGCTCCTTCTCCTCCGAGTGGGCCTAACCTTACTCTTCTTTGTACGTGGGGTAGGGCGCCATTAAACCAGTAATAATGTTCCTGGTAAGTGAGTGGAATATCTATGTCTTCAAATGGACAATATTCCGGTGGTGCATCTCCTTCTATATAGTAGTGAAATGTATTTGTTATTGAATTTGCTGCCGGGAATGTAACCCATGAATAGAATACGTCTGTTTTGTTTGATTCGTGTGCCTCAATCACGAAAACTACAATGCCACCCCTAGCTTGTAAACCATTTTCTAATAGTCTTAGGGTGACTGTCCTTCATAATTTTGGTGCAATCTGTATTGCATCCGTAGGATCTTCTCCTTCTTCTGAAAAATTCAGTTCAACACTCTCTGCCCTTACCTCGTCATCAGGCATGTTTAGAGGAAGAAGTGTTCCAAGGGAACTAAGATAAGGTGTTATGCACAATTTTTAGGAACACTATGTCCTTTCAAGCTTGAATAACCAACAGCCAATAAATAGTATTTTTGTACTACTCAGCTGCGGCGGATTTTGTACCCACCCACTCCAGACGTCTCTGGGGTTTTGTGAGTAGGTTCTCTGAGAGTAGCACAACTGAACTACTCAGATTCTACTGTTAAATAAGTACCCAACCAACGTTGGTGGCGCCATGTCGTGTAGTTCCGATAGTACCCATGCAGGACCTGCGCGTTTGGATAACATAAACTGTGGGCTTGGTGACCGACTGGCTCTGTGCACACCCACTGCGTATGTTAGCCTGATTTGCATTAGCTAGCTCACAGTGCCACTAGAATCTCCTCTTATCGGGGAGAGATTAGTTTCCGGCAACCTTAGATCATGACAACCCTGATCCCTCAGAATCGTGGAAACAATGTACTACTTTTCGCTCAGTCACTCATGCTTACTTGTTCGGTTTGTCTCAGAGAGTTACACAGAATAAACAGTCTGGGCGTTTCAATAAGTATTTATTGAACAGTTGTTATTCTAGTGTAGAATATATGTGCTGCAGCAACCAGGAGACAGTAGCAGAGATATATTATCAGCAGTACGATAAAAGTGAAAGGATAGTACAGTTCTACCATATTGTAATAATAATGGTTACATACATGAATATATAAAATGCATTATAAAAGTGTGCGTACTCCTACGATGCCTAACTAGATGTACCTAAGTGTACCTAGCATGTGTGTAGGTCTAAAAAGCCTAAGAGCCAAGAATCCCTCTAGGATTTAGTTGAACCCCATTACCTGAATAGAGAGAGTGTGGGACCCCGTCCTGGTCTCGAGTTGGACACCCCGCAAGGGCTGTGTTAGACCGCTGTCAGCTGGAGCGACTGCATGCAGGAGCCTCAGCGTCTCTGGTCAGTGTGTCGGCATGGAAGTCTCGGTTCCCTCTGCCTTACCGTGGCAAGATGTGGTGTATTTATATCCTAAAGTGTCTCGTCCCTCAGTATGGTTTGTATTGGTCTTTGTTAGACATGAGGAAGACGTCAGGGGTTAACTTTGTACATACATATTATGCAGGAGATGTAGCTGGTGAATGCTCATGCATAATTTATGAGTACATTGTAGGCCTGTGTTCGGGAAAAACCCTTCAGTGTTCAAACCACAGACTAGATAACGTTCAACCCTCAGTGTTCATTGTGTACTGTAGGGAACTAATGTAGGTGAAAGATCATGCCTATATTAGGACATAGGAGATCATGACTATAATAGGGCATATACGATTATGACTATAATAGGGCATATACGATTATGTCTATATTAGGGCATATATGAACATGTCTATATTAGGGCCTCTATATGAAACATAACAGCTTCAAGGAGAGAATCAGTAAGGAGGGAAGAAATCTCAAAAATACCCTCGTCGATCTGCATAAGATCGCTCACCTCTTTTTGTATCATAATTGTTGCATTGGTATCATGAATCAATACTCTCTTAGGGGCGAGAAGGGTGGTGCAGTAAGAACAACATAAGGGAAGACACTGTACTAGAACACAGCAAGCAATCAGAATCACAATAAAATAGATCACCCTCTCAAGGATCCAACCCCATCCACCAAAGAGGGACCAACTCCAATTTCCACTCTCCATTCCCTTGACATTTTCCAAGATATCTCAAATATGCTGGGTAATGTTCTTTTCCATATTAGTGATCCCGACTACACACTGGTCTCCTACTACTGCGCACACATTACCGCTCTTAGCTAGGATGAAATCAACAGCATATCTAGTTTGCTCGGAATATATCTGCATACTTTCCAATTGGGTGGTGATGTCACGCAGAGCTGCTACTGTGGAATTAGAAAGTATCTGCAGCTTACATACAAAATATTCCCTGGCCCTTTCACCCCTAGCCATAGCGGTACCACCAAATGTAATAATGGAGGAAAGAATGTACCCAAAGGTGATACCATTGCTATAGTTATTGACTTCCAGGTCTGTCACCCCTTCACAGAACTCCTTTGTCAGTGTTCTTTTCACCCATCTGACCTTTGGATTTGCATGTTTGCAGGGCACACCTAAAGGCAACACCATACCAAGGGCCACACCATCTGTACCACTATGCATGTTAGAATAAGTCCCATTAGCCAGGAAGAAAAACCCGGGATGTGCATAAATGGGCCTATCATAATCTACAGCAGCATATCTAGAATTCCACCCAACGGTACAAGGGTCTTTTGGATCTACCGTAGAGTACGTACCCTTACGTAAGATTATCCCTGAGCAATTAGCATACAAAATGAGGTCAGTGTAATTGACTTATGGGGCAACATGCAGGGTAATAACCAGCCTCTCGGGGAACTGTCAATTCTTTGTACTGCCAACCTACCAGTGTGACATTCTGCTTCTCCATAAAGAAATTATCACAATAAGTGTTGTTACATCCTGGATATCCTGTACCTCGAGGCTTTCGATGATACACACATGGACCTGGATAACCAAATCCAAATACTCCTTGTATCTCTACGAAATCAGGGGGCCGAGTATAAGTGTAATTAACAAGTGATAACGGATATGCAGTCCATAAGCTAGTAACAGACTCAGTAGGATAGCAAGCAGCACCTTCTCCAAAAAACCTTTTATGTGTGTCAAGAAACACATTATTCGGGGCTGCCCTTTTCGTACGAACTTGAGAAACAATCTGGCATTTAGTACATGACGATGCATTCTGATTACATTCCAAAACCCAGGATACCCCACCCGGGACCAACAACAGCAATAACACAAGAACAGCACATAGCGTTTTTTGTTTGGTCGACCAAAATTCACATGTATGAGCAAGGGGAACCACTGGCTGCTCTTCGTCAGCAAACATTCTGCCAATGGGGTGCATAACGAATGATAAAGCAAAGGGGCAAATCTCCAGCAAGAGAAGTATACAAGTTCTCAGTGTCGGTCAGAGCCTCTCTGGTACAGGCTCCTATTGTTCATCAATGTTGGCGCTCTTGAGCACCGGCGGTGGAGCTTGGTCAGTCCTAAGCTCACGATGAATCCCACGTCGCACAGGATAATGTACCCCCCTCCTAGGGAGCACGTTCGATCTATCCTGTCCAATGTCAGAACAGTGCACCAATCTCACGACACCCTGAACTAACACCGTTGGTACTATAGCAAAGTACACCCTAACTTGCACATTCCATCTCTGCCTAATCTGACTTCTCCTTTGGTGCACTATTCCTCAGCCGAGGGCGCAAATTGTACCTGGTGTCTCCAGGCACAGAGGGGTCAACAAACAGCGGCTCCTTAATGGCTAGAATCTCTGGAGGGGCTGCTGCATTTAGCACTTCATCATTCTCCGCAACCGTTTGGGTCCATATTAACTTTGCATCGCTGTAGGGGACGAACTGAGGCACCTTCTCACACTCAGTGTCCCCTATGCCATCCCTCACCCACTGATCATAGGGCAAGGGTAAGGGTATCCTGTGGCAGTGGCTGGCGTGGATCCAGTTCTTTCGGCCAGTGACCTTCACGGCGGTTATTGTGGCCAGGAGGACCTGTTCAGGTCCCTTCCAGCGGGGCTCCAAGCTCTTCTTCCGCTGAAAATTTTGCACCAGAATCCAATCACCAGGCTGGATGTTGTGTCCCGGTCCCTCTGGTATATCAGGCAGAGCCACCTGGACCTGTTGGTGAATAGAACGCAAATTTTCAGTTAACTGACACAGGTAGTCGATCAACAACGGAAACTCAATATTGGAAAACCGACGGGGACGCAAGACGCCACAGACATTTGTCGGGCGTCCAAACACGACCTCATACGGTAGAATGTACTGTAGTTCTTGTCGATAACAGAGCTAATGGTAAAGCATCTGGCCACTGTAACCCTGTTGTCTCCTGAATCTTTGCCAATTTCAGTTTGAGAGTACCATTGTACTTCTCAACCAAACCTGCTGACTGTGGGTGATTTGCAGCATGAAACTTCTGCTTTATGTGCAAACCATCACAAACTAACTGGATAACCTTGGCATTGAAATTACTTCCGTTATCACTCCAGATCAAACGGGGCAAGCCAAAACGAGGAAAGAACTCCTTTAGGAGTACCTCTGCAGTCGCAATGGCTGTATTGTCTTTAGTGGGGTAAGCCTCAACCCATTTACTGAATGCACAAATAACCACCAACACGTACTTCAAATTATTGACCCTCTCTAACTCAATATAGTCCATCTGGAGGACCTCAAAAGGGAAAGTGGGTGGTGCAAAATTACCGGGTGGTTAGGTGTACCCTTCCCAGGATTGTGAATCACGCACACCACTCAGTACTTCACTAAATGTGCAGCAGTTTTTGAGATGTTATCATTCTGCCATACAGAGTCTAACAACTTGCAAATACCCTTAGTACTGATATGGGCTGGGCCATGAGCCATCGTGACCACAGGGAGAAAATATGCATCTGCCAACATCCATCTCTGCTTCCCTGACTTGTCAACCCAACATCCCTCATCATTAAATTGTGCTGTACTTTCTGCCACACTGCTAATTCCTCCACTGTGGCTTCACTTTGTATCTCCTTCACGTTCTCAAGTGAATCCTCAAACATGGTGACCTCGGGCACCCACCTAGCGGGACCTGCTATGAACATTCTTTTCATTCTAGTCCGGGCTGTTTCTTTAGCTGTCTGATCTGCGAAAGCACTCCCTTTACCTACATTATCAGTGACTTTCCGGTGGGCGCTACACTTCACTATTGCCAACTTCTTAGGGAGTGTCAAAGCGGACAGAAGCCTATATATAAGATGCCTGTGCTGGATCTTTGTACCATGGGAAGGAAGGAACCCTCTCTCAGCCCAGAGTCGCCCAAAATTATGGGCGACTCCAAAGGCGTACTGGCTGTCAGTATAAATATTGACAACCAGTCCCTCACTCAATTCGCAGGCTCGAATAAGGGCCTTTATTTAGCTCTGCAGCTTGGGCCGACTGATAAGGAACTCGTGATGTCTCAACCACCGTAAGCAGCGTAGTAATAGCATATGCAGCAGTTGTAGTGCCATCTGGTAATTTAAAGCAAGAGCCATCGACATATAGTTCCCCTTGAGGGTCAGATAAGGGAACATAAGTCAGGTCTACCCGTCCTTTCATCTCTTCTTCCGTCCGGAAGATACAATCATGTATGTCAATCTCCTCATTCTCAGAAGGGAGGGGTAGTAACGTGACTGGGTTCAGAGTGGCACATCGTTTAATTGTAATATGTTTAGCAAACAGCGTTAGCTCATAACCTGTCAGACGTCCAATGGTGAGGTGCTGTGTCTTTGTCTTATTCAAAAGTGTATCCACAGCATGGGGTACCATGACTGTGAGGTCAGTATCAAGTACGAGTCCAGCCGATTGTCTTATCGAGACAGCCGCGACCGCTCTTAGACAGCTCGGGAGGGCTCGTGCGACAGGGTCAAGCACAGCAGAGAAATAAGCACACGGCCGTTGCTTATCTATAAATTTTTGTGTTAAAACAGAAAGCGCACAACCGGCCATCTCATGGACATACAACACAAACTGCTTAGCATAGTCGGGGGTGCCGAGTACTTGAGCCGAACAAAGCGCAGTTTTCAATTGCTCAAAAGACTGCTGACATTGAGGCGTCCAGGGCAGGGGTTCATGCACATCCTTTAGTGTTAGAGCAAGCAGGGACTTAATTAACAGCGAATAGCTAGGTATCCACTGCCTGCAATAGGAAGTGATACATATGAAAGCGGGCACTTCTTTCTGAGTTTGCGGAACGGGCATTTTAACAATGGTACTGATGCGTTCAGGGGTCAATCTCCTACCCTCCTTCGACAGTAGGTGACCTAAGTAGGTGACCTCCTGGCAACAATACTGAAATTTGGAAAGATAAACGTTATGTCCATGATGTGCCAAATGCAACAATAACTGAACTGTACTGTCCCTACAACCTTGCTCTGTGTCAGAAGCGATGAGCAAGTCATCAACATAGTGCACTAATACATTACCTGGGGGAAGTGAAAGAGAATCCAATTGGCTCTTTAATGCCTGACTATAAGTACTCGGGCTCTCTGTATAGCCTTGAGGAGCGCGACAGAACCTAAAGCTTCTACCAGCTAGGGTGAACCCAAACAAATACCTGCTGTCAGGATGAATGGGAATACTGATGAACGCGTTTTCAAATCAATAACAGAAAAGAATGTAGCAGAAGAAGGAATCATTGTCAAAAGAGTGGTAATGTCAGGAACCACCGGAAACTGGGGAATCACTATTTTATTAACTTCACGCAAGTCAATCACAAAGCGATAAACATCTGCATGATCATCAGAGGAACCCAAAGGTGTCTGTTTGAGAATGGGAAGAATAGGGCTATTACAAACATTAGCACTCGTCTCCTCAACCACTCCTTTCTCAATTAAGTCCTGTACAATTTGCAAAAAAGCTCGCTCACCTGCCTGCGGTAGTTTATACTGAAGGATGCGAGGTAAAATAGCATTGTCTTTAACTTGGATCGAAACTGGTGAGATCTATAACAGTCCCACATCTGTGTCACCTGTTGCCCAGAGGGTTGGCGGCACGTCTTTAAACTCTGCAGGAAGAGGTGCATCTTTGGGCAGGCACTGCGTGGCGCGTACTACATCCGGGCCCATTGTCATGTAAACACCTGCCGGAGAGCAATAATTTGTAGCATGCAATTTCTTCTACAAGTCCAAACCCATCAGATTTTCTCCACAATTAGACGTCAACAAGAATGGCGAATCCACAGTGAAAGGACAAATAGTCAACGCAAGAGGCTTTAAAATGGGGCTCACAACTGGTACACCAGAAAAACCTACCGAAACATTATTATGGCCAGACAGAGCTGCCCCAGGGACCAAGGAAAGAGAAATAGAACTGTTCGTTGCACCAGTATCCACTAAAAACTCCTTAGCCAAGCCATGCAAATCCGCAGAAACATACGGACCGCGTTGATCTACAGGTATCGTAACTGGTCCCTCACTCTGTCCTTGGCTGTCCTAGCGGTAAGACATTCCTGTCACTTCATCCATATCAAAATCATCATGATAATACTGTCCTCCCTGAGGGTCGTCAAAATAATTTTGATCAGAACGACCCTGCGAGGACACAGCATTCTGAGCCCTGTCCTGACCACCAGCTCCACGACCTCAGGGTGATAGATAGGATGAACCTCCCGCATTGGAAACTGAGATACCGGGGTGGGGCTCTTCTCAAGCAGTCTACCCCGATAAGCAACCAACGTCGCAACATTACCAAAAACTTGACCAGGCGCCATATCAGTAACATATACATGATCCTTAATATCATATAAAATCTGCGGTGCTGCATCGTTGAAACACTACTCCCAAAAACCGATCAAAGTAGCAGACATATGCTTAAGGGCATGCTGTTGCACAAAAGGCTCATAATCTTTCATTACACTCCACACATCTTCCACACCATAAATGGGGTTTCGGGCCCACTGCGCAGCCTGATTAGCCACTACCTTTTTCTCTGCATCTCCCATCTCCGATCGCACATACGGACCCATTCGCTCTTTAAACTTTGTCCAGTCTCTATCCTCGAATCCACGTACTGGTGTCCCACTACTTGGTAATGTCGGGGGATGGAAGAACACAGTGGGAGTAGCAACAGAAGTAGCAGGCACTAACATCGCTGCCGGCTGCATCGCAGGTGTAAGAGCTGGCAAAAGGGACGCTGAAACAATAGGTGTGGCAGCAGTATTAACAGTCATAGTTGCCACAGACGACGAAAGAAAGGACAGGAGGTGCCATGGCCAAAGCAGTCTGATCGACAGTAACAGAAGCAGAAACAGCAGAGACAGAAGAAACGGGTGGCTGGGGCTGTAAGGGAAGAGCAGGATATATCCTCTGCGGGGCATATAGGGGTGGGGGTCGAGTATCTAACAATTGTTCCACAAACGTATCATTTTCTTCTTGGGTCACATAAGATTTATCAATATTCAATCGAAACCTCCTATCTTCATGTTCAATCCCTACCTCTTGTTTCTCTCTATCATGTGCTACAGCTTTCTGAGTCAATGTTTGCATTCTCCCCTTCCGGGCCTTTTTCTCTGCTTTCATTCGCCTCTGTTTAGCCTCCTTTTGCCACGTTCGAAGAGAATCAAACATAGACTGCCTACTTCGCCTTGTAAACAATTTTTCCTGTAAAAAGCCAATTTTTTGTTCATCAAAAGTGCCCGTCAATAGCCACTGCAACTCGCCATTGTCCCTTGCATATTTGTGCCATAACGTACTAAACATCATAAAGCCAAGGCCATGCTTCACATACATATCAAAGTTCGGAGTGCCTTCTGGTGGCGCCGGCTGACTTTCTTCCAGTCGAGCAGCAGAACAACAACGACAACAAGAAACCAAGAATCGGCTAATTCCAGGCATTTTCAAAAGTGAGCCAAATTTGTTATGTTGCCTGGCAAAGTGTTCACAAACACTTTGTACCAAAATCTGTCCTCAGACCGTGCCAAATACAAAGCAAAATTGTACCATATCCAGAAAGAACCAAAACAAACTCACCTGGTGCACACAGGTCAAACAAATTTATTCTCCACTGTCGGCTCTTCGGACCAAACGTTCAGATTCAAGGGTTTTGCCGTCCAGGACTCCAGTCAGGATGACCGCTGGGCGAGCCACCAACCGGCCAGACAGACGGGGCAGCTGCGAGTTCAGGAACTCTCTTGTGCAGGGATCCCTGGTCCGCCCGTCCGACCCGATGATAGCCTCGACCTCCCCACCCGTCCTCAGGAGGGGAAGGGCCACTCGCCCGATGGAGTCCCTGTTCGGGCGCCAACTGAAGGAAATGGCCAGATTCGGTTCACTCGGGCCACTCACGACCACCTCTCTGCCTTCTACGAAATGAAGAGTCGGTCAGACAGTAGAGAATACAAACCAATAACAGTTTATCTAAAGTTCGCTCAGAGCGGAGTCCTATCTGCCCAGTCGCTAAGAGTGCTGCAGAGAGAGTCTAACTTCAACAAGCATAATGATCCATTATGTACATTACAGAATCAATGAAAACCTGCCCACCATGGAATTTTCCAGAGGGACGCAGCTGGACAGTAAATTCCTAAGGAGTAAGTTTCGATTCTGAGGCCGGGCACACATTATCTATCTCTCAAGGTTACTCTGCCTGTGCCCGCCACTAGACAAGTGGGAGAGGGCTACGTAGAGAGGAAAGGTATGCGCTAATAAGAACAGTACATTCATTAGTGTAGCAAAACTCAACTCCAAAAAAAACATAACCTAGAGAAGGCCATTTCTGAGAGATGGCAGAGAGTTAGTTTCGATTATAATATAAAATGGCGCCGGTACACAAAATGGCGCCGCAAATGCTAACTTATGTGAAACAATACGGAGGCATAATTTTTAATCTAACAGGCCAAAGCAAATTAAAAAGGGGGCATGCGACCCCCTCCCTGAGCCTTTTTGGGTCCCGTGGGACCCCATCACCCGGGACCAGATTTTTAAAAAGGGGGAGGGGGTGTGCGATCCCCCTTCCCAAGCCCTATTAGGCCCGGAGGTCTCCATCCCCTGAGCAATTAATAAAGGGAGGGGCACGCAGCTCTCTCTCTGATCCTAACTAGGCCCCCAGGGACCCCGTCTCCCAGGAGCCAAAATGTAAATAAAAGGAGAAGGGGCTGTGCAACCCCACTCTGTGCCTATTTTGACTCTGGAAAACTCATCCCCTTGGGCCGGCCATTTTTAAAAGGGAAGGGGGGCTGCACAGCCCCCATTCAGAGCCTTCTCAGGACCAGGGACCCCATCCCACAGGGCCGGCCTTTTTTAAAAGGGGAGAGGACTCACGCTGCCCCCTTTCCCGAGCCTATTTTGGCCCCTATCAGAGCAGAAGAAGGAAACGTCACAATTAGTTTTCGTTTTTGAAACTGCAGGTTTAATTATGCTGTGTGACCTGCCTTTCCCTTGGCTTCTGGCTGTCGCAGTAGGCATTGTGATGTCCAAACTCAACTGTAACAAGTTATTACATTTGAGCGGCTACACTGTCTTCTTTTTTTTACTGGTGGCTTGGTCTGTCAGAAGATACCTGTAATAAGGAAATTAGAGATGGGCTTTTACACAGATGCATATATACATATAAATTGAAGAACTTGGCAAACCAAGTCAATGAAGCATGCACCTGTGTAGTGTTGATTTATTGTCAAGACAGCTGCAAATGAAGACATGTTTTTTCTCATATCTAGTATTGATCACTTACATAATAGTGACTCCATCTGCTATTTCTATATCTCCAGTGAAAATAAAAGTGAAAAGGGAATTTGTAGCTGCAGCACATATAGACATATTTTTCTTACATCTGTGTATTATATCTGTGTATTATACAGAGGGATAATCATTCATACATTTCCAAGTCTCTATTTGTAATGGTAATTTCATTCTATTCTGTAGTTTTGGTGTGTGATGCAACATTAGAGAATACATTTCATCAAAGAGCCCTGGTGGGCACCAATACATTCAAACACACTTATTCAACAAAGTCGCAATATCTTTCCATTCTGCCTCAGTGGGCTTCTCTGTAAATATAGACAATGTATTGTCTGACTTTCGTATCTGCATTATGAGTAAAACATTCCAGCAGTGGTAGTTGAAGTTTAGGTATGGTACGGATTCATTATAAAACCTAAAGGTGTTTAAGAAAAAACTCTGAAAATTATTTTAAAATCCCATAATGAAAGTAACCACTCAGGAGAAGGGTTTGCGAATCTTGGAGTCTCACTCAGAGGTTCACAAAGCCTAGCCCAGAGCTCACAACCCTGGCAGCGGAATTTCTATATTTTTTATCATCATCATAAAACTTTATTTTTTATCACAAAGATCTTATAAAGTACATCTCAATATATACATATACATACAACTCCATAAAAGAATAATTTAAAATGTCAAAATTACCCTCTAGCTAACGTGGAGGCTGGTAAACAATTAGCAAGGGGGTACAGCTTTGCATATTAAAACAGCAATCTAATAAAAGCACATAATCACATATATATACAAAAATACCAAAAGTAGACAATTAATTTAATTACAAGTGATTAAGTAATCAAAACAATAAAAGAGAGTGAAGGAGGCAAAACTAAAAGGACGTATATCCATTAAAACAACGATGCAAAGATATCACATAATGCACTTCAAGCGTCTGATCCATACGGCCATCAGGAATTTAGCTAAATCCAAATACCACAATTCTCCTTGTGTCTGTGCTAAGTATTCTAAGCACTTCCAAATAATGTCAACGGCCAATGCAACTACATAACGGAGTAATCCACTTGGCCCTCAAATTTCTGTAGTAGGGACAAAAGAATAATAAATGGACCAGGGATTTGGGTCCTCCTTTGCATGCTGGGCATGTGTCATCAAGTAGAGCTTGGTGTTACCATCTGCTACAGAACACCTTGGTAGAGAGTGACTTATACCTAAATTGTAGAAACAATTTCCATGCCAAAGGCAGGACAATCTCATTAATTGTCTCTTCCTATTGGGGGAAAGCTTTAAAAGTACCAAACTTCTGAGTAAGCGATCCCCTTACATTAGAGACACTCTCCACCATAGTAAATTCCAAGTAAACTTCCTTAACTCTATCTCTGCTGATCTGGGACATCTTCTCCGGATCAGTCCAATAATATTGTAACCCCAATTTCCTCAACAGTGCCTAAGTGAATGAAACCAAGAGATCTTGCTAACCCTTTGGGATACCATGGGGACCAATAGGCCCACTTGATAGGGGGCAAGCGCTTCAGTGGACCACAATCGCTGCCAAAACATTAGGAGCCTACACTCCATTTTGTGGCAATATTCCTTTGAGCCAGGTCAAGGAAAATTGGAATCAGGGTGAAGCTTGCTGGAAGTTTGAGGCGAGATCTTACAAAACGGTGTTCTGTCACAGAAAGGAACTCAATATTCCCGCTACCCCACAATTCTGCTCCATAGATGACTGAGCATAAGGCTTTAGTGTTACAAATTTCTAGTGCTGGAGCCACTTTACCTGACACAGTTCTTTTGTAAATCTTAATTATTTCGGAGGTTTGCTGGATGAGCAAGAGATGTACTTTATCAAGGTGTGGGACCCAGCTCAAGTTTGGGGTTAAGCATATCCCTAAATAATCAAAGGTGGAAACCAATTTAATGGGGTGATCCCCAATGGACATACATCTCTTGGATGTCTTCTGAGCACCGATTGAAAAGGCCATATCCCTTGTTTTCAAATCAGTAAACTCCAATTCTCACTCATCACAAAAGTGGTTAAAATCATTCAATAATTGTTGGAGCCCTTGGGGAGACTTAGATACCAATAACTTATTATCAGGAAAGACCCTAAGGGTATCTCACCCATCCCTATCCAGGTACCCTACTACTCCATTTATAAAAAGTGAAAACAGGGTGTGCGCTGAAATGCACCCCTGTCTAACTCTACGCCTAATCAGGAAGGGCTCTGTTTGCTGCCCCTCCTCACCCCACCCAACCTGAGCCTTATTGGCTTCGTATAATCTCATCAGAATATCCAATAAGTTTAGTGGGATCCCATATCGGCCAACACCTTCCAAAGCTTACCCCGTGGAACCAGATCAAAAGCTGTATGCAGGTCCGCAAATGCTATGACAGCTTTTCCCCTTTTATTAATACTTCTTTCCAATAGATACAGATGAAGTGAAAGACCTGGTCCAGGGTGCTGATATTGGCATGAAACCCAGTTTGAAAATCAGACAGAATGTTCCCTTCTGAGATCCAATACTGGAGACGGGCCAAAATTTGTTCTCAGAATATTTTCTGAAGAGAATCTATTAAACTAATTGGTCTATAGCTATTCAAATTTGCCATATCCCCCTTCTTGTAGATATGTATAATCTCAGCTGATGTCCAAGAAATGGGAATCTCCCCACCGAGAGGATAATGTAGGATAGCAAATTGATATAAGTGCCCCACACTACTGGATCTTTCCTGTATAAATCATTCGGAATTCGGTCCAGACTTGGGGCTCTGACTGGGAAACAAGAGACAATTGCAGCTTGAGTTTCCTTGAGGGAAATTACATGTGTTTCAGGATTACTGGATGAAAGCTTATCCAAAAGGCTGCTATCCTCCTCTTCATCAAAATTTCCACAAGCATACAAGTCCCCAAAGTGGTATACCTACTCATCTGGCTGGACAAAGAATTACAGGGCAGTCCTTGGACCATTCAAACAAAGTAATGCTTTCTTCCAAAAGAACTTACTATCCTTGGCTACCAGGGCTCTATGCAGGGAATACCATAACCAGCATTCCCATTGCCTCTTGGCATCGTCCAATGTCTGTCTATACTTGGCCCTGCACCCCACCAAATCATGCTGTGACTTGGATTTTTCTGCTTGGAGGAGCTCACTCTTAGCTTTACTTCAACACTGGTTATACCATGCTGCTGGATTGGACTGGTTTTTCTCTACCTTTTGGGTTGGCCCAAGGTTTTTTTTATCAAATGTGCAATGCTTTTAGCATCTGCCCTACAAAACCCAGTGTGTCAGGGAATACGCTCCCATTTATTTTTTACACTACAGTGGTTGCCATGAAATAAAAATGTCTGTTGCGGCCAGGCAATCCCAATTTTTATGTCATTGATCCAACTTTCAATGAGAATTGGAAGGAGGAGTGTAGACCTGAAATGGATGACAGGAGCGAAAGCTCCCTCGTCCAATTGGATGCTTATTTTATTACATTTAGGTCCACAGTAAATCTACAAACCTGGATTTGAGGACTCTACATGGACTAACAGTCCACATAACTCTAAATGTTAATGCTTTTAAGTCTATCCCGTACATTTTGGGAACTCCAATTTCTCAAACAATACTGAAAGGATGATTAACACCAAACCAAATAAAGTCACCTCCCTGAGCAAAATTGTAGTTTCATGCCAAGTTTGGCAAGAACTTTTGAAGTTCTTCTCAACGTCTGTTCATTGTTGTTTTCTGTAGTGTAGAACACAGATTCCTTTTGGATTTAAAATCAGAAATACTATTCCTTTACTGTCCCTTTTAAGATGAAGGGCCAGGCTTACCAATTTCTCACGCAGGTCAGTGCAGCTGCCTCAAATGCTGCGCTGCGTGAGAAGGAGAGAGCAGGACAGCATCAAATATACTGAAATATGGCACTCTCCTCCCCTCACCCTAGCGCCGGCACTGCAATTAGCGGATGTGCGACATGGAGACACCTTTGCACCATAGTGCAAGGGTGTCTCTGTGAGTCAAACATAGGTTTTGTACTGGAAGGATACCCTTCCAGTACACAATACTATGCTGAGATTAATTTTAAACATTTTCCCACATTGTATGTGTGCTGTACAGTGCAGCACACTTGAAGTCGGAAAATAAAGGAGAAAAAAAGCATTTCTCCTTCATAGAGCCTGGTCAAAGGGTCCGTTATTTTCTGTGGCTAAATCCTGTCTACTTTATTTAGTAAATTGGGTTTCACATCAGAAACCTTAGGTGATTGCATGGGAACGCCCATGCACCACCCATGGTATGCCACCTTGGAGCTAAGTAATGGAAAGCAGAGCTATGCGCTGCTTTACCTTACTTTCACGTTATTTAAAGCGGTAAACAAGTTTAGCACTTGAAAGAAAATTGCATAAAAAGATTTTGTACAGATTAGTGTCACTTTTGTGATTCAAACACAGCAAAAAGGTTTTGCACCGATTTGTGTCACAAACACAGGATAAAATCTTAGTATATCTGCCCTTTAGTGTCCACACCTTAACAGTTTTCCATAAAACTTAAAAAATATCAAAATAATCTAAACATGGTAAGTAGGACTAATGGTAAGTGTTGTGCAGATCTGTAAATTGGCCTCAGATTTATTAGCAAATCTGCAATTATTTGCCCCACTCTTTTTGGATCTGCATGAAACCAGGGATTCCTCTACTTGACTTTGTAAGAATCTGCCAAATTTCATGCAGATTCATAGAACAGAACCAAGGTTATGAGCACATGAAAATGTTTTGCCCTCATTTGTATCTTTGCCTTCCCTTGATGGAAGTACACAAAACTTGCTATCTCCACAGAAGACATGCTAAGCAGGCTAAAGGATGTTAAATGTTTGCCATTTCTGTTGGATTTATCACATGGTGCCAAAGTTATTATACATGAGCACTTTTTTGGAACTTCCTTTTAACTGTGCCCCCAGAAGAATCTGCACAAATTTAAAAATACTGAGAGTAAGTTAAACATGTTAAGCATCTGCAAAATTCCTTAAAATGTCACCAAACTGCGCCAAAGTTATAGGCAAATTAAAAAAAAACCTTTTGAACTGTCAAGATATCACTAACTTTTTTCAAGCCAACCAACACATTTTTGTAATGCTGAGTAAAGTTTGTTGTTTCATTCCAGGTTTGGTGCTGGCTTGTAAGTAAGGCAAAATTAAGTGGCTTAACGCTGCCTTGTAAATAATGCTAACGTCGTAAAAAGTGACTTTCCCGTGGCGATGGGGGCTTGTAAATATGCCCCTTAGAGTGCTATTGAAATATCCTGCGTTAGCCCAAAAAAATCCGAAGGGCACGTGCTTACACTAACTAGTGTAGGACAAGCAAGTTTACTGTGAAACTGTCTTTCAGCATGAGATGTGAACAAACAGGGCCTAACTTGTGCGTGGAAGACTCATTTTTTGGCAAATCTGAGTACTTGCTGCAAACTTAACCAGTGTGGTGAAGAGTAACTTGCTTGTAATTAGAGGGATGAGTTTAATGATCTGGAAGACACACTGTCTGTGACAGAATTACACTCACTTTCCCACTTGTACATATTTTCGCTCAGTAGTCACAGGAAGACTCATAGTACTATGCTGCTCTGATGTCCATGCTGCATTATCGTGTATTGTTAACACCATGATTTTATTCAATAATTCATTCATTCAATAATGCTACATATAGCCATATCCATACTGTGCCTACAAATTTTGCATCGTATCTAAGTTTATGGAACAAACGAATAAGACAAGTGCATTATTTTAAATAGTCTCTAATCCTTGTGCTGTCATTTGGAAACAAAAACTTTATTAGCATAAAGCAAATGCTTCAGTTCTTCAAACATCTCATCATGCTCCTCTGCTTCTATCCATTCATTATCCATTAAAGCAAACTCACCCACAACACAAACATCCTTATCCTCCTCTTCCTTTATACACAAAACAGCATTAACTGGCAATCAGACAAAGAGTCAGCCACAACATTTTTTTCCTCCTGTATATGCCATCACAAAGTTAAAATCCATGATAGGCAATAACCATTGTGTTATCCTTGGTGTTACACTGCCTTCCAATCTCCTACCACGCTTAAACATGTGCAGTAAGGGCTTGAGGTCAGTACAGATAGTAAATGGTAGACCCCATAGATAATATTTGAAATGGGTTATGCCCCAACAACACACCAATGCTTCCTTTTCTATGGCAGAGTAAGACTGTTCTCCACCCTGCAGTCTCTGTGAAGCAAATCCTATTATTCTTTCTTGATCATTCACCTTTTCAGATAGTACTGCTCCCAGACCAACATTGCTGGCATCAGTTGTAATCATTGTTTTCTTGTTCACCTCAAAATGATCCAGAGATGATGACTCAACAATAGGTCGTTTGACACTGAAAAATGCATTTTCACATCGTGTTCCCTATTCGAATGCACTTTTACTTTTGGATAGAACTTGCATGGGCTCTACTTTTTCTGTGAAGTTGCATATGAATTTGGAACAATATTCTGCCAATCTTGGGAAAGATTTCAATTGTTCTTTATTTTATAGTTTAGGTGCATTTGATATTTGCTAATGGTTGCCTGTCTGCCCATATGTTTTTATTTAAATCCCGTAGGTCAATGCATAGACAGATCTTCCCTCCTTCCTTTGGGACCACTACTAAGGAAGCTGTCCACTCCAATGACTCAATAGGTTCTATAATCCCCTCTGCAAGTAATTTGTCCAATTCTTTTTGAAGTGGCTCCCTCATTGGATATGGTAATGGTCTCAATTTTAGCACCACTACTATAGCTTTTTCCTTCAAAATTATCTTGAGAGTAAAACCCTTTATTAATCCAAACTTATCGAAAAAAAATGCAAGGAAATTTCTGTATTATATCCTCATATAAGTTACACTGTTTAGTGCAACTATTCTCTTGGCCTTCATTCACAGCCTCTATTATTATTATGACAGGTTTCTGGGTGTTGAGATCCAAAACAATGTTCAGTTTTTCTGGTGCTGCCACCCTAGAAGTCTGACCTCTCCCTGGTTATGTATACTCTTCCTCGTACCCCATTGCTCCTGAATGTTATGTCCCTCCATGTCATGCCTATTATCTCTTTTCTCTTTCCACCATAACCTACTGCCTTCATATCTGCCGATTGTAAATCTTCCATTTTACATCCAAACTGTACTTTCTTAAGTTGTCTTGCCAATGAAGCAAACTCCCTGAGTCAGCTAATACTCGGACAGTTATTTCTTCCAAAGTAATATCACAATGTGGTTTTTCCAACTTGCCTGTGCTCTCCATCTTGATTTTCCCATAATGCTCTATGCTTTTGCCAGCACTCCCAGTCTCCTGTATTGCCTCATCCATCTCCTCTCTTGTTAGCACAATTTCTTTAACATCTTCACACACCCTCCACTAGTTTTATACTGTGGAATTTACCCTTTGACCTACATACTTTTGCTAGATGACCTCTCTTTCCACAACTCCTACAAATTACCCTCCTGGCTGTGCACATTGTATCCAAACTAATATGCCCTGGATAGCCACGTCTATAACAAGTTACAGTTCTCCGTTCATCCCCAGGGCTGTCACTAGTCCCGTATTTTTTATTTTGTTTCTTCTGTGTAACTTCCTTCATTTCAACTACCTCCTCTTTTTTTGTTTCTTCCACAGTCCCCTTGCCTGCATCAATCCCTTTTAACCACATCGCTGCATCCTCCATGCTGCTTGCTATTTATGTTGACTCTTCCAATCTTAGATCTTTCACAAGTAATTTCTCCTTAACCCTGTTATTATTTGTACAATGTACAATTTGATAAAAAATAAAGGAATCTGTTAAATCTTGGAAATTACATGAAATAGCTAAACCCCTTAGTGTAGCTATATACGTCATTATGTCCTCATCTTCCCTCTGAGTGCGAGAAAACAATGTGTGCCATTCGAAAACAATATTGACTTTGGCTGTGAAACGTTTATCCAATATCTGTATCGATGTATCATAGACATCTGCAGCTTGACCATCACCAATACTCAGTAATACCTCTGGAAGGTCGTCATACATTCTCCTTCCCTCCCTCGCCCCCAAGTGATGTAGAAAAATAGCTTGCTTCCTTACTGACCCATATTTGTCACCTCCTGTTGCTAATATATGTGTAAAAAACATGTTTGTCCACCTTTTCCAAGAGCTTACTTGTTCACCTTGAGTTGCTAAGAAAGTAGGTGGACCCATCATACCTTGCTAGCCATCCTGTAAGAATAGTAAAATATAATATTGTGCTAAAATAACAAGTTAATATAGTTAAGGCTTCCGGTTTTCCGTTTTTACAGATTTTTACAGATAAATACAGACAGAAAACAATGTGCTTCCGGTCTGTATTTATTTTCAAAAGCGGAAAAATACTGAAAATGGTGCTTCTTGTGAAAAACTCTCCATGCTGTCTTTCATGAATTCTAGGCAACAGCTGAGCAGGCGGATAGCATGGAGGGTTAAAATACAGGATGAGATTTCCTTAAATACAGGCATATGTTAACATATATTTGTAGTATGCTGCTAATATGTACCTGTGAGTGTAGTCTTTTGTTATACGTGGCTGCTTAGTTTGCTAAAAAGTGACAGGCGTCCATGTTTGAGTGCACTTCAAAGAGTTAGATAAACGCAGAAATATACCATTTTACAGCTACATTTATTCTTGAAACACAAAATAAATATGGATAAATACCAATAAGATGGCCAAAAAATAAATATGGATAAATACAGACGGAAATGTTAAAAAAATAAATACCATAAAAAAGGAAGCCCTAAATATAATAAATTAAAACAACAAATAAAACAAGAATAATGACTATCTAAAGGTGTACTGTCAAGAATGAAGCCAGTCCTGTTTCAGTTTCTTGAGGAAGTCGTTTTCCTTCCTCAATTTTACTGAATAATCAAGGCAATTGTAGTGGCCCTTCCTCTATTTCAATTAGTCTCGTTCTGTGCCAACGAACAAGGAAGGTGCTTGCACCCACACAGTAAGCTTATTGATGTTTACCAGGGTCGGATTGGTAAGGCGGGCACTCGGGCAATGGCCGAGGGGCCGGTATCCGAGTTCCAGCTCTGGGCTGCTTTTTTGGGCAGACTGGGGCCGATTTGGGCGATGTCTGTGCTGTTCGGATGCCGCCAGTGGGTGCCTAAGTGGCCTTTTTGGAGGCAGATGGGCGTCCATTACCCCCCTTTTATCAATTGGCAGAGGTGTCACTCCCTTTCTCTCGCTGGGCCGACCCATTTATGTATGCATAATGAGGGAGGGGCAGGTGGGCTGAGCAAAAGCGGCCTCACTTGTTTTCAGGTGTGTTTCACCAGTGTGAACTAATCCGTGCATTTTTTTAATCTAAGTAAAGTTAAGAAAACATGCCTCTGTCAGAGACACCCCCCCTTCCTTTTATTAAACTTCGCTGAAGCAGTGTTTTGCGGAAAGGCAATATGCAAATGAGGGCCACTTTTGTTTGCGTGCCCGGGTCGATTTTTAACCCCTTCGGTGCTCAGGACGGCCGGGAGCCGTCCTGAGACACGGTGGGCGTGTGCTCACGACGGCTCCCGGCTGTCCTGGCACCCACCCACGGGGAAGGGCTGGTGCTCCCCCCGTGGGCCGCCCATCATCCTGCCCCCACCCGCAATGGAAGGGGAAGCCCTTCCGCTTCACCCCCCAGTCCCCCCACCACATCATGTAATGACGTCAGCGCGCCTCGCGCGCTGACATCATTACATGATACCGGACGCGCTGGAAGCCATTTGCTTCCAGCGCGTCCAGCAGGTAAGAGACGAGTTTGGCCTCGGGGAGGGTGGGGGGGCATTTTAAAAAGGCATCGGAGGAAAGTAAAGTGTTTTCCTTTCCTCCGATGTCTTTTTCAAGCATTCCTGCTACACGATCGCGCATGGGGAGCGATCGTGCAGCAGGAATGCTTGTTTTTTTGTTGGTTTTTTTTAAAGGGCCTTTTGTGTCGGGGAGCGGCCTCTTGGGCAAGGGTCGCTCCCCTTGGGGGTGCACATTTTGTGGATGGGTCTGCCCCTCTTTGGGGGGGCAGATCTATAAATATATTTAATTTAAAAGGCATTTGTGACCACTAGGCCACCAGGGATTTTTTTTTTTATTTACAAAGTGCCTTTTGTGTCGGGCAGCAGCCCCTTGGGCAAGGGTCACTCCCCTTGGGGGTTAAACATTTGTGGATGGGTCTGCCCCCCTTGGGGGGGGCAGATCTATAAATAAATTCAAATAAAAGGCATTATGTGACCACTAGTCCACCAGGGAATATTTAAAAAGTGCCTTTGTGTCGGGGAGCGGCCCCTTGGGCAAGGGTCGCTCCCCTTGGGGGATAATTTTTTTAGTGGTGGTCTGCCCCCCTTGTGGGGGCAGATTGAATTAATAAAAAATTCACTGTGAGCCCACTAGGCCACCAGCGATTTTTTTTTTTTTTTAAATATGTTGTTGGGGAGGGGCCCCTTGGGCAAGGGTCGCTCCCCTTGGGGGATCATTTATTTTGGCAGTTTCTGCCCCCCTTGGGGGCAGATCGGCCTTGTTATTCTAGGCCCATCTGCCCCCAAGGGGGGGCAGAAACCATTAGACACCAGGGATTGTTGAGTTGTTTGGGAGCGGCCCCTTGGGCAAGGGTCGCTCACCTTTATGGGGTATTTATTGTGGTCATTTCTGCCCCCTTTGGGGGCAGATCGGCCATATGTTTTCAGGCCCATCTGTCCCCTAGGGGGGCAGAAGCCACTAGACACCAGGGCTTTTTAAATGTTGGTGTTGGGTAGTGACCCCTTGGGCAAGGGTCGCTCCCCCTTTATGAGGGTGAATTTTTTGGCTGTTTCTGCTCCCTGTGGGGGCAGATTGGCCTCATGCTTTTAGGCCCACCTACCACCTTTGCTTGGCTGGTGGATAGTGTGTGGACTAGTGCATTATTTGCATATGTGATTGTAATGTGTTTTTTCTCCTTTTTATTCTAGTGGAAAGCTTTTGATTCTTGTTTGCGGTTTCGGCAGTGGTTGATCTACAGTTTTGCGTAGTTGCATTTTTTTGGGAAGAAAAACATTTTCGTTGTGTTTACTCCAATTGAGTATTAATGTCATGCATGAATGAATTTTTTGTAAGTGGTGTCATAATAGCAGCATATTTAGTTAGTGTTTTGTGCATGAAATTCTTTGCGATGTGTTTTGCGTTGTCTTATGTATAATTTTTTTTTTTTTTTTTAGTGGGATACTGTTGGTCCTTACTGTGTCTGTGCAGAGTAGGTGGTGGTGAGTCTAGCTGCTTCTGGCAAGTGAGTGGTATAGTGTTGGAGTATATAGGTCTTTGTGCTAAAGCTACATTTTGTTAATTTCTTTTTTTACAAAGGGTTTGTTGTTGTTGACTTGTTTGACAAATTACCTTTATTAGTAAGCATTATGGCTAGCCGTAAAATTACTGCTCAGCAGGTGGTTGGTATGCTTCTTGAATCTTTCTCTGAGCAGGATTATGAGACTGACAGTGCGTCTGAGGGAGAAGAGGGAGGGGAAGATTCAGGCAGTGAGTTTTCTCTCCACATGGAATCATCGGATGATGAAGCTACTCTCAGTGCGAATGAAGCTACTCTCAGTGCGGACGAAGTGCCTGTTTTAGAGGAGGACACTGATGTGCCGATGGTGCAAGAGGCATCTGGATTGCAGCCTGGGGCTTTAAGGCTTCCCATTGGAAGTGCTGGACTCTGGGTTGATCCAAACATGGTGCAGCCGGTGTTGCCTGCCTTTAGTGGTGATGCAGGGTGTAGAGTGGATTGTGAATTTTTTTTGCCTATACAGTTTTTTCAGTTGTTCATGGATGATGTATTTTTGGGTGAGATTGATGAGCAGACTAATTTGTATGCTGAACAGTTTTTGGGGGACAACAGTGCCAGACTTAGGCCCCACTCTAGAGTTACCCGGTGGACTCCCACAAATCTAGATGAGATGAAGAAGCTTTTGGGTTTGACTTCTTTGATGGGCTTGATAAGGAAGCCGTCCCTGGCTTCATATTGGTCTACCAGTCCCTTGATGGCAATGGCCATATTTCCTGCAATTATGAGTCGTGATCGGTATTTACTTTTGCTTCGGATGCTGCATTTTGTTGATAATGCTTTGGCATTGCCACGAAATAACCCTGACTGTGACCGTCTTTTTAAGATTCGGCCTGTTCTTGATCACTTTGTAGATCGATTTTCAGAGATCTATACTCCGGGGAAAGAAATAGCTATTGATGAGTCTTTGGTCCTGTTCGGTTTTTAGACGGTACATTCCTAGCAAGAGGGCACGTTATGGAATTAAGCTGTATATGTTGTCTGAGAGTAGGACAGGATATGTCTTTAATTTCCGGGTGTACACTGGTAGGGATTCCACTATTGACCCCCCTGGTTGTCCGTCCACTTTTGGAGTTTCAGAGAAAATTGTGTGGGATCTTGCTAGAGGACTGTTTAACAGAGGCCACCATTTGTACCTTGATAACTTCTACACTGCTGTGCAATTGTTTAAGGAATTGTTCAAAGTGGACACTTTTGCTTGTGGCACAATCCGCTCTAACCGTAAAGGTTATCCAAAAGAGCTTGTTTGCAAAAAGCTTCAGAGGGGACAGTGCAGTTCCTTGCGTAGTGATGAACTACTAGCTGTGAAATTTGTGGACAGGAGGGATGTGTACATGCTGACTACCATCCATGATGAGAGTACTTCACCTGTGGCTGTTTGGGGTCAGATTGCTGAAGTGCGCAAACCTGTGTGCATTTTAGACTACAATAAGCACATGGGTGGTGTTGATAGAGTAGATCAGAGGTTGGAACCTTACACTGCTATTCGTAAGGCTTACATTTGGTATAAGAAGTTGGCCATCCATCTCTTCAATTTAGCAACTTTCAATGCTTTTGTTGTGTACAAGGAGTGTTCTCCTGCGTCAAAGTTGACTTTTGTTCAGTTTCAGGAGTCTGTGATAGGCAGCCTTGTTGTTGTGGAACAGGCAAGTGTTCCTAGAGTTGGAGTGGTGGAGGATGTGGCTAGATTGAAAGATCGCCACTTTCCTGATTTAATTCCTCCCACGCCCAAAAAAACAATCCCTGTAAGAGATGTAGAGTCTGCTTGTGAAGAGGTGTGCGGAAGGAGAGTCGTATGCACTGTGCCGATTGTCCTTCTAATCCTGGGCTGTGTGTGCCCACATGTTTCAGATTGTATTGTGGTTTTATATAGTTGTTCAGTCAACCTTGCCTGTCGCGGGTACTTGGGCCTCCCACACGAGTGAGGTTCCATTTTTATCGGGAGACCCGGGGGAACGCTGGGTGGTAGGAAATTTGTGTCAGTCCGGTGATGCCACAACTTTCCCACACAAAAATGTGTGGAAGAAGTGATTTTTTTCAGCTAAATTTGAGGTTTGCAGGGGATTCTGGGTAAGAAAATGTTGGGGGATCCACGCAAGCCATACCTCCCTGGAATCTCCCGGGTGTCTAGTTTTCAGAAATGTGTGGGTGTGGTAGGTTTCCCTAGATGGCCGCCGAGCACGGGGCCAAAAACCCAGGTGACCCCCCTTGCAAAACCAGGTCGTTTTGTGATAGGCAATTTTGATGTCGCCTCAATACGTTTTGGGCCCTTGCCTGTCGCGGGTACTTGGGCCTCCCACACAAGTGAGGCACCATTTTTATCGGGAGACCCGGGGGAACGCTGGGTGGTAGGAAATTTGTGTCAGCCCGGTGATGCCACAACTTTCCCACACGAAAATGTGTGGAAAAAGTGATTTTTTTCAGCTACATTTGAGGTTTGCAGGGGATTCTAGGTAAGAAAACTTTGGGGAATCCACGCAAGCCATAACTCCCTGGAATCCCCCGGGTGTCTAGTTTTCAGAAATGTGTGAGTTTGGTAGGTTTCCCTAGATGGCCACCGAGCACGGGGCCAAAAACCCAGGTGACCCCCCTTGCAAAACCAGGTCGTTTTGTGAGGGGCAATTTTGATGTCGCCTCAATACGTTTTGGGCCCTTGCCTGTCGCGGGTACTTGGGCCTCCCACACGAGTGAGGCACCATTTCTATTGGGAGACCCGGGGGAACACTGGGTGGTAGGAAATTTGTGTCAGCCCGGTGATGCCACAACTTTCCCACACAAAAATGTGTGGAAAAAGTGATTTTTTCAGCTAAATTTGAGGTTTGCAGGGGATTCTGGGTAAGAAAATGTTGGGGGATCCACGCAAGATATACCTCCCTGGAATCCCCCGGGTGTCTAGTTTTCAGAAATGTGTGGGTTTGGTAGGTTTCCCTAGATGGCCGCCGAGCACGGGGCCAAAAACCCAGGTGACCCCCCTTGCAAAACCAGGTCGTTTTGTGATAGGCAATTTTGATGTCGCCTCAATACGTTTTGGGCCCTTGCCTGTCGCGGGTACTTGGGCCTCCCACACGAGTGTGGCACCATTTTTATCGAGAGACCCGGGGGAACGCTGGGTGGTAGGAAATTTGTGTCAGCCCGGTGATGCCACAACTTTCCCACACAAAAATGTGTGGAAAAAGTGATTTTTTCAGCTAAATTTGAGGTTTGCAGGGGATTCTGGGTAAGAAAACTTTGGGGGATCCATGCAAGCCATACCTCCCTGGAATTCCCTGGGTGTCTAGTTTTCAGAAATGTGTGGGTTTAGTAGGTTTCCCTAGATGGCCGCCGAGCACGGGGCCAAAAACCCAGGTGACCCCCCTTGCAAAACCAGGTCGTTTTGTGATAGGCAATTTTGATGTCGCCTCAATACATTTTGGGCCCTTGCCTGTGGTGGGTACTTGGGCCTCCCACACAAGTGAGGCACCATTTTTACCGGGGGAATGCTGGGTGGTAGGAAATATGTATCAGCCCGGTGATGCCACAACTTTCCCACACAAAAATGTGTGGAAAAAGTGATTTCTTCAGCTAAATTTGAGGTTTGCAGGGGATTCTGGGTAAGAAAACGTTGGGGGATACATGCAAGCCATACCTCCCTGGAATCCACCGGGTGTCTAGTTTTCAGAAATGTATGGGTTTGGTAGGTTTCCCTAGATGGCCGCCGAGCACGGGGACAAAAACCCAGGTGACCCCCCTTGCAAAACCAGGTCGTTTTGTGATAGGCAATTTTGATGTCGCCTCAATACGTTTTGGGCCCTTGCCTGTCGCGGATACTAGGGCCTCCCACATGAGTGAGGTTCCATTTTTATCGGGAGACCCGGGGGAACGCTGGGTGGTAGGAAATTTGTGTCAGCCCGGTGATGCCACAACTTTCCCACACAAAAATGTGTGAAAAAAGTGATTTTTTTCAGCTACATTTGAGGTTTGCAGGGGATTCTGGGTAAGAAACCGTTGGGGGATCCACGCAAGCTATACCTCCCTAGCATCCCCCGGGTGTCTAGTTTTCAAAAATGTATAGGTTTGCTAGGTTTCCCTAGGTGCCGGCAGAGCTAGGGTTAAAAAACTACAGCTAGGCACTTTGCAATAAAAGGGTCATTTTTCACTGTGAAAATGTGGTGTGTCCACCTTGCGTTTTGGGCCGTTTCCTGTCGCGGGCACTAGGCCTACCCACAGAAGTGAGGTACCATTTTTCTCAGAAGACTTTGGGGAACGCAGGGTGGGTGGAATTTTGTGGATCCACGCAGATTCCAGAACTTTCCACCACAGAAATGTGAGGAAAATGTGTTTTTTTGGACAATTTGTTTAGGTTTGCAAGGGATTCTGGGTAACAGAACCTGGAGAGAGCCAGTCAAGTCACCCCATCCTGGATTCCCCTGGGTGTCTAGTTTTCAAAAATGTATAGGTTTGCTAGGTTTCCCTAGGTGCCGGCAGAGCTAGGGTTCAAAAACTACAGCTAGGCACTTTGCAAAAAAAGGGTCATTTTTCACTGTGAACATGTGGTGTGTCTACCTTGCGTTTTGGGCCGTTTTCTGTCGCGGGCACTAGGCCTACCCACACAAGTGAGGTACCATTTGTCTCGGAAGACTTTGGGGAACGCGGGGTGGGTGGAATTTTGTGGATCCACGCAGATTCCAGAACTTTCCACCACAGAAATGTGAGGAAAATTTGGTTTTTTTGACAATTTTTTAGGTTTGCAAGGGATTCTGGGTAACAGAACCTGGTGAGAGCCAGTCAAGTCACCCCATCCTGGATTCCCCTGGGTGTCTAGTTTTTAAAAATGTATAGGTTTGCTAGGTTTCCCTAGGTGCCTCTAAGAATAATATACATATAATTTTAGTAAAATCAAAAGGTCTTGGCTAACCACTACATTAAAAGGTTAAGAAATTTACAAGTTAAGATGCTACGCTCAAATGAATGAAGAATTGTCCCATGGTCCTTCCTTACATATGAGAGCATTGTGTTGCTACCAGAGAAAGTAACTTACCTGAGGAGCTCTGATTCCCATCAAAATGTTGTGAGTGCACTTTTCTATTTGCAAGGGAGTCAGAGAGAGAGATTTCAGACTGTAACCCATGCACACCAGCACCTCCCTGCCCTGCTTCTAGTGCAGTTTGTCAAACATAATATGCGGCACTGCTGTAATTCTGAAGATATGCACCAGCAGCCTATCTGACCTGTGCACATTATTTAAGACTGTCAGAGTGGACTAAGAGGCACACACTTTCATGTGCACTGGGCATGTGTTTACCCGTCCCCATTCTGCCATTTCACAAACATGATGGAAACAGTGATAAAAGCATCTGGCAGACATGCAGACATGTGGCACAGATATGTAGAAACGGTAAAATATTACAAGTTTATCATTTACCCGAACATTTATTAGCCCATTTCAGGGTAAGGTCAAGGTTTTATTTATTTATTTTATTTATTTTATTTGCAGAGTTTTATATAGCGCTGGCTAGACCCGGAGGAATCAGAGCGCTTTACATGAGGATCAGCGAGTTACAAGTTACAAAGTTACAACAGTTATAGGAGCCAAATATAACATAGGGAAAACAAACAGTGTTACACAAAAACATGAGTTACTAGCGCAAGCATAACCAAGACACATGTCCAGAGGGGCTAAGAAGGAAGAGGGGGGAAGGTACAAAGGGGTAGGGAAAGCAGCTCAGGTCGGGCAGACTGGCAAGGGGGAAAGTACTTCAGGGGATGGATTCGTCGGAGGGCAGGGGAGGAAAGGAGACACAGTGGAGAGACGAGGGAAGCCATGTCCAATGTCCAGCTGGGTAGGTGATGGCCGAGGGGGTGAACCAGAGCCTAATCTCCTCTATAGCTGATTAAACAGCTCCAAAGGGCAGCGGCCATGATTGTTCGGGCTCCGAGGTCAGCAAAATTCAAGGTCCATCAGAAGAACACAAACCAAAATCGCGTAATTGGAGAGTTGAAGGGCCGCCGTCCATATAACCTCAGGAGAGCCCCAAAGGTTCAAGGTGGGGGTAGAACTCAGGGGATAAGAGCTGGGAAGGTAATCTCTAGCGAGAGAGCTCCTGGCCAGAGCTCCTCACATGTCGGCCATCTTGACCCAGGGAGCCTGCATGTGCCTGGATGGTCTACTGAGAGAAGATCAAAAACGCTCGAGCTCCTGGGCGTAACTGGGCGCCGGGGCCCGACCTCGGGGCACAGTGATGGGTTCCCAGCACCGAACAGAAGCAACCTGCCCAGTTCGATGCTCAGCCATGAGGCCGCCTTCAAAGCCCGAGTCCGCCTGACCTCTGCCATTTTAGGGTCAGGCAAAGATTGCGTTATTCCTAAGGGGCGCTCTCTGAGCTGCCAAAGGCCGTCACCCCCGCGTTTGCCACCCGCAGAGTGTTCTCCTTTCTTGTTGCGGAGTTCTGGGCACTCTTAGGGGATCTGCTGCAAGAAGGTCCCAGCCATCACGAGGACGGCCGCCATTTTGAGGTCAGGCATCGCCATGCCAGGCACCCCGGGAGGAATATCTCGTCCAGCCGGTTATTTGGTGTCCGAGGTGCTGCTACTCCCGCTCCGCCCGTCCTCTCACTCTTGACTCAGGCCGCCTCCTCCTCACCTTCAGGTATGTGTTATGGCGCTCGGGAGCCTCTGCGATCTCGCCAGCCATGGGGATTGAGGGTATCAAAGCGCCACCACTCTGCACATTGGTCGGCTCTTCAGGGTTTTCTGCGGCGGTTGCAAGGGGGGGTTAGGAGCCCAAGGATCTCTCAGCCCCCCCCATCGAATTCTGATGTCAGCATCTCTGAGACCCCGGTCCATTCGGGGATGCCGCCATTTTGCAAGGCTCCAACGTCGATCCTCTGAGGCCGCTCCGGAGACTAAAACCTCAGCTTCCGCCACTGAATGGGCCTCAAACGTGCCATCTCCGTGTTCGCGACCATTTAATCTCCATCAGGGAAATTTTGGGCGATCTCCGATGTGGGTTAGAGCCGGGAAGGTAATCCCTGGCCAGGGAGCTCCCGGCCGGAGCTCCTCACATGTCGGCCATCTTAGCCTTCCTTACCTTAAAAGGTAATAATAACATTTGATTAACAGTGCTATGTAAAACATGAAGGTCCTATGGACTTATTCTCAGCTGTATCAAACAGCTGTTTGAAGACAAAGTAAACCTATGTTTATTAGCAACCAGAATTTAAGCAGTTTACAGTGCTGTTATGTTTGTCACTGCAATGCACTATTAATGCCCTAAGCTCCATGCAGATGATAGCTGAAGACTGCAATGCTGCAGAATTTCCTGCAGGTTATTCCCTTGATCTGCTTAATAAAGACCAAGAAGGCTTCTTCCTGAGCCTGTTCCATTTGGTCGACGTACATTGTCAACCTGTGATATATAATCCCTTTACTTTTTATAATTAATACTTTTGTTTATTTGCATTTCAAATGCTACCGCAATACAGCACAATGTTAACACTGAATCAGTAACTTGGGTTTTCAATTTTTAGTCCACTCTATACAGACAGGAGTAAGCAAACATCCACAAGGAAATGGGATTACGGGCACACTTTCAGGAGGAACAGATGCCATAACACAACAATAATACTCATTTAATAAACAAACTATAACCATGTCCATGTGTGCCTAAGTCTTGTCACAGAATGTGTGAAAAACATAAGTTGCGGAGATGGGAGTGAAACGGGGGTAAGGAAGAGCATTCTGTTCCACCTACAGCAGTATCAGGTCCCGCACACCCTTAGTTCTATCAGTGTTTGGCTCATTTTCAAAGCCAGGAACTGGCCCCACAGTCTGCCCCTCCTCAGATTCTCCTGCAGTCCCAGGGGACTCCCATTTGTCAACCACCTCCCTCCAGAGCAGTTCAATAGATCTGTGATGGACACCCCATGCTTCCTCCATCTGTAGCGCCCTTTCCTCAGCATGTGCCCAGCCCATGAAGTCAGTCACCGATGTTTCCTCGCTAGGTCCCCTGGGTAATTTCTAGGCTATGGACACTCGTCACTTGGCCAGAGCCAGGGCCAAGTCCACAAATGTATTCCCCACCTTCTTGGGGCCCGGCCTACAGAACAGGCCAAATGAACAAACTGCAGGCATATGTGAGAGTGTCTTAGACAGAGTCATGGGCACCGTCTCCCAGTCAACTCTGCAGGCTACGGCTCCTCTAGCACACTTGGCACAGGCTAACCTCCCTAGGTCCCCAACACAGTCTAGGTTACCTAGTGAGAGCACTACTCCACACAAAATCAGGTCATGAGCAAGGAATGGATCTTGGTGCAGGACCAGAACTAGGTCCTCTACAACTGCATGAAGGTCTCATAGGTTTAAATCACACCACCGTGAAGGGGATTATGTCCATGAATATTGTGAGTCCAGATTCATCTGAATTACTGCAGTGAAGGATTTCTTAAAAGGATTCAAAAAGGTGTTCCCACCAGTACGTTCTCCCTCTCCTCCTTGGAAACTGAATGTGGTTCTTTTGAAACTCATGGGTCCCCCTTTCGAACCTATACATAAGGCATCCTTACAACACCTTACCTAGAAAGCTGCTCTTTTGGTAGCTATTACTTCTGCATTCAGAGTCAGCGAGATTCAGTCTCTGTGTGCCAAAGAGCCTTACACAGTGTTCCATGCTAACAGGGTGGTGATGAGAACTCATATGAATTTTCTACACAAGGTAGTGCCTGATTTCCATATCAACCAGACAATTTCACTCCCTACATTCTTTCCAGATCCTTCCACACCAGCAGAAAGAGTGCTACACGCTTTAGATTCTAAGAGAGTATTGAAATTTTATTTAGACAAGACCAAGAGCATCAGACATTCTGACCGCCTTTTTGTTATTTATGGCCCTATGAGAACAGGCTTCGCCTTATCTAAGCAATCCATTTCTAGATGGATAGTTTATTATATCCTAGTCAACTACAAATTAGCCAAAACAATTACCTGCCGACCCAAAGTCCACTCTACAAGGGACAAGGCGTCAACTGCTACTTGGAGATCGGTGCATACTTTCACAACAGTCGCGGCCGGCATGTCTCATGGGTGCGGGGGCGGGTGTGGGGATGTGCGGGGTGGGGGATGGGCGAGTTGTCACGAGGGAAGGGGGTAGAGCGGGGGATTAAATAATTTTTAAAAAAACTTACCTTTCCCGGGTCCCGCGTTTCTCACCTCCAGCTCCGGCTCCTGCTTTCCTGCCTCCGCAGGAACAGGAAGCAGGCAGCCTCCCTCGACTCCCCTGAGCCAATCACAATGCTGCAATGGCAGCGTTGTGATTGGTTGGGATGCCAACCACACAGGCATCTATGGGGAGGCCATTTTCTCCATGTAGGCTGCATGCAGCCTGCATGGAGAAAAGGGAGAGTGCGCATGACTGGTTTGGTCGGCCCCAGAGGGCCAACCAAACAGTCAGGGCCCGCAGCATTGGGCAAGCCACTCCTCCCCTGCCCTCAAGCAGACCCGCCCACCCCCCCGTGACCCCAACTAAACCCTTCTGCTTTCTCGCAGTGCGAGAAGCAGAAACATAAAATGATATTTATAACACCATTTTATGTTTCTGCTTCTCGCACTGCGAGAAAGCAGTGGGGCGACGCTCCTCCACCCACATGGAGGAGCAGCCCCTGTTTCACAAGCCATTACTGTCTAGATTCAGACACTAAGGGCTCGATTCCGATCTCGGTCGGAAGGGCTCCTGCGGGATCCGGAACGACCAAATCCGATTCGGAGCCACTGTTTCCGTCCGAATTGTCCCCAATTTCAAATGACCAAGTACGATGCGAAGATCTCGTCTGCGTCAACCGAATCATTTCTGTACCCAAATCTGTCCGTCCAACTCGTCTGGAGCCAAGTCGTGCCGCGCAATGGACCCGGCTTCCGAACGAGCGAGTACGATGCACGAGTCGGACAGCCCTATCGACTCGCTCTCAGCGAGACGAAACGGCTGTCGGAATTGGACTTCGGGGGCCAGAGCAGGCCCCCCTTCACCCGGAGCCCTCCGAATCGGTCACAGGGGGTAGCGCATGGGTCCCCTCGATCCAAGCATGCACAGTGTGGCGGGCAACATGGGGTGCCCGCCACAGGGTGTACGCTTTTCCCCACCCACCCCCTTTTTGCTATGGGAGCCTGTGTACGCGTCGGTATACAGTCTCCCATAGAGTTCAATGGGAGTCCGAGCGAACTGAGTCCGTCAGCAAGCGGCTGCATCGTACTCGTTCGGTTGGACTCGCACAGCGCGATTCGCTAGGAAAGCCCTCCGGATCCGAGTCGTACGGAGGGCTTTCCTTGCGAGATCGGAATCGGGCCCTAAGACAGAGAAGCAAGTATGGCAGGCCTCCTTAAGAAATCAATTTCGATGATGATAATCCTTTTACTTTTTATGGCCACATATTATTATTATTTTTTTTACTTTTATTTATTAAGATTTTCATGTCGAGTACAGGGCAGGTTAGAACCCCGGGAGGTGGTACACATATACGTATTTGTATAGAAAAAGGGAATCAAAGGAGCAAAAGGAATATAAGGAATGAAGAAGTCAACACATACAAACAGGGTAGGTCATGCATATTTTTTTAAATAATTTGACCATCACATGCAAACTAGCTTACTGGTGGTATCGGTGATCTAGAGAAAGGGATAACATGTACATGTTGCTAAAAACAAAACAGAGTTGGGGAGGTGTAATTTGGGAAAGGTTATGTGTAACAGCTATCATAGGTGGCAGTTCATTCATTTTCAAATTAGAAGTGCACTACCTGTCTTGGCACACTCCATACAGAAGGATGCAGCTCCTTCCATCTGAGGTACCCACCCCGTGCTTCATTATGGGCCATATTTATCAAGGGCTTGCGTTGTCCTCGTGTCACGCAAGGTAAAGCAAGGGCAACGCAAACCCTTATTTGAGAATTGCTGCCTTGCGTTACTCTGCCTTGGGAACGCATTCACCCATCGTTTTTGGCGCATTTCAAGATTTACTAACACTAGTAAAACTAGGAATGTGCCAAAATTCTATGCCTTCTCAGGAGAAGCATAACGAGGAGAAATATGTTTATTTCTCCTCGTTTCTTCTTCTTTCTACATGTGGTGCATTCTCAATCAATCAATCAGGGGCTTTAAAGCGCGCTACTCACCCGTGAGGGTCTCAAGGCGCTGGGGTGGGGGGTGCAAGCAGCTCAGTAGGTCATTCGCAATAGGATTCCATGTGTGTATTGCTCCGCCCTTGGCTCAGCAATCACAGCATATGTCAGACAGACATTGCACAGGATAATCAGACTGCCCGTGCAACCCTCCGCTGAGGGGCGCAGCCCCAGCCACGGGATCCCAGTGATGCCTTGCTGCCGAGGCGGGGACAGTGGCAGGAAGCACACATAGAAAGAGGAAAAAGCCTCAGAGGATTGTTTTTGTGCAGGAAGGTGTACCTTCCTGCACAAAAACAATAATGGCTGTAATGCAGGCACCCTTGCACCATTGTGCAAGGGTGCTAGCATTAGCACTTGGCAGCCACAAGTGTACCAGCTCAGACTTAGAGGAGGAATGTGACATATCTTAGTAGATAGGGCACATCCATTCCCTCTCCATTTGACGCAGTGTAGCAAGTTGTCTTGCTGCGTTGCATTCTCCAAATATGAGTAAATCTGCCCTATTTGTCCAGTACAACCTACCGTTAACTACACAGTCATATCTACCATGGCATCTTGCTCATAATATAAAGATGTTCACAACAGTAGCACACAAACAGCTACACACCTGGCCCACCATCACAGAATCAGTCCCCCGCGCAGCCACAAAACTGGACCACATACTGATCTGCCAAGCTAGCCCATCTGGCAATGCCAGATTGCCCTACAGGTCAGTCCGACCCTTGATCTGAGTATGCCTGCCTTCTAGGAAGCACACGTAGAACTCATTTAAAATTATACGCAATGGCTTTCTTTAAAATAATGTATTGCAAGCACGAGGCTACCACTTATGAGGCCAGATGCATGAAGAAACCGTTTCGCGATTTCCTAATAGCGAATCCTTGCGATTCGCACTTAGGAAATCGCAAAACGGCTCGCATGAAAGTGTGTTGAACACTTTTTGCGATTCCTTGGAGATCGCAAATGACCTACCTCATGAATATTAATGAGGTAGGTCGCAATTTGCAACCCCCTAGGAATCGCAAAAATCACAGGGATGGTGGACTGCAGGGTTCATCAGACCACCATGTCTGTGATTGCCTTTAAATAAAGCAATTTTTTTAATGCAGCCCGTTTTCCTTAAAGGAAAATGGGAAGCGTTTCTAAGCCAAAAATGAAAAGTTTCCTTTTTATTTTTTAAGAGTAGGCAGTGGTCCGTGGGACCACTGCCTGCTCTTAAAAAACGCTGTAACAAACATTCACAAAGGGGAAGGGGTCCCTTGGAGAGCCCTTCCTATTTGCGAATGGGTTACCACCTTCTTAAAGTAGGTGGTAAAATGCGAATGTTTTGCAACTGCATTTCAGCCACAAAACATTCCTACATACCGATGCGATTCGGTATTAGGAAGGGACGACCTAAATACACCCCTTCCTAATAGCGATTAGCAAACCCATTTTGCGATTCGTTAATAAGTTACCAAATCACAAAATAGGGTTTGCTGCATCTGAAAAGCATTTTTTGCTTTCGCAAACGGGCCGATTTTGCGAATCAGCCCGTATGCGAACACAAAAATGCTTGATGCATGTGCTTCTTAGGCTGCTATGTTCCTTTTTGCCCGCTGCCAATGTTTGCAATAAAAAACATCCAAACCAAATTAGCCATAGTACCACCTTGTCAAAGCCGGACCTGTTGACTTTGGCAATGTTTGTTGTACTTGTTTCAATGTTAGGACACATCTCTATTTTTCAGACAATGAAAGATCTGCAGATGACGTCATATCACAAGGGATGTAAACAGTCCAGTCCAATGCTTTTGTTTTAAAAGTCTCTGCGTGACATTAGAAACTGTAGGGACAATACATTGAGTTTACATCTCATCCGCCTTCTGTACGCACAAGCGCATCTCATGTACGTTTACACTCATGGCAAAAGCAATAACATAAAAAGTTTAAAATGCTTAATTTTCAATAGAATTTGGCATGTTGCTGGGGGGGCGTGGCTTGCACGCAGCCGAGATGGCCGCATCTCTGTGAGCTCCGGCGCGTCTCTGTGAGGCCGGTCGGATTTCCTGCGTCGGAGACCTCGTATGCCGGTTCCTTTTCTGGAAATCGGCGGCGGAATGTGCTAAGGAGGCGGAGGAGGAGTTGTGACGCATTTTGAGCATCTCAGGCGAACTTTTTCTCGTGTTGGTGATTCCCTCAGACGCGGCTCCTAAGATGGCGGCGGCGCGAGGAACACAGACGGAATAACGCCAGAGGCTTTCCTGTCTTTGAAGTATGACGGTGAGAGCGGTGAAGGCTTCTCGCTTAACAATTTTTGGGAACGTTGCTGTCTCTCAGGTATGGCACTTTTCCTGAGGTGGTTTCCATCAAGGATGAAGGCAAATTGAGTGGGCTACTACGTTGGCTAGTCTCACCCTCAATCTCCTGAATGTGTGACACAATATATAGATGAGGAGGTTTTCAAGGTCCACATGGTTCCAGGTCCATGTAGAGATAAATGCATTTCTATGGTGACGGCCATTCTTACAACAGTCTCTGCAGTATACCATCTCTGCGCAGGCTTTTTATTTGGCAGTTTGGGATTGTTGCTGGCAATCTAACAGATTAAGGCTATTTGAAGCTGCTCCATACCAATGCCATTTGTTGGATACCAGCATTCCTGTGTGGTGACCTCATATGTGCACCGGCCAGCAAATTTTGTGGTGATTGCTACATAGTCTGATGTTGTTATTCGCTAATGGTCGTCTAGGTGCCTGATCATCGCTGCTTGTCCTTTGTTGGGCTGGTTCTGAGCTCTTTCCGAGGTGTGCACTGGAAGTATAGTGAAGTGCTTATACAGTGCTGGTGTCTCTCTGTCACTTAATTTGCTTTTTTCCAATGGCAGACATAATGGGTCTCCCTTCGAAGGACAAAGATACAAAGGGTAATCTTAAGAGACCCAAGCAAACGTCACCCATGCCGGATTCAACACCTAAGGAGTCTGCTACTACTCTTGACACAATTCTCTTACGTCTAAATGCTGTCTATGATATTGCGCAGAGCACTGAAACAAACACGGATTTACTGCAGGTTGAAGTTGCAGCAATCAGAAATGATTTTAAAAGCTTGTCACTGCGTGTTGCGAATGCAGAATCTCGTATAAGTACGGTTGAGGATACCACACATCAACAAGTCAAACATGTGCAGAGCTTGGAGCGCTCTATGGCTTCTTTGAGGAGGGATCTTACCGAGCAGGAAGATAGGAACCGTAGAAGTAATCTACGTATTTTTGGTTTACCAGAGAACTCGGAGAAGGCCGCCCCTTCAATGCTTGATTTTCTATTAGAATGGATTCCTGCAGTTCTGAACATTTCATTTCAGAAAGACTTTGAGATAGAAAGTGCTCATAGGGTTCCCTCATTTCGACCTAAATCGTCGTCACATCCCAGACCTGTGGTTTTCAAACCTTTACGACATCAGCATTCGGAGCTGATTCTGGCTCAGATGAGGAAAATCAGAGCAATTACATGGGAGGGTCACAGGATTGCTATATCGCAGGATTTTGCTAGAGATACTGTCATCAGGCGGAAGGGTTTCTTGAATCTTCGACGGCGACTTCAGGAAATGAACATTCAATTTTCCTTTGCTGGACCCTCACGGTTCAGAATATCTTTCAAGGGTCGCTCTCAGATTTTTTATGAACCCTCTGATTTGACCACTTTTTTAGACAATCAATCTGAGTCAAGAATGGATTCGGACTCTCCTTCAGGCTCTTCTGGTTCTTGAGTGTGATATCTTGTTCCTCCCCTGAGAGATTAGGATCATTTGAATCTATCTTTTTCCTCACAGGTTTTTTAGGTGTGTTCCCTGTGAGAAGTTGGTGGTCCTCTTCTTTTACCAATGTGTATGAATCTTTAATGCTATTATCATATCTCTCTTCGCACTAACTTTTCCTTTGCAGGTTTATTTCTTGACCTACGACTTATGGTGACCGCTTTCTTTAGGGGTCTGGATCAGAGGTATTAGATAAGGTGTTTATATAAAGTGCGTTTTAAAATAATGTTATGCATTCAGTTTCTCTACTCAATGGTAATTCTAGTATATGTGTTTATGCACTTCTCTAGTTGCCTTCTAGTTGTTATCTGTAATATTTGCTAATTTTTTCTTTCGTATGTACCATGAATTTGTTGTTGTATGAATGATATTTTACATTATAGGTGAGTTTGCTGTTTTTCTTAATGGATTATCTAATCTTGCACAATATTGTTGAAGCTTTTAATTATCTGATTCCTTCAGGTACTTTTATTTTATGTTATTGTCGCATTAGTTTCATGATCTCCTTTTTTTAGAATATTTTTAAGTCTTTAGATTCTTTACTCCATAGTAACTTTCTATAGGTATTGATGAATTTTTTCTAGATGTCCACAATTTGATCTTTATATGCAATTGTTCATTCCTTATACCGTATATCCTATGACTTTGCTGATCTACGGATAAGATGTTTGTTTTTCTCTCCGAGTGGTGTCGTGTATATTAGATAATTGCTCTTTATGCGGTTTGGTTATTTATTGCTGTTGGGGGTTCCTCAATACATTTTTTCTCCACAGGTATTAGACAATGTGCTTATATACATTACTTTTTTATTATCTTTCTTGTTTTGTGATATCGCTTTTTGGGAAATGTTGTTATGTATTCAGACTATCTACTCAATGGTATGCTAATATCTGTACAAATGAACTTATTGCTCAGTTCTTATTTTGCATATTCCATGAATTTGTTGTTTTATTGATGTTCTTTTACATGTATGATAATTTTAGTGTTCTTCTAAATGGATTATCTGTATTTACACAAATTCTGTTGGAACTTTTAATTATCTGATTTATTAATGCAATGTTATGTATATGTAAATGTTGTTTTTCTTCTCTCCGGTACCTTCCTTTTATCTTATCCTACTAATGGCTAGTGGTAAATAATGGCCTCTTTGGTTGCTCTTTCATGTTTTTCCCTCACATGTTTTTGGTCTTTTATGGACTTCCCCGGGTGGGGCTTCTCTTCTCGTTGGTTCAGTTTTTGGTTCTTTCCTCTTTTCTTGTTTCTCTCTTCTTTCCACTCTTGTCTTATTTTTTCTCGATTCCTCTCTTTCTAGGGATTCCAGCCTTAATTTCTTACGTCTATTTGTTTGGGTTTCCTCCTTCATTTGATCCTCTCCAACAACGTATACACTCTATTCTCTCTCATTCACTGAATACTCTTCTTTCTGTTAATTTTTCGTGTTTATGGCTGGTCTAAATGTTCTTTCACTTAATGTACGTGGTTTAAATCACCCAGTGAAGAGGTCAAAAATATTGGATTATTGTAAAAGTCTTGCTACTGATATAGTGTTATTGTAAGAAACCAAAGTAGCGTATAAAGATGCTTTATTGTTGCGAAAGGAGTGGGTTCTTGATGTGGCATGTTCAGAGGCCTCTGGTAAAAGAAATGGGGTGGTGACATTGATCTCTAAAACCTCGGGTCTTTCTATTGTTTCTGCGGAACATGACACTGATGGTAGGTGGTTACTTACGCGTTTATCCAATGGGCCGTCTGATATTTATATTATGAACATCTATGCACCCAATAATGATGATCCGTCTTTTTGGTGTACAATAACCAAAAAACTTTCTGAAGTATCTTTGAGTGATAAGCTGATTGTAGGAGATGACTTTAATCTTCCAATGGATCCTATCTTGGATAGAAACTCTGCATTTAAATTCCGCCCACCTAGGGCTCATAAGCAGATGCTTAATATGTGTTCCACCCAACGGCTTACTGATGTTTGGAGAATGCATAATCCCAGTGGTAGTGATTTTACCTTTTTTTCTTCTCCTCACTCTAGTTTCTCTCGCATTGATTACCTCCTGATTCGCGCTAACTTGTTGAGACATACTACGAATGTGATTATTCATCCTATAGTTGTCTCTAATCATACGGCAGTGGCTTTCACTCTTCTTAATTTCATGGAGAGTTGTGGGCCACGTGCTTGGCGTTTCAATACAGAACTCTTACATGATGATAAAGAGGTTGAGGCGCTTAATGTAGCTATTCACACTTTTTTTCGAGAAAATGTGGCCTCTGTGACATCCCCAGTAGTTTTATGGGACGCTTTCAAATGTACTCTTAGAGGTAACATTATTCAAATAATGGCAAGACGGAATGCGGCTATTAAGAAGGAGCTCTTTTCTTTAGCAGACAGTATTAAGCATAAGGAGTCCTTATACAGAAGCTCCAAGGAGAAAATATTACTACAAGATATTAAAAATCTTAAATATTCTTATAACTCTATTTTAACTAAGAGGGCACACATTGGTGTACAAGTATAAAAATCTAAACGTCTCTTATTAAAGAATCGAGCAGGTAAAGTTCTGGCGGCAACTTTAAAGTATCAGGAGACCAACATTAAATCCGCTCAGATTTCTTGTATTAAGGACAGTGCGGGTGCTAGATAACTTCAGACTAAAGATATTCTGGAAGTATTCCGTGATTTTTACTGTAAGCTTTATTCTCCTCCGCACCAATCTTCTCTGGTTCAGTGCCAGCAATTCCTGACCTCTATTCCTACTCACAGGATTTCTGACGCTGATATAGAGTCTCTGAGTAAAACTATTGACTCCGAAGAAATTATTCAAGCCGTTAAGGCTACTAGGTCGGGGAAGGCTCCAGGACCTGATGGGTTTTCTATTGATTTTTATAAGCAATTTCTATCGTCTTTAACCCCACATCTCAAAGATGTTTTTGATCACTTTGTTTCCTCAGGGAAGGTGTCGGGGTCGGCTACTGAGGCGACTATAGTGGTTATCCCCAAAGAGGGTAAGGACCATTTAGATCCTAAGAACTTCCGTCCAATTTCTCTATTAAATATGGAAGCAAAAATGTTCGCAAAAATTTTAGCCAAACGGTTGGAGCGCCATATTCCGTCACTTATTCATCCCTCTCAGACGGGTTTTGTTAAGGGGCAGTTGGCTAGGGATAATATCCGGACTTTCTGTCATATTCTAGAGAAAGCAAAGTTGGCTAACTCTCCGTCGGCAGCCATTGCCCTTGATGCTGAGAAGGCTTTTGACAAGGTCTCCTGGCCTTTCCTCCAAGCAGTACTTCAATCTCATTACTTAGGAGATGTATTTATTGGTATGGTTATGTCACTTTATGCACAACCTAAAGCTAATATTAGAGTTAATGGAGCTACTTCAGCCTTTTTTGATCTTGGCCAGGGCACCCGGCAGGGTTGCCCATTATCACCGCTTCTGTTCTTGCTCTCTATTGATCCGCTTCTTCGTTTACTTAATCTAAATCAAGACATTCGGGGCTTTCAATTTAGTACACAGAACATTAAAATGGCCGCGTATGTGGATGATGTGCTTATCTTCTCGGAGGATATAGAAAATGCAATACCTGCTATTTCTCATATTATTAAAGAATTTTCTCTTGTTTCAGGATATACTCTGAATAAAGATAAAACCGAAATGTTCCCTCTTAATCGGTTATGTTTTTCTTCTCATATGGGAGAGGCTGGTTTTAAGTGGCAAGCTGATCGGTTTAAATACTTAGGAATTTGGTTCTGTACTAATTTGGTAGACACTGTTGCATATAATGAGGCCCAGGTGATTGCTAAAGTTAAGCAATTGTTGGAGGCCTGGTCGCCTAAATTCATCTCCTGGTGGGGACGTCTTCAAACATTGAAAATGATGATAACTCCTATTGTTAATTTTCTGGCACATGCATCAAGCAAAAACGGGCTCGCAAAAACAGCGAATCGCTAAAAAAGACCGTTTGCGAACGTAAACCAACACTTCCCAATGCATCAACCCATTTACGCAAAACCCAACACATTCGCAAAAATAGGGACTCGCAATCAATGCGAGAACCCCAAAAGCGAATCCCTAATAGCGAGTCCCACAACAGCCACCGCTAATAGCGATTAGTCCCTAAGGACTCGCAAGCCAATGCATGTAAATTCGCAAATAGCGAATAACCATGAATTCGCTATTTTGCAAGAGCAGATTAAGGGGAATCATAATCAGGTGGTAAAGTTTGAAAACATTAAAAATTCAGGTGCAACCTATCGGAAACCTATTTAAACAGACTCAGAAGGCCCATGAAGCATTCCACAATGACTGCACACTACGTGATGGCGAGGAGGAGGAGGACCCATGCAGCAGGGCAGCGAAGAAGGTGGATACAGGAGAGGACCCTCAGAGTGCGCATCACAGTGCTGGTCCAAACTGAGGATGAGAAATACGATAAGTACAGGCTGGACGGTGCCATGATCATGCACCTAATAGCAGAATTGGAACCCCTAATGCAGCGTCAGACCCGTAGGACCCATGCCATCCCCGCATATGTACAGGTCCAATGTTGCCTGCACCTACTTGCGTCAGGCAGTTTCCAGGGGGTAGTAGCTGTAGCTGGAGGGAATCACAAAGCTCCCTTTCACGTTTCTTCAAAACCTTCCATGACGCCATGATGACAAGGATCCACACCCACATCAGCTTCCCCACAACCCCCCCGGAGTTGAATAAGACATAACTGGACATCTACCAGGTAGCATAATTCCCCCATGTGATTGGCTGCATAGACTGTACGCATGTCCCTACTTGTTCACCAGCAGTGAATGAATACATCTTCAGGAACAGGAAATCATATCACTCTATCAATGTGCAAGTAGTGTGCAATGCTAAGCACATCATTACGGGCAGTGTGGCGCAATTACCTGGGAGCAGCCATGACTCCTACATCTTCCGACACAGTGGCATCCACACGCGTCTGCTCAGGGGTGAATTCTGAGAAGGACATCTGCTGGGTACACACATATAACTATCCGCTACATTAATCAAACAAATGAAAATGCATCACTGTGGCTAACCCTTTGCTTTCCACCCTGTAGGTGACAGCGCATACGCCGTGCGTAACTATAACCTGACGCCAATCCTCAACCCATCAACACCACATGAGCGGATGTACTATGCTGCACACATCAGCACACGGAATGTGATAGAACGCACATTTGGAATACTTAGAAGCCGCTTCCGCATCCTGCACAATACTGGTGGAGCCCTGCAGTACCGTCCAGAGAGATGCTGCCGGATCGTGGCTGCATGTGCCATTCTGCACAATATTGCCACCAGCAGAGGCATAAACATCGAGGTGTCCGACAGTAAGTCAGATGGCGACAACCAACCACCCGCACAACTCCGACAGGCGCACGTGGCAAACACAGGAGAAGGGCAGAGGAGACGTGCAGACATCACCCAACATTATTTCTGAGGCAGGCAATAATGAGCCATGACACCTAGATGCTGAACATGAAAGTATTTATTAACATGAGCCCATGTATCAATGGGTAGCCACACAGAGATGTGTGCTAATCATAACTATGATTGCATAGGTGAATAACGTTAAATAAACAATACCATGTGCTGGTTAGCAATCATTAGGCTGCAATTGACCATGGTTAAGTCACCATGGCCAAACTGAGGAGAATATGCCTGGCTAGCGCTTCCTGCCACGCACACCCATACGTCTTTCGCCTGCATCGGCCACATCACCATGATGCGCAACTGAAGGGTTTGAGCTGCGCGAACTGCGCCTCCTGGCAGTGGTCACTGGCATCGACAGGATGCTAAGACTGGAGGCCTCCTCACTCCCCTCCTCCCCTGTCAAGTTGCTGCCGCCAACAGTACCAGCCTGGAGTTGTTCCACGGCGGTGGTCACTTGTCCTAGGGCCCTAGCAACATCCCCACAGTAATGGCCCAGATCTATTTGCATTGCCACGGAGCGATGTGCCAGCTGCGCAGTGGTGTTGCAGAGCTTGTTATTGGCCCTGGTATAGGCTGACATGCACATCATGCTCTGGCGATGCCTTCTCCTCTTTGTGCTTTGGCCCGCAAGCATTGCCTTGGTGAGCTCCTGAATGCTTGCGTTGGTCTGCCTATTCCCCTCCACAAACGCAGTTGTCTGTGCATGCACACTGTCTGTCATTAGGCTGATGTTCTTTGCCAGTTTGGTTATTTGTAGCTGTATTGCGCCCATGTGTCTTGCTTGCATGCGCTGCACGTGTAACATCTGTGACTCCACACCAGCAAACACGTTTGGACCCTGGTCTTCCTGCACAGCAATGCGGGCCCTTGAAATTCGCCTCCGTCCACGTTGGACCTGTGCCTGTGGTGTAGGTGGCGTGGTCACAGGAGGCTGGCTGGTTGCTGGGGTGGGTTCAGGGGCCACCTCAGATTCCATGGGCTGCAGTGAAGGGATCTGGGCCCTGCGTTTGGTAGGTGCGGGTGGTGTGCATGCTGGGGCATCTGGTGGCTCCACATCTGTCTCAGCAGGAGTCTCAGAGATATGTAGGCAGTCACTGTCTTCCGAGTCCATCTCAGCTGCGTCTGTGATGTGAAACAGTGAAATGTTAATATGTGTACGCCTTCCCATTGTGTGACATCATGCATACTTGGCTCACATTGAATCACTGACTGCCATGCAGTGTTGGCGTGTTTTGCTTGCTAGTGTTGTGTTGGATACCTACTTGACTGACATGACTACGACTCCCATGATGCATTGGGGGTAAGAGGGAAAACGTGGACTGGATTCTGAGCTGTACACTGGGGTTGGCCTGGGGGTATGTGCACCACTGGACATTACGTAGGACTGTATGGTTGCATGCATCTTACCTTGTGAGGTACTTGCCGCGCCGGATGTGTCCAGCTGGGTTACTCCCACCACTGCCTCAGGCTGAATTGTCGCCTCCACCAGGTCCTCCGGGGCTGTGTTGTTGGGTACTGTAGATGTGCCCCCTCCTGTGGCCCTTGCCTCCTTCAGCCTTTCTGCGATACGTTCCTTGGCCCGGCTTCTGAGGTCATACCACCTCTTTTTTAGGTCATCAATGCTGCGGTGTGTGACTCCCACTGCATTGACCGTGCTCTTGATGCGCAGCCAGATCCTCCTTTTGTCAGCCTCAGGCACTTTCAGGGACAATTTCCCAAAGAGCTTGTCATGGTTTCTGGACACCCCTCAATGAGATTTTCAAGTTCCCTCTCACTGAATTTCAGCTTCCTCTTCCTGGGCGTGGCACTGTCCCCTGTTGTTGCTTTCCCCATCCTGGTGCACAGTGAGTTGCAGGAAACAATCTTGGGTGTTGTCTCAGCTCAGCTCCAGTACTCTCCTTCCTCCTGTCTCCTCCTCTGGGCATTGACTGAAGCATGGGCTGGCTGACTTCCTGGTTGTGATGTCATCAGCATGTTCCCAGAGCCACGCGCTATTTGCGAAATCGCTAATTGCGAACTCGCTAATTGCGAGCTCGCTAATAGAGATTTCGCAAATGGTGGGTTTTCTGAATTTGCGCCTCGCTTTTCGCTACTCGCAAATAGTTTTAGCGATGTTTAGCGAATCGGTAGATTAGCGCGAATGGCTTCATGCATAGCGGATAGCGATTTCTAATTTGCGATTCCTTATTTATCGCAAATTAGGAATCGGTATTTTTGAGTTTGATGCATGTGCCCCTTTGTGTCTTCTATGCTCCCTATGAAGTTGTCCTCCTCTTTTTTTCATGAACTGGATGTGATCTCCTCAAGATTTTTATGGAGTAATAAGCGTGCTAGGATTTCGTATAAACAATTACGGAAATCCTATGTTTGGGGTGGGTGTAATCTCCCGGATTGGAGTTTATATCAATCGGCGTTCTTGGCGTCCCAGGGTGCTTTATGGTTTTCTTCTGAGTCTAGACATATTCCACTGTGGTTGTATATTGAACAACATCTGGCTTCCCCCTTATCTACTTCTGCTATGTTGACTGCATCTACACTACCTTTACCCTTTTCTGGACGTATCATATCCGATACCATTGCTGCATTGAAAGTGATTGATAAGAGGGTTTCCTTGCGTATACATAAATCTGGATGGTCTTCTTTGTGGTTTAACCCCAAAATCAAGATTGGGGTTGACGCAGAGACAAGATCGCATTGGGCTAGCAAAGGCATTACATTGGTCAAACATCTTTATGATGATCATCATAATCCTTTACCTTTTTCATCATTGGCTACAATGCATAATCTTAGTAATATAGATTTCTATTCATTTCTTAAAATAAAAGTGGCTTTGTCCAAGGGGACTTATCATCCGGATTCACATACTATTTCTCTTCTCCAGTTGTGGCATAAGGCAGGGCATGTTGCCTCTAGGATCTATAAATTTTTGGTAACTACCTCGCCTTCACAATCTACGGTTACGCAGCATAAATGGTTACATCATTTAGATCCTGATATATTCAAGCATATTACACCGGAAACTTGGAAAGTCATTGGGAAATTTTCCCTACGTAATAAAATTGCTCCTTCTCTAATTCAATCTAAGTTTTTTACCATCAACCTTCTCCATGGGACCCCGGCTCGTCTATATTCACTCAATCTCAAAGAGGATGATCTGTGCTGGAGCTGCAAGAGTGCTGCTGGTACATATCAACATATGTTTTTTGAATGCTCCCTTCTCAAATCGTTTTGGGATCTGATCCATAAACATTTATTGTTAATCTTTGATATCCAATTTGAGCTTTCCTTTCCGTTGGTTGTGTTGGGCCCGTGGGCAGCTCCATCTCCACTTCCTCTAGATGAGTTAGATTTACAACTCTTAGATTTGCTGTTATCCATAGCGATTAAGATTATCTTGACGGAATGGAAATCCTTTAACTCTAAGGGGCATATTATCAAGAGGCTGCGATAAAATTATCGCCGCTTTAGCGTCCGTTTTCGGGCGAAAAGTGGCGATAATTTTATCGCATTATCATCAAGGACACGCTAGCGCGTGATTCCTTGAGTTAGGGCCCGTTTTCACACGCCTCCGCCTCGCATCGATAATGAGATGCAAAGGAGGCGTGGCTGTGAAAACAACATGGGATAGTATCGCGAAGGCAGCTTCGCGATATTATCAAGGAGGGGTAGCGATATTTGAAATCGCGTAAGTATGCTTTAACGCAGGAATTTAACGTCTGTTAAATTCCTGACTAAGGCATACCTAACATGGGGGTGGATTGTGTGGCTAAAACTACAGGCCCTATCATCAAGGATATTGCCGTTTTCCATGGAACATCGCTGGAAAACCAGCGATGTTCCATGGAAAACACCGCTATCGCTGGAATAATTATCGCCATTGCGCTATGCGTTGTTAATACAGCGCTAGCATGGCAATCATTTCCAGCGATAGCCGGCGATAAAAATCCTCACGCTAAGAGCGGCCAGCGATAATTATCACTGCCGCTTGATAATATGCCCCTATATCTTATCACACATGGTGGGCATGGGTATCGTTTCTTCGAGGAGCTCACACGTCGGTGGAAGAAAGAAAATATACTCCTTCTATTTCTTCTGGTGTCTGGAGATCACTAGATAAATATATGCAGTTAGCTTCTCAAGGCCTGGTGGCTCAATACCCTTTTCAGATCTCTGTTTGATTCTCCTCTTTCATTAAGGTTGGAATCCCTGCTCTCCTTTTCTTTCCTTTTCTCTTATTTATTTTTCTTCTCTTTCTTCTTTTCTCTCTTTCTACTTCTTTCTTGCTGGGTTTTTCCCGGTTGCTATTCTTGTTTTTCTTTTTTGTGATGATTTATCTTTTCTCCAATGTAATACAAATGAAATATTTGGGTCTCTATGTTTTTGTAATGGACTTTATTGATGCATATCCATTATTTATAACATTGCTTCTATGTATTCTTTTTATTAATTAGGGATTATTTATTGTTCAAATCTCTTTTTAAATGTATTGCATATTGTGATATCTTAACTATTTATATTCTCTCTCTTAAATTAATAAAATTTATTGAACAAAAAAAAGAATTTGGCATGTTGCTGACAGGACAAATTATGCTTTTTTGCCATCAAAACCACAGTTTTACGATTCTTAGGAACAAACATTTTACACTTACTCTGTGAGCTACCTGTTTTTTCATTTTTTTATGTTGAGGTAAATATACACTACTTAACTATGGATGTCGCGGAAACAGAATGTTATTATCTGAGCAGAGAGAACTTCAGAACCTGTAAAGTCAAAAACTTACCTGAAACAGCAAGTATTGCTGTAGCAAGTAGATTTATTTTAAAATGCAAATTGTTTCTTGGGTATCCGAAATATAAAGTGTGTAGATTGTGTTAAAAAAATGTACTTCTTTTTATTATACCGTCTGTACAAAACATGTTTTACCAAACAACATGGGGCAGGCAAGACCATAACACTTGAGTCCATAATGGTTGAAAAGTCGATGCACCATTCATTTCTCAAATTGAATGATCAGGGGATGGACTCTTTCAACAAAATGTTTCTTTTCTGAAGCATCAAATTGTCGATGAGGCCCTTCTCCAGGAACCTGAGATACTCTGACTGCAGAGAAGGTGGAAGGATCTTGTGGTGGCGATGGGGTGGTCTTCCTTATCCAGAGGAGCATTGGTCTGGGTCAGGCTGGTAACCCCCCTAGAAATTGAACAGACGTACATTGACAGGGAGGGACACTATGCGATTTTGGTGGGAGGCTCAATGGTCTCCAGCTATTAGTGGGCAGCTTATACCCCCCAAATGTGGGTCAAGTGCATTATTTCACAGAACTTTCAAGGGTCCTCTCATGTCACATGGGTATACCAATGTTACTTGTGGGTGATTACAACAGGGCGATGAACACGGTACTAGATAGATCAACTCCACTCCTTCCAGATTCACCGGTTGTGAGACTAGCCCAAAATATCCTTGCATTGCATGATAATTGGAAGAAAGTATCGCAATCCAGGGAATACTCCTTTTACTCCCACATGCATGACTTGCATGTGCAGCTAGATACTGTACTGTGCTCGGTGGAGCTTGCAGTCCAGGTTGGGTAAGCTGAATACTTGATACGCACGCTACCGGACCACAATCCCCTACAGGTTGGACTGGACTGGGGGCAGCGGTTGTCGCCTATACCCATCTGGCGGCTCAACCCCAATTATTTGAATGAACCCACTTTCAGGGACCCTCTGGCGGTTGTGATTGTTGATTACTTTGCCAACAACGCCCATACGGCCCTGCATGTCAACATTGAATGTGATGACTTTAAGGCATTTGTTCGGGGCGACTGTTGAGTCAGTCGGTGGGGGTGGACCGTTCGCTGCAGGCAGAGCTGTTCCTGCAGGATGGGAAAATGTGCTCCCTCAAAAACGAGAAAGTGCATGGCCTGAGACTCTCCAGAACCTGAGAGCGGAGTGCCAGAGGTACAGAGCAAGCTCAGCTCCCTAAAACAGAGAGAGTACCTTAATACAATGCATGTAAAGGAGGGACAGGGTCGGAGGCTGCTGGCATGGCTCATACAGACAGGAGACAGGGGGAAGCCCATTACCCTGCTGACTTCCCTGACAGGAGAACTGGTACACTCACAAACAGACATACATGCTGTTTTCACGACCCATAAGGAACTGTACAGAGCAGACACCCCTGTGGCAGGGGAGATATGCAGCTGGGCACCCCTATTAATGAACCGGGAATTAGAGCACCCATAAAGGACCTACCAGATGGCAAGACGCCTGGAACAGATGGGCTATCGGATGAATTTTATCAGGCATATGCTGCCTTCTTGGCCCCGCTGTTGGCTGAGATGTACGCTGTGGCATTGGATAGTGGGTGCCTTCAGGAGACTACCAGGGAGGATCTCATAGTCTCTATCCCAAAACCTGCGGGGATGGTCTGAATGGTGTATTTTCCCCTGTTGATGCTCAACCTGGACTATAGAATCCCTAGTAAGGTCCTGGCAAACAGACCTCAGCCTCAACTGGCAGCCCTGGTGCATGAGGACCAAAATGGACTTATACCTAACCTCAACATGTCAGACAATATTGGGCGACTACCGAATATTAGATGAGGGTTATGTAGAACACTCTCCAGATATGCTGGTGTTCTTGGTGGACAATAGGAAGGCATTTGACTCATTGCAGTGGAACTATCTTCAGGAGGTCATGATCCAGATGGGTCTGGGAAAATGATGGGCTTGATCGGTCAAGCTATTATATGTGGATGCAAGTGCACGGATGCACACTGATAAATGTATCTCGGACTCCTTTGGGGTCCACCATGGTACATGGCAGGCCTGCCCCCTCTCCACTATGCTGTTTGTACTTGCAGTTGAGCCATTTGCATGCTTGATGCGGGAGAGATGCCAGGGGAGGGGGAATCCCACTACATGATACAGAACATGTGGTCTCCCTTTATGCAGATAAAATGCTCCTCTTCTTGAGTGATGCGAGCACAGGTATTCCATGGGGTGTGACTCTATTGGAGGAGTTCAGCCGTGTCTCTGGTCTTTGGTTGAACTGGACAAATTATGTGCTTTCCCTGTGTACCCTGGATTGACAGAGCCCCAAGAGGCAGAGTTAAATATTGGGCTCAAGTGGGAGCCGAGAACTCTTAAATATCTGCATGCGGATCGCTCACACGGTCAATGATATACATGAGGGTAACATTGGGAGAGCTTTCAAAGGTACAGCAGCATTCTGGAGGATGCTGAAGCATCCCATCATAGCTCGGCTGACCCTGATGAAAATGGTCATGCTGCCCAGCGTCCTCTATTAATTTGCAAATCTACCCATTTGGGTGTCAAGGACATGGTTCAAAGCCATTGATGGTCTACTCTGGGAACTTATCTGGGACGGACAGCATAACCAGGTGTCCCTCTGTACGCTCCAGTGGTCGACTGCTAGAGGGGAACTGAGGGTCCTGAACTTTGAATTTCATTACTTTGCGGCGCAGCTGCATTGGGTTTTCTGCTGGATGGCGGGGCTTAATACAGCAGAGCTTGGAGATTTCAGAGAAGCCCGCAATAAAGGGGCACTGCTGTGAATGCTACTGGGGACCAGATTAGCCCCAAGCACATGGCCCCCACTTCTGCATATATAGCTCTTAGGTGCTGGAGGGGGGCTTATCGACAAGTGGGATCGGCTCCATTATATGTACCAGCGATACCGCTTGTGGAGTTCCAGGAGGCCGGGGAAGGTCACTTTACAGCCCAACGCTTGGAAGGGGGAACTGTGGTCGGTGTGGAGACTCTAGGGGACTGTTATTCTGACAGCTCCTTTCGAACTCTGGAAGAGCTGGAGACTGATGGCGGCCTCCCGGGCGCTCAATTTCTGACATATGGCACACTGGTTGCTGCGGTGTGTCGGTTGTAGGTGCCCTGGACCCTGAACCCCCTGTTTATGAGTTACTGCATACTTTGCTGACCTTTGGCAGGGGATGTCACCTGATCTCCTGACTGTATAAAATTGCAATCGCCATGGGGTAGATGACTTACCGGCTCTGAGGGATAAAAGGGAGAACCTGGTAGCAGGTTCTTTGTGGGGAAGGAATGGGATAAAATTCTAGCGCACTCATATACGTTGACCGACAACACAAGGTTTAAATTTACCCAATTCAACTACCTGCATTGTACATATCTAACACCACATAGACTGAACGTTATGTTACAGAATACTGACAGGAGCTGCCCTCTGTGCTCTCCAGATGCAGGCTTTTTACATATGGTATGGGAAAGGTTTACATATGGTATGGGAAAGCCAAGTCATAGAGCACAGGTAGCGACAGGCCTAGAGCACACTCTTGGTCGATGGCACATCTGTACATTGGAGCTATGCCTGCTTAGTTTGTATGAAAGGTGGCCAGAGAAAAAGTGGGTAATAGGTTTCTAGACCCGGATCTGGGAATAGCACGTAGAGACATAGCACACCACTGTAAATCACCACATGGCCCGCCTCACAGTAGATGACGGACAGAGGTCTGAATGTGGGCTGCAGCAGAAGGGGCTGCACTGAGGAATGAAGAGTCAAGGGGTCTTCATAGAAAAACAAACGTGGTGCTATGGCAGGAGGTTGTAGCTGGCTTCCTCTCCTGTGACACTCAGGATGAGGCACACAGGGACAGGGCGGAAGTGTGAATGTGTGTGTGAATTATAATGGGCACCCTACCCCCCTCGGAATCCACTGGTGGCCGCCGCACTTCCTGTGCCCTACCATGCCCAACTAGGGAATTATGATGTTACGGCAGTTGTTAGAGAGATATATAGCCAAGACGACTCTCACTAAGCGATTTGTTCTTTTCTAAAATGTTACACCCTTGTTCAAGATGCCTGTTGGAATTTGACTTTACCTTCTCTACATGCAGTGGGCATCGGGACAAAGGAACAATGTTTAGTATCGCTGGGACAGACTGTCTGCTGATACAGCAGGGAAAAATGTGCAGGCCCAATTATAAAGAGATCTTGAATAACAAGTGCTTTTTGACGGAAATGTGGAATATCCTCGCAAAATGGCAGCAGTATTGCCTACTGCTGTATTTTTTTTTTTAAATATCATTTTTATTGGCATTTACGGTAATTGTCACAGTACAATACATGCATTTCCAGATCAACAGCTGGTATATGGTTCCGCGGCCAGAAACAGTCAACTTCAAATTATTAAAATCAACATCAATAAACATGCACTCAGCCTTCCCCAGAATTCAATGCATTCCAGCTAGCAGTTCTTCAGCCTGTAACAACCCTTGTCTATCGACTATGGTGATATAGTCCCATTGTAATAAAGTATTCTGTGGGGAGTCACTATGTACGGCGTCCGTACCATCACTGTTGCCCTACCAAGCCTTGCGTGTGTCACATTTGTCTCAATAGGAAGCCATGAATGCAAAGGAATAAGAGAATATCCAATACAACAAAACTGTAAGGCATCCAGAAAACTTAGATGTCTATCCCAACTTAGGCTCAACTGGAGCAACTAGAGCAACTAGGGGTCCACTGTCCATAAAATAGTTCACTGCAGATCTTTGCCTGTCCGCGTGGGGGCAGCCCACCACTGGTGAGCCGGACAACTCCGGAGGGAGGAGGGAGCGGGGGCGGGGAAGCAAGGAAGGGGATCCGGGAGGGCGGCAGGGGTGGAAGGAGGGGAGGAAGGGGGAGGACCAGAGAGACCACCCAAGGCACCGCCGTCTCCCAGCGGGCCCACTCTCATCCCATCCACCTGGCCTTTCTGTTATTTAAGCCCTCAGCGACACCCGGGCCTGCGCTAAGTTATCTCTTGCCTCTCGTGGTGTGTCCATTTCGGAGTTCTCCGTCTGTTCGTCCGAGTCAGTTATATTACGCGCTTCCCACGCCTTCAGTATGTCCGCCCACGGTTCTGCTAATGGCTTGCGACGTTTGGTGACCCTATCCTCTTGAAGCAATGCCCTCTCCTCTGCTCTAGCCCAACATGTGACATCATATTCCCAGTCCACTATTAATGAGCACCCTGCTGTTCTCCACCTCAGTGCTATTCTCCGTTTTGCTAGTAAAAAGGCCAGATCTACAAATCTATGCCCCAGTCGCTTGGATTTGGGCCTCGGAAATAGTCCCAACAAACACGCCTCCGGGCAACACTGCAGATTGCGAGCCAGAACCCTATTCACCGTCTCCACAACTGTGGTCCAGAATCGTTGGAGCTCCGAACAGGACCACACCATATGATCGAAATTGGCGTCCACTGCTAAGCACCGGGCACAGGTCAAATCATCTCTCTTATACATCACATTCAGTTTGTGCGGTGTGAGGTAAGTTCTATGCAGAATATTAAATTGGACCAGTTTGAAGGCTGCATTTCTGGATACCTTCTTAGGGTTGCCTAAAACCTTTCCCCATTCCTTCTCAGTCAGTGGTCTACCCAATGTGCCTTCCCATCACTCTCGTGTTTGGAGCAACGGTATCCTCGACATCTCAACTATGGCCAGATACAGCCATTTCACCAGGTGTCCCGCAGATCCCAACATCACCATTGCTTGGAGCGCTGCGTTTGTGGTGGGCTCCCCCGTGTCACTCCCCCACTGTGCCGCAATTGCCCCCCTTATTCTATAATAATTTAAAAACTGCCCTGGCGGCAGGTCGTGATATTCCAAAAAGGCGTCCAGCGGGAGCAACACCCCATCTTGGTAACAATCTTCGACAGAGAGGACTCCTGCCTGTTCCCAACCCCGCAGCTGATGTTGCGTGAGAGGAGGGCCCAGTCCCTTTTGCGGTATCCCTGTGAGAGGTAGGGTCGGCGCGTATAAGGGCGCTTCCGGAGTCCGCCTCACACATCTGTCCCAACACGCCATTGCTACCTTGAGAAGCACTCCCATATGTTGAATTTTCTGGCTAGGATTGAGCATCCTGGCAAGTAGGGTTCCCCGAGCCGTGCTAGCCGGTAATGTTAACGACTCCAGTCCCCGGCCCTCTAGCCACCGGGCCAGCCACTGGAGCTGCGCCGCTAAATAATAGGCCTCAAAATCGGGAGCACCCAACCCCCCACTGGTCAATGGCATTCTTAGGGTCCGCAGGGACACCCGGTTACGTCCGCCGTCCCACACCAGATCCCTCAACACTGTGTCCAGAGCCCTAAACCAGCTCCTCGGGATCACCACCGGGAGGTTAACAAAGAAATGCAAAAGTCTCGGTAACACCACCATCTTAGATAATGCCACCCGGGCGATAACAGGTAATTTAAGTGAGCGCCAAAAGGACACATTCGACCGCAAGGCTCTCAACGCTCCTCCCAGGTTCCCCTCCAGCAGGTCTAGTTGCCGGTGGTAAACCCGTATTCCCAGGTATTTAAAAGAAATTGGTGCCCACTCGAGTTCCATCGGGAGGTCAAACGGCCTATTAACGTCTGGTCTCAGCGGGAATATACATGTCTTTTTGGTGTTGACGCGTAGCCCCAAAAGCTCCGCAAACTCTTCCAGAATGCGCAGCACTGTCTGTACCCCCTGGGATCCGCTTCGCAGATGCACCAGGATGTCGTCTGCATATAATGAAACAATATGCACAGTCCCCTCAAGTACTAGGCCGATGTTCCTGCCCTCCTGCCTAAGTCGTTCCGCCAACGGCTCCATTGCCAAAGAGAAAAGCAGTGGTGACAAAGGGCACCCCTGACGCGTCCCCCTATGTATAGGGTACTGGGCCGATACCACACCTCCCGTACGTACTCTGGCCCTCGGCCTCGTATACAACAGGCGGACCCATTTCAGCCATTCGTCTCCCAACCCCATCCGCTTCATCACTGCTAAAAGAAAGTCCCACCTCAGAGAGTCAAAGGCCTTTTCCAGGTCCACAGCCATTACTACTGCCTCAGGGAGCATCTCTAGTTCTCAATGACATAACACATGGTACAACCTCCGCAAATTATTAGATGTTGATCGTAATGGAATGAACCCATTCTGGCCGGTGTGGATCAATCTCTGCATCAGGGGCAGAAGACGGGTCGCCAGTACCTTGCTGAGTATTTTAAAATCAAGGTTCAACATTGACAATGGCCTAAAATCTGTTGTATCCATGACCTCTTTTTTGGTTTTGGGCAATGGGACCACCAGTGCCTCCCTAACTGATGGTGGAAGTTGTTCTGATCCGAACGCTGCAGCATACATTTGCTCCAATTTCGGGGCCAAGATATCAATGAAGGTACTATAAAATTCGGCCGGGAGGCCATCTGGTCCCGGCGTCTTCCCCCGCGCCATATCTTTAATGGCAGCTCGAATTTCCAGCAATGCCATTTTTGGCGCTAAGGTCTCCCGTGCTGCACGATCTAAAGTCTGCAACCCCAAGCCCTCCAGTTAAGCCACTGTCCTAGCTCCCTGAGCTTCCCCTGGGTCTCCGTAAAGCCGCTCATAGTACAACCGAAAGACATCATTGATGCCCCTCGGGGAGTGGATCACTTGATCAGCAGAGTCTCGGATATGGGGGATCGGGGTTCCTCTGCCCTCCGGCCTAATCAACCATGCCAAAAGTCTTCCTGCTCTGCCGCCCTCTACGTGCTGTCGTTCTTGGTAAGCTCGGGTGTCCAACGTCCTCAGCCTATCCCAAGCAGAATTATACGTGCTCTTCACTGCTGTCTCTGGGTGTCCGTCCCTCCCCCAGTTTCCCTATCTAGCAACAATATCTGGGTTTCTAGGGATTCAAGTTCACAATGAATTTCCTTCCTAGCACCCACCGTCTGACCCATACATTGCCCCCTGACCACCACCTTAAAGGCGTCCCACTCCACGAGCGTGGAGCTAGCCGTCCCCTGGTTCATCTCAAAGAACGCGGTTATTGCCCCGGAGAGCGTCTGTCTGAAGCCATCGTCCTCCAGGAGATTGGGGTCCAGCCTCCACAGCGGTATGGGGGCCCTTTCAGGGATGGGGGCAAATTGCAATAGTAGCGGGCTATGATCTGAAATGGATCTCCCCAAATATTCCGCCTTTGTAAACATCGGGGCAAACCTGTCAGAGTAGAGAAACATATCTAATCTAGTGTGTAAATCGTAGAGCGTGGAGTAGTAGGAGTATTCCCTCTTCTGCGTATTATGGACTTGCCAAATATCTAACAGTTCCCACCCCGTGATCCATCTGTGCAGGCCCTTAGCCGTCAAAGCTGCTGTCATACCTCTCAGCGGGGGGTGGACCTGTCTAGACCCAAGTCACAAATACAGTTAAAATCCCCCCCTAGGATCAGGTCATTCTCCGCCAGCCCCGCAAGAGGTTTGGAAAGACGCGTCAGGAAGGCAACTTGGTCCTGATTTGGTGCATAGACACTTCCCAGCGTCACTTCCCTGCCCTTCAACATGCCCCTCACCAGCATGTACCTCCCATCAGGATCAATTATTTTACGGGATGCCTGAAACTGAACCCCAGGCCTGACCCAGATAAGCACCCCCCTTGCATATGCTGAAAACTTGGTTGCAAACAATTGCCCCCGCCACCTACGTTGCAGCCGCACTACCTCCCCTCCGTAAGATGGGTCTCCTGTAGCATAACGATGTGCGCACCTCTGCGCTTTATGTAATTAAGAATGCTATACCGCTTCGATGGAGAACCCATACACCGGATGTTCCAAGTCAGGAGCTTAAACTCCTCAGTGCAGCCAAGGTTCCCAGCCATATCGCAAGACTATCCTCCCACCCCCCTCCCCCACTCCAAGGCCCCCCCAGCAGCACCAGCAGCGGACCCCATATTACAACACAACAAACCCAACTGTACAACTCCCCATCCCTTGAGCGGACTGACAACGGTCAGCTGCCCAAACTTATAAGAAAACATCACGTCTCTCAGAATGCCGCCACCAGCTCAGTGACGGTATTCTCCAGAGGGGTGGGGGTGGATACAAAAGTCCACTGGAGCAGGCGTGCCGTGTCCTGGCCCTTCTACTGGTTGAAATCTGCAGTCTGCCATGGTCAAATTCTAGACCGAGTCTGTAGACTAAGGCGCCCCCTTCGTTAGGTCAAGACTGTCCATCTTCTGAAATGGGGATGCTCATGGGGGCCTAACATATAAGCCAGTGCAGAAGGGTCCCAGATTCCCACCACAGCTAGGCGATATCATCTGCAGATCGCGGCGTAAGCTTCGGTAGTGGGGGATCGGATTCCAGAGAGTCCCCGATTTCCGCCGATGCGGCCGATGTCCCCGGTGCGTTACTTTGGTGCAGGGGTGAGATCATTTGTGTCACAGCCTGTAGTGCGGCCTGTCTATCGTTGTGAGTTTGTGAAGCTGTGGGCTTACTCACTCGGGCCGCTGTACGATTACGTTTAGGTCTCCGTCTGCGCGGCTGTAGTCCCGGCTCAGTGCGTTGTGGTTTCTTAGGAGGCGGTGCACCCTGCTTATAGGCTTCCAACCAGTTCCAAACCTCCTCCGGGGTGTCAAAGAAATACGAGTTGCCATCAACAATGATCTTCAGCCTAGCCGGGAGTATTAGGGAGTACTGTATTCCTTCCTCCCTGAGTGCTTTTTTGGCTGCAAGAAAGAACGCCCGCTGAGCCTGCTCTTTTGCAGTGAAGCCCGGGAATTTTGACACCTTACTGTTCTCGATCACATACGGGCCATGGGTGCGGGAGTGCTGGAGAAGCACATCTCTATCCCTGAAATGTAGTAGCTTTGCAATCACCGGCCATGGGGGGCCCCCCGGTGCAGGCGGCTGGCCCGGAACTCTATGTGCCCTGTCCAGAGCGAAAAACCGAGACAGGAGCCCTGGGGGTACGACCAAACGTAACCAGGTCTCCAGAAATTCTACCATGTTGGACCCTTCCACCCTTTCTTTCATCCCTATGAGTCGGATATTATTCCTACGATTGCGCATTCCGCATCTTAAGCCCGCCGCTCAAGGATCGTCACCCTGGTGGAGAGGTCATCTATTTTGGTTGTATGTAGCCTATGTTCCGGCTGTAGGTTGTTAATTGCCGATTCCGTTTCCCGGACCCTGTCTGCCAGCTTCCGGTGTTCCGCCTGGAACAGTCCCAGGCCCACAGATACCGCTCCAATGTCTTGTTGTAAGGCATGTTTAGTGTCGGCAATGGCCGCCAGGACCCTATCCAGGTGAGAATGAAGAGAGTCATCGCCTCCAGGGGTTTCTCCACCACCTCTCTCCTGCGCCACAGGAGAGGGCTCCCTGGTAGTGGGCTGGGTGCCCCCCGCTTTCTGTTTTGGTTTAGCAAAACCAAAGGGGATGATGGACAGAGTGTTGAACATTGAAAGCACTCACCCCCAGTCAACTGATCTGGGTTTAATCCATAATCATTCTTTAGCTCACTCCGCCACTCCAGTTCAGACATGGCCATATGCAAATCAGTCTGACCCTGTGCCTCATGGGAACAGTCCAGCCCGAACTGCCAAGCCATGTCTTCCCTGGACCGGAAACAAGCATCCTGGGACCGGTTTCTGGCTTACAGCCGTCATCAGCCAGGCTATCTTGAATCCAGTGGCAAAGTGAGCAAGGGACCCACGTCTGGGCATACCCTGCCAACTTAGGGTGAACATAGCAAAACCAAAGGAGATGATGGACGGAGTGTTGAACATTGCAAGCACTCACCCCCAGTCAACTGATCTGGGTTTAATCCATCATCATTCTTTAGCTCACTCCGCTACCCCAGTTCAGACATGACCATATGCAAATCAGTCTGACCCTGTGCCTCATGGGAACAGTCCAGCTCGAACTGCCAAGCCATGTCTTCCCTGGACCGGAAACAAGCACCCTGGGACCGGTTTCTGGCTTACAGCCGTCATCAGCCAGGCTATCTTGAATCCAGTGGCAAAGTGAGCAAGGGACCCACGTCTGGGCATACCCTGCCAACTTAGGGTGAACATAGCAAAACCAAAGGGGATGATGGACGGAGTGTTGAACATTGCAAGCACTCACCCCCAGTCAACTGATCTGGGTTTAATCCATCATCATTCTTTATCTCACTCCGCTACCCCAGTTCAGACATGACCATATGCAAATCAGTCTGACCCTGTGCCTCATGGGAACAGTCCAGCTCGAACTGCCAAGCCATGTCTTCCCTGGACCGGAAACAAGCACCCTGGGACCGGTTTCTGGCTTACAGCCGTCATCAGCCAGGCTATCTTGAATCCAGTGGCAAAGTGAGCAAGGGACCCACGTCTGGGCATACCCTGCCAACTTAGGGTGAACATGGCAAAACCAAAGGGGATGATGGACGGAGTGTTGAACATTGCAAGCACTCACCCCCAGTCAACTGATCTGGGTTTAATCCATCATCATTCTTTAGCTCACTCCGCTACCCCAGTTCAGACATGACCATATGCAAATCAGTCTGACCCTGTGCCTCATGGGAACAGTCCAGCTCGAAATGCCAAGCCATGTCTTCCCTGGACCGGAAACAAGCACCCTGGGACCGGTTTCTGGCTTACAGCCGTCATCAGCCAGGCTATCTTGAATCCAGTGGCAAAGTGAGCAAGGGACCCACGTCTGGGCATACCCTGCCAACTTAGTGTGAACATAGCAAAACCAAAGGGGATGATGGACGGAGTGTTGAACATTGCAAGCACTCACCCCCAGTCAACTGATCTGGCTTTAATCCATCATCATTCTTTAGCTCACACCGCCACCCCAGTTCAGACATGGCCATATGCAAATCAGTCTGACCCTGTGCCTCATGAGAACAGTCCAGCCCAAACTGCCAAGCCATGTCTTCCCTGGACCGGAAACAAGCATCCTGGGACCGGTTTCTGGCTTACAGCCGTCATCAGCCAGGCTATCTTGAATCCAGTGGCAAAGTGAGCAAGGGACCCACGTCTGGGCATACCGTGCCAACTTAGGGCGAACATAGCAAAACCAAAGGGGATGATGGACGGAGTGTTCAACATTGCAAGCACTCACCCCCAGTCAACTGATCTGGGTTTAATCCATCATCATTCTTTAGCTCACTCCACCACCCCAGTTCAGACATGGCCATATGCAAATCAGTCTGACCCTGTGCCTCATGGGAAGAGTCCAGCCCGAACTGCCAAGCCATGTCTTCCCTGGACCGGAAACAAGCATCCTGGGACCGGTTTCTGGCTTACAGCCGTCATCAGCCAGGCTATCTTGAATCCAGTGGCAAAGTGAGCAAGGGACCCACGTCTGGGCATACCCTGCCAACTTAGGGCGAACATAGCAAAACCAAAGGGGATGGTGGACGGAGTGTTGAACATTGCAAGCACTCACCCCCAGTCAACTGATCTGGGTTTAATCCATCATCATTCTTGAGCTCACTCCGCCACCCCAGTTCAGACATGGCCATATGCAAATCAGTCTGACCCTGTGCCTCATGGGAACAGTCCAGCCCGAACTGCCAAGCCATGTCTTCCCTGGACCGGAAACAAGCATCCTGGGACCGGTTTCTGGCTTACAGCCGTCATCAGCCAGGCTATCTTGAATCCAGTGGCAAAGTGAGCAAGGGACCCACGTCTGGGCATACCCTGCCAACTTAGGGCGAACATAGCAAAACCAAAGGGGATGATGGACGGAGTGTTGAACATTGCAAGCACTCACCCCCAGTCAACTGATCTGGGTTTAACCCATCATCATTCTTTAGCTCACTCCGCTACCCCAGATCAGACATGGCCATATGCAAATCAGTCTGACCCTGTGCCTCATGGGAACAGTCCAGCCCGACCAGCCAAGCCATGTCTTCCCTGGACCGGAAACAAGCATCCTGGGACCGGTTTCTGGCTTACAACCGTCATCAGCCAGACTATCTTGAATCCACTGGCAAAGTGAGCAAGGGACCCACGTCTGGGCATACCCTGCTAACTTAGGGTGAACATAGCAAAACCAAAGGGGATGATGGACGGAGTGTTGAACATTGCAAGCACTCACCCCCAGTCAACTGATCTGGGTTTAATCCATCATCATTCTTTAGCTCACTCCGCCACCCCAGTTCAGACATGGCCATGCAAATCAGTCTGACCCTGTGCCTCAGGGGAACAGTCCAGCCCGAACTGCCAAGCCATGTCTTCCCTGGACCGGAAACAAGCATCCTGGGACCGGTTTCTGGCTTACAGCCGTCATCAGCCAGGCTATCTTGAATCCAGTGGCAAAGTAAGCAAGGGACCCACGTCTGGGCATACCCTGCCAACTTAGGGCGTAACATAGCAAAACCAAAGGGGATGATGGACGGAGTGTTGAACATTGCAAGCACTCACCCCCAGTCAACTGATCTGGGTTTAATCCATCATCATTCTTTAGCTCACTCCGCCACCCCAGTTCAGACATGGCCATATGCAAATCAGTCTGACCCTGTGCCTCATGGTAACCGGTCCTAGGATGCTTCTTTCCAGTCCAGGGAGGACCTGGCTTGGCAGTTCGGGCTGGACTGTTCCCATGAGGCACAGGGTCAAGACTGATTTACATATGGCTGGGTTCAAACTGGAATGGCATGGTGAGCAAAAAAACTATGGATTTAGGCCCAGATCTCTGTATTGGGGTGAATGTATCTCTAAAAAAGAGAGAGGGGCCCAACACACCAAAGGGACAGGACACCAGTCAGACACTAGGTCTAAAAACTCCCTTTGGGTTGTTAATTCAACATTTACATCAAACTCTCATACCACAAACAACATATAATTATCACCAGATACCAAAATTTCCAATTTATTGGCAAAATATTTATTAATTAGGTTGGTTAAAAAGGATGCATTCATGTTTTCCAATAATACAAATCTACAATTAAAATGCATTAAAAACATCACTACTATAAGATTAAAATCACATATATAACACAAATGTCTCAATATTCATATAAAAACATAATCATATTACAATCCATTAGTGTCTCATCTCATAATTTCTTCACAAATATTACACATTAGCCCATGAGCTTTTTTAAAAAAAAAACTTTATCCACAAGTAGACCAAAAGCTGACGCGTTTCGGAGGCATACACAGGTCCAACCTCCTTCTTCAGGCTTGCTACTAATCTGTTCCAATAGTGTTATCTACATGAAAACATACATAAAAACAATTCAATATTACAATGTCGATGCATACCTAATTAAAACCAACCCAAAAGACAATCAATGTTAATAGCCACATTCTAAAATCTTCGAGTCACATTCTAAAATCTACGAGTCATGTGTTGCAATACTCTATTAAATTAATGGCACTGTAATACTGGTGATAATAAACACAAAAACACAAAACACTCATACATACATACACAGGCATATTGTCAATGCTATGTCTGATTAACTTCTAAATATACTTCGCCAGACTTTATACTATATGCCTGAATATCCATACATTATCCGGATATATGGAAACAAACCCCATAAACTATTCTGCAACAAGATCTTTTAAAACAATCCTCCTGAATATATATGCGCAGGGATCACAAGGAATTTCGCTCTTTCTATATTTGTTTCCTTATTAAATATAATATAAGGATAAATTTCAACTGAATTATCCCCAGTTGAAACAATAAAAGGAGTCAAAAACCTCCTCAAGCTCATATAGTTGATAATGACACTATGTACCCACCAAGATGTATACAGGTCAGTATTAAATAGTCGGAAATCTCCTTTTCTGATCACAAAGGGATGTCAACACCACCCGCAATTCTAGTGACGTAACGAGGGGACACGTCTCCACTCTTTTTAGGCACTCTGAAATGTAAAGCCCAGTGCACCTGTCATAAAAACAGCTACCTTGTATTCAAGTCTCTTTAATCAAAATGCAGTGAAACCCTTTTTTTTTTAAAAATCTTTAAAACCTACCATAATCTTCCTGGCACACAGACCAGTATTTGGTTGTTTGCTGAATTATATTTATTAAATTGTCTTTCCAATTGCTGTTGTTCGAATGTCCTATAAAAAATCAGAACATCAAATCAGAAACTCCCCACCGTCTAACATAGAGATCGTGCGCCACCTAATGAATATGACCGTGACTGTGCTACCACTCAACATGTGAGAAAATCATTCACAGTCAAATTTACCTAAATGAATAAAACCATCAACTTGAACTTGAAATCGACATGTACTTCTCTTCATTGGCTGTAATTCTGTTAATACGCCACTCGAATAACCTAAAAATAAAAATGTATATAACTCTAATTAGGCAATAACTATGATCGCCAATATAGGTAGACCAAACTAATCCCCCAAATGCTTGCTTCATCCCAATGCGGCCTCTATTATATAGGACTGCCTGCCACATCGCCAAGCGTAAATGTGTAGCACTTTGAACTCACCATCTATAGATATCATGCCTTAAAGGCCACACACGTTCCCTGCCCCAAAAAAGAACGCTGCTCAACTAGAAGTGCTGGGTTCTCACAGTTCTGTCTCTACCCCCACAATACTGTTACTTCAATGCCATCAATCTTCATAGACTTAATCTAATAATACATCGATACCAACATACTATACTTTACCGTCCACATACGAATCGGTACATTTAAAAACAACGCAATTTCTTTACCTAATGTAAGACGCGCTGCTCCTATGGAGATGCCGGGTTCTCAAAAAATCTATCAGTTCCTAAAGACAACTTATTGCCATGAAACCACCTCTCTAAATGGACTCTAACCACTAATGATGCTCACATCATGAACTCTTCAAACTACTTGCAGAGACCGTTATTGCACTTACCGGGATTGAAAAAATCTCCTGGGCATACTCCGGACGCAACCTCACTCCCTGCTCTAGCGCTGCCTTTTATACGCCCTGCCAAATTAGCAAAATACTCGCGCCAAAAAACGCCCGTATTTTCAACATCAAAAACGGACTGTCCAAATCGTTCCATGTCCGCCATCTTGGAATGGATAAAAAACACGAAAACCGCATCGCCTCCACTTATTGACTACACGCATAAATCTGTAACCAACATATAAGCAGGACTAAACGATGTATGCCTGCTATTATATTAACTCAAAAGATTGCCAATCATAATAATCCTAATTATTTACAGAACATTCAGACCCTTCGAGATTATGCCAATTATAATACTCTTCTTGCTGTAACACAGAAAGCACGGAAACCACCTAATATGCTTCATAAATTCCATATCAATGTCGAACTTCGACATCGAGGTGGGACTAAACGGTATCACCCCACTAACATATTCAATCCCTAAGATCACAATCATCATTCTCCTGATAATCATAACAATAATGAAACACTTCAAAAAAACATTATTGCTCATAATGCTCAACTACTACAAAGACACCAAAAAATGTAAAACCAATTAAAATTCCCTAAATCTATATAAAAAATATAATACAATTTATTATTCTTATTCAAATTTAACAATGCCTGTCACATCGAATCTTCTAAGGTCACTGTTAACTCAAAATTATTACACTAACAAAACCCCGTCCACTATAAAATGGACACTATCATATCAGCATGTCTAATAAACCCGATCATCTAATCAATTTATCCCATTCCTCTCTTGAGTTCAGGCCTTGTCGTACAGTATTTAAAATGGATATATACCACTGTTCCCTTGCTTTACGTTTTTCTTCCATATTGCCACCTCTTCTATTCATGGTCACTCTTTCCAAAATAAACCACAAAAACTCTGTTTCTCTATGTCCATGCTGTAAAAAATGTGCAACTAGGGGTGCATTCAGCTTTCTAGTCTTAATTGCTGATTTATGTTCAGCCAATCTGATCCTAAGTTCACGGCCTGTCTCCCCAACATAAGCTAAGCCACATGGGCAACGCAAAAAATAAATCACATTTTTGCTACGACAATTACTCAAAGAGTGAACCTCCAAAGTTCTGCCATTGTGGTTTAAAGATTTAGCCACAATACATTGGTCACACATTGAGCAATTGCCACAACGTGCGTTGCCCTTTGCTATCGTGTGATCCAAAGTCTTCTGTCTTTCCTTCGGCCCCTCTCTATATGTCTGCACCAACTGACTACGCAGATTCATATTTTTCTTGTAAGCAAATAGTGGTTTGTCTAATCTCACATTCTCTTCATCATTCAATATATTCCAATTTCTATTCACTACATTTTTTATTTTATTACTCACTGAACTGAATTGGCTCACAAACACTACTCTCTGTTTTTCCTGCTGTTTTATAGGCCTGTTAAACATTGCATCACGATCATAAAATCTTGCCTGTTTAAAAGAGTGCGATATTAATTTTTTGGGGTATCCCCTGTCACTTAACTTAGTTTTCAACAACTCAGAGTGAGTATAGAAATCTTGAAGATCCGTACAATTCCTCCGTAACCGGAGGAACTGGCTAAATGGTATATTATCTTTCTGCGCTTTGGGATGAAAGCTTGAATAGTGTAAAAGCGTATTTTTAGCCATAGGTTTTGTATATAATTCTACTGCTAGTCTCCCTTCTGTTTCCTTAATCGTAATATCTAAGTAATCAACACTCTTGTTACTCTGGGTTGCGGTAAATCTAAGATTTCTATCACCTAAATTCAACCAGGTCACAAATTCTGTCAAAAGGTCACTGGGCCCGTCCCAAATAAAAAAAACATTGTCAATAAATCAATGCCATTCTAAAACGTTCTCAAAAAACGGAGCCAACTCATTGTATATGTGACGATCTTCAAACTCCCCAACATATAGACAGGCCAAACTTGGGGCACAGGTAGCCCCCATGCTGGTCCCTTTCTTCTGACAATACAGTTGGTCTTTAAAAAGAAAAATATTATTCTTCAAAACCAACTCAGTGCACTGCACTATAAATTCCTTGCTACCACCCTCCAAAGTAGTATTTTCTAGAATTTTGCCTACCAACTCTACTGTATTTTGTTGAGGAATGTTTGTGTAGAGAGACTCAATGTCTGAGTAACTAGACATTGAGTCTCCCCCACAAAAGGCTTGCCCTCGATCATTCCAATAATATGCGAGGAATCCCTCACATATGACTTTAATTTCAACACCAAGGGTTTGAGGAAAGAATCTATATATTTGCTTAAAGGTTCCAGCAAGGATCCCAAACAACTCACAATCGGTCGCATGGGGGGATCTATATTGTTTTTATGTACTTTCGGAAGCCCATATAGGGCCGGAATCTTAGGATTCCTATTATTTAAGAATCTCCACTCAGCCTCACAAATCCAATTATTTTCCTTAGCTTCCATAAGAAGATCATTACATTTCTTCGTTAAAGCAGTTAGTGCATTATCCTGTACCTTCTCATAATGTTCATCCACATCCAGTAATTTAAACATCCTATTCTCATAGTCTGATATGTCAAAAACTACCACTCCTCCACCCTTTTCAGCGGGTTTTATAATAATGGACAGATCCTCTTTTAAACTCTTGATCGCTGCCCTCTGATTCTTGCTAAGGTTAAAATCATGAGGATTTTCATTTTTGATAATGTTCTGCACCTCTATCTCAACAACCCTCTCAAACGTATCTACATTTTTACCTACCTGTGCTAATGATGGTGTGAAAGTAGATTTGGGTTTGAGACCAGTAACATTATCCGATTCCCGACCCAATTTCCCTTCAAAAAACCTCGTTAATCTAATTTTTCTGAAAAACATTCTAAGATCCCTTTCTAGTTGAAATCTGTTAATCCTAGCTGTGGGCACAAAACTAAAACCTCTCCCCAAAATCTCTATTTCATCTTTATTAAGGAGTCTATTGGACAAATTAATGATGGGAATTTTATCTAGCGCCAATAACTCTGGTTAACGAGGTTTTTTGAAGGGAGATTGGGTCGGGAATCGGATAATGTTACTGGTCTCAAACCCAAATCTACTTTCACACCATCATTAGCACAGGTAGGTAAAAATGTAGATACGTTTGAGAGGGTTGTTGAGATAGAGGTGCAGAACATTATCAAAAATGAAAATCCTCATGATTTAAACCTTAGCAAGAATCAGAGGGCAGCAATCAAGAGTTTAAAAGAGGATCTGTCCATTATTATAAAACCCGTTGATAAGGGTGGAGGAGTGGTAGTTTTTGACATATCAGACTATGAGAATAGGATGTTTAAATTACTGGATGTGGATGAACATTATGAGAAGGTACAGGATAATGCACTAACTGCTTTAACGAAGAAATGTAATGATCTTCTTATGGAAGCTAAGGAAAATAATTGGATTTGTGAGGCTGAGTGGAGATTCTTAAATAATAGGAATCCTAAGATTCCGGCCCTATATGGGCTTCCGAAAGTACATGAAAACAATATAGATCCCCCCATGCGACCGATTGTGAGTTGTTTGGGATCCTTGCTGGAACCTTTAAGCAAATATATAGATTCTTTCCTCAAACTCTTGGTGTTGAAATTAAAGTCATATGTGAGGGATTCCTCGCATATTATTGGAATGATCGAGGGCAAGCCTTTTGTGGGGGAGACTCAATGTCTAGTTACTCAGACATTGAGTCTCTCTACACAAACATTCCTCAACAAAATACAGTAGAGTTGGTAGGCAAAATTCTAGAAAATACTACTTTGGAGGGTGGTAGCAAGGAATTTATAGTGCAGTGCACTGAGTTGGTTTTGAAGAATAATATTTTTCTTTTAAAGACCAACTGTATCGTCAGAAGAAAGGGACCAGCATGGGGGCTACCTGTGCCCCAAGTTTGGCCTGTCTATATGTTGGGGAGTTTGAAGATCGTCACATATACAATGAGTTGGCTCCGTTTTTTGAGAACGTTTTAGAATGGCATCGATTTATTGACGATGTTTTTTTTATTTGGGACGGGCCCAGTGACCTTTTGACAGAATTTTTGACCTGGTTGAATTTAGGTGATAGAAATCTTAGATTTACCGCAACCCAGAGTAACAAGAGTGTTGATTACTTAGATATTACGATTAAGGAAACAGAAGGGAGACTAGCAGTAGAATTATATACAAAACCTATGGCTAAAGATACGCTTTTACACTATTCAAGCTTTCATCCCAAAGCGCAGAAAGATAATATACCATTTAGCCAGTTCCTGCGGTTACGGAGGAATTGTACGGATCTTCAAGATTTCTATACTCACTCTGAGTTGTTGAAAACTAAGTTAAGTGACAGGGGATACCCCAAAAAATTAATATCGCACTCTTTTAAACGGGCAAGATTTTATGATCGTGATGTAATGTTTAACAGGCCTATAAAACGGCAGGAAAAACAGAGAGTAGTGTTTGTGAGCCAATTCAGTTCAGTTAGTAATAAAATAAAAAATGTAGTGAATAGAAATTGGAATATATTGAATGATGAAGAGAATGTGAGATTAGACAAACCACTATTTGCTTACAAGAAAAATATGAATCTGCGTAGTCAGTTGGTGCAGACATATAGAGAGGGCCGAAGGAAAGACAGAAGACTTTGGATCACACAATAGCAAAGGGCAACGCATGTTGTGGCAATTGCTCAATGTGTGACCAATGTATTGTGGCTAAATCTTTAAACCACAATGGCAGAACTTTGGAGGTTCACTCTTTGAGTAATTGTCGTAGCAAAAATGTGATTTATTTTTGCGTTGCCCATGTGGCTTAGCTTATGTTGGGGAGACAGGCCGTGAACTTAGGATCAGATTGGCTGAACATAAATCAGCAATTAAGACTAGAAAGCTGAATGCACCCCTAGTTGCACATTTTTACAGCATAGACATAGAGAAACAGAGTTTTTGTGGTTTATTTTGGAAAGAGTGACCATGAATAGAAGAGGTGGCAATATGGAAGAAAAACGTAAAGCAAGGGAACAGAGGTATATATTAATTTTAAATACTGTACGACAAGGCCTGAACTCAAGAGAGGAATGGGATAAATTGATTAGATGATCGGGTTTATTAGACATGCTGATATGATAGTGTCCATTTTATAGTGGACGGGGTTTTGTTAGTGGAATAATTTCGAGTTAACAGTGACCTTAGAAGATTCGATGTGACAGGCATTGTTAAATTTGAATAAGAATAATAAATTGTATTATATTTTTATATAGATTTAGGGAATTTTAATTGGTTTTAAATTTTTTGGTGTGTTTGTAGTAGTTGAGCATTATGAGCAATAATGTTTTTTTGAAGTGTTTCATTATTGTTATGATTATCAGGATAATGATGATTGTGATCTTAGGGATTGAATATGTTAGTGGGGTGATACCGTTTAGTCCCACCTCGATGTCGAAGTTCGACATTGATGTGGAATTTATGAAGCATATTAGGTGGTTTCCGTGCTTTCTGTGTTACAGCAAGAAGAGTATTATTATTGGCATAATCTCGAAGGGTCTGAATGTTCTGTAAATAATTAGGATTATTATGATTGGCAATCTTTTGAGTTAATATAATAGCAGGCATACATCGTTTAGTCCTGCTTATATGTTGGTTACAGATTTATGCGTGTAGTCAATAAGTGGAGGCGATGCGGTTTTCGTGTTTTTTATCCATTCTAAGATGGCGGACATGGAACGATTTGGACAGTCCGTTTTTGATGTTGAAAATACGGGCGTTTTTTGGCGCGAGTATTTTGCTAATTAGGCAGGGCGTATAAAAGGCAGCGCTAGAGCAGGGAGTGAGGTTGCGTCCGGAGTATGCCCAGGAGATTTTTTCAATCCCGGTAAGTGCAATAACGGTCTCTGCAAGTAGTTTGAAGAGTTCATGACGTGAGGATCATTAGTGGTTAGAGTCCATTTAGAGAGGTGGTTTCATGGCAATAAGTTGTCTTTAGGAACTGATAGATTTTTTGAGAACCCGGCATCTCCATAGGAGCAGCGCGTCTTACATTAGGTAAAGAAATTGCGTTGTTTTTAAATGTACCGATTCGTATGTGGACGGTAAAGTATAGTATGTTGGTATCGATGTATTATTAGATTAAGTCTATGAAGATTGATGGCATTGAAGTAACAGTATTGTGGGGGTAGAGACAGAACTGTGAGAACCCAGCACTTCTAGATGAGCAGCGTTCTTTTTTGGGGCAGGGAACGTGTGTGGCCTTTAAGGCATGATATCTATAGATGGTGAGTTCAAGGTGCTACACATTTACGCTTGGCGATGTGGCAGGCAGTCCTATATAATAGAGGCCGCATTGGGATGAAGCGAGCATTTGGGGGATTAGTTTGGTCTACCTATATTGGGGATCATAGTTATTGCCTAATTAGAGTTATATACATTTTTATTTTTAGGTTATTCGAGTGGCGTATTAACAGAATTACAGCCAATGAAGAGAAGTACATGTCGATTTCAAGTTCAAGTTGATGGTTTTATTCATTAAGGTAAATTTGACTGTGAATGATTTTCTCACATGTTGAGTGGTAGCACAGTCACGGTCATATTCATTAGGTGGCGCACGATCTCTATGTTAGACGGTGGGGAGTTTCTGATTTGATGTTCTGATTTTTTAAAGGACATTCGAACATCAGCAATTGGAAAGACAATTTAATAAATATAATTCAGCAAACAACCAAATACTGGTCTGTGTGCCAGGAAGATTATGGTAGGCTTTAAAGATTTTTTTTAAAAAAGGGTTTCACTGCATTTTGATTAAAGAGACTTGAATACAAGGTAGCTGTTTTTATGACAGGTGCACTGGGCTTTACATTTCAGAGTGCCTAAAAAGAGTGGAGACGTGTCCCCTCGTTACGTCACTAGAATTGCGGGTGGTGTTGACATCCCTTTGTGATCAGAAAAGGAGATTTCCGACTATGGAATACTGACCTGTATACATCTTGGTGGGTACATAGTGTCATTATCAACTATATGAGCTTGAGGAGGTTTTTGACTCCTTTTATTGTTTCAACTGGGGATAATTCAGTTGAAATTTATCCTTATTTTATATTTAATAAGGAAACAAATATAGAAAGAGCGAAATTCCTTGTGATCCCTGCGCATATATATTCAGGAGGATTGTTTTAAAAGATCTTGTTGCAGAATAGTTTATGGGGTTTGTTTCCATATATCCGGATAATGTATGGATATTCAGGCATATAGTATAAAGTCTGGCGAAGTATATTTAGAAGCTAATCAGACATAGCATTGACAATATGCCTGTGTATGTATGTATGAGTGTTTTGTGTTTTTGTGTTTATTATCACCAGTATTACAGTGCCATTAATTTAATAGAGTATTGCAACACATGACTCGTAGATTTTAGAATGTGACTCGAAGATTTTAGAATGTGGCTATTAACATTGATTGTCTTTTGGGTTGGTTTTAATTAGGTATGCATCGACATTGTAATATTGAATTGTTTTTATGTATGTTTTCATGTAGATAACACTATTTGAACAGATTAGTAGCAAGCCTGAAGAAGGAGGTTGGACCTGTGTATGCCTCCGAAACGCGTCGCTTTTTGGTCTACTTGTGGATAAAGTTTTTTTTTAAAAAAAAGCTCATGGGCTAATGTGTAATATTTGTGAAGAAATTATGAGATGAGACACTAATGGATTGTAATATGATTATGTTTTTATATGAATATTGAGACATTTGTGTTATATATGTGATTTTAATCTTATAGTAGTGATGTTTTTTTAATGCATTTTAATTGTAGATTTGTATTATTGGAAAACATGAATGCATCCTTTTTAACCAACCAAGGGGCATATTATCAACGAGGCGATAAACAATTATCGCCGCTTTGCGTCCGTTTTCGGACGAAAAGCGGCGATAATTTTATCGCCTAATCAGCAAGGTCACGCTATCGCGTGAATCCTTGCATTATCGCCCTTTCCCCAACGCCCATCTTTGCATCTCTAATGAGATGCAAAGTGGGCGACTCGGATGGACTACGTTGCAAATATCGCTGATGTTCACATCGCGATATTTACAAGAGCAGCCCACATGATTTTAGCAGAGGTTAGATTTCGGCGAAAACGGCCGTTTTCACCAAAATCTAACGTCTGCTAAAATCCTGACTTAGCCATCCCTAACATAGGGGTGGATTCTGCTGATACGACCACAGGGTCGTATCAGCAAGGTTATCGCCGTTTTGCAGGGAACATCGCTGGAAAAACCAGCGATGTTCCCTGCAAAAGCGATAACCTTCGCTATCTCTGGAATTTTTATCGCCCTGGAGAAGCGTGTTGTTAATAACGCGCTACCAGGGCGATAAATTCCAGAGATAGCCTGCGATAGGGAATCTGTCGCTAAGCACGGCCAGCGATAATTATCGCTGGCCGTTGATAATATGCCCCCTAATTAATAAATATTTTGCCAATAAATTGGAAATTTTGGTATCTGGTGATAATTATATGTTGTTTGTGGTATGAGAGTTTGATGTAAATGTTGAATTAACAACCCAAAGGGAGTTTTTTTTTAGACCTGGGGTGAATGTATGACATTGTTCTGCATTCTGTCCATCAACTGTTGTTTTTGCATTTGGCATCCCGAGTGGGACGGGTATGCCCAGACGTGGGTCCCGTGCTCTCCATGCCACTGGAATCAAGCTATGCTGGCTGAAGAGGGGTGAAACCCTGAAACCGGTCCTAGGATGCTTGTTTCCAGTCCAGGGAGGACCTGGCTTGGCAGTTCGGGCTGGACTGTTCCCATGAGGCACAGGGTCAAGACTGATTTGCATATGGCTGGGTTCAAACTGGAATGGCATGGTGAGCAAAAACGATGGATTTAGGCCCAGATCTCTGTACTGGGGTGAATGTATGACATTGTTCTGCATTCTGTCCATCAACTGTTGTTTTTGCATTTGTCACCCTGAGTGGGACGGGTATGCCCAGACGTGGGTCCCGTGCTCTCCATGCCACTGGAATCAAGCTATCCTGGCTGAAGAGGGGTGAAACCCTGAAACCGGTCCTAGGATGCTTGTTTCCAGTCCAGGGAGGACCTGGCTTGGCAGTTCGGGCTGGACTGTTCCCATGAGGCACAGGGTCAAGACTGATTTGCATATGGCTGGGTTCAAACTGGAATGGCATGGTGAGCAAAAAAACGATGGATTTAGGCCCAGATCTCTGTACTGGGGTGAATGTATGACATTGTTCTGCATTCTGTCCATCAACTGTTGTTTTTGCATTTGTCACCCCGAGTGGGACGGGTATGCCCAGACGTGGGTCCCGTGCTCTCCATGCCACTGGAATCAAGCTATCCTGGCTGAAGAGGGTGAAACCCTGAAACCGGTCCTAGGATGCTTGTTTCCAGTCCAGGGAGGACCTGGCTTGGCAGTTCGGGCTGGACTGTTCCCATGAGGCACAGGGTCAAGACTGATTTGCATATGGCTGGGTTCAAACTGGAATGGCTTGGTGAGCAAAAAAACGATGGATTTAGGCCCAGATCTCTGTCCTGGAGTGAATGTATGACATTGTTCTGCATTCTGTCCATCAACTGTTGTTTTTGCATTTGTCACCCCGAGTGGGACGGGTATGCCCAGACGTGGGTCCCGTGCTCTCCATGCCACTGGAATCAAGCTATCCTGGCTGAAGAGGGGTGAAACCCTGAAACCGGTCCTAGGATGCTTGTTTCCAGTCCAGGGAGGACCTGGCTTGGCAGTTTGGGCTGGACTGTTCCCATGAGGCACAGGGTCAAGACTGATTTGCATATGGCTGGGTTCAAACTGGAATGGCATGGTGAGCAAAAAAACGATGGATTTAGGCCCAGATCTCTGTACTGGGGTGAATGTATGACATTGTTCTGCATTCTGTCCATCAACTGTTGTTTTTGCATTTGTCACCCCGAGTGGGACGGGTATGCCCAAACGTGGGTCCCGTGCTCTCCATGCCACTGGAATCAAGCTATCCTGGCTGAAGAGGGGTGAAACCCTGAAACCGGTCCTAGGATGCTTGTTTCCAGTCCAGGGAGGACCTGGCTTGGCAGTTCGGGCTGGACTGTTCCCATGAGGCACTGGGTCAAGACTGATTTGCATATGGCTGGGTTCAAACTGGAATGGCATGTTGAGCAAAAAAACGATGGATTTAGGCCCAGATCTCTGTACTGGGGTGAATGTATGACATTGTTCTGCATTCTGTCCATCAACTGTTGTATTTGCATTTGTCACCCCGAGTGGGACGGGATATGCCCAGACGTGGGTCCCGTGCTCTCCATGCCACTGGAATCAAGCTATCCTGGCTGAAGAGGGGTGAAACCCTGAAACCGGTCCTAGGATGCTTGTTTCCAGTCCAGGGAGGACCTGGCTTGGCAGTTCGGGCTGGACTGTTCCCATGAGGCACAGGGTCAAGACTGATTTGCATATGGCTGGGTTCAAACTGGAATGGCATGGTGAGCAAAAAAACGATGGATTTAGGCCCAGATCTCTGTACTGGGGTGAATGTATGACATTGTTCTGCATTCTGTCCATCAACTTGTTTTGCATTTGTCACCCCGAGTGGGACGGGTATGCCCAGACGTGGGTCCCGTGCTCTCCATGCCACTGGAATCAAGCTATCCTGGCTGAAGAGGGATGAAACCCTGAAACCGGTCCTAGGATGCTTGTTTCCAGTCCAGGGAGGACCTGGCTTGGCAGTTCGGGCTGGACTGTTCCCATGAGGCACAGGGTCAAGACTGATTTGCATATGGCTGGGTTCAAACTGGAATGGCATGGTGAGCAAAAACGATGGATTTAGGCCCAGATCTCTGTACTGGGGTGAATGTATGACATTGTTCTGCATTCTGTCCATCAACTGTTGTTTTTGCATTTGTCACCCCGAGTGGGACGGGTATGCCCAGACGTGGGTCCCGTGCTCTCCATGCCACTGGAATCAAGCTATCCTGGCTGAAGAGGGGTGAAACCCTGAAACCGGTCCTAGGATGCTTGTTTCCAGTCCAGGGAGGACCTGGCTTGGCAGATCGGGCTGGACTGTTCCCATGAGGCACAGGGTCAAGACTGATTTGCATATGGCTGGGTTCAAACTAGAATGGCATGGTGAGCAAAAAAACGATGGATTTAGGTCCAGATCTCTGTACTGGGGTGAATGTATGACATTGTTCTGCATTCTGTCCATCAACTGTTGTTTTTGCATTTGTCACCCCGAGTGGGACGGGTATGCCCAGACGTGGGTCCCGTGCTCTCCATGCCACTGGAATCAAGCTATCCTGGCTGAAGAGGGGTGAAACCCTGAAACCGGTCCTAGGATGCTTGTTTCCAGTCCAGGGAGGACCTGGCTTGGCAGTTCGGGCTGGACTGTTCCCATGAGGCACAGGGTTAAGACTGATTTGCATATGGCTGGGTTCAAACTAGAATGGCATGGTGAGCAAAAAAACGATGGATTGAGGCCCAGATCTCTGTACTGGGGTGAATGTATGACATTGTTCTGCATTCTGTCCATCAACTGTTGTTTTTGCATTTGTCACCCCGAGTGGGACGGGTATGCCCAGACGTGGGTCCCGTGCTCTCCATGCCACTGGAATCAAGCTATCCTGGCTGAAGAGGGGTGAAACCCTGAAATAGGTCCTAGGATGCTTGTTTCCAGTCCAGGGAGGACCTGGCTTGGTAGTTCGGGCTGGACTGTTCCCATGAGGCACAGGGTCAAGTCTGATTTGCATATGGCTGGGTTCAAACTGGAATGGCATGGTGAGCAAAAAAACGATGGATTTAGTCCCAGATCTCTGTACTGGGGTGAATGTATGACATTGTTCTGCATTCTGTCCATCAACTGTTGTTTTTTTCATTTGTCACCCCGAGTGGGACAGGTATGCCCAGACGTGGGTCCCGTGCTCTCCATGCCACTGGAATCAAGCTATCCTGGCTGAACAGGGGTGAAACCCTGAAACCGGTCCTAGGATGCTTGTTTCCAGTCCAGGGAGTACCTGGCTTGGCAGTTCGGGCTGGACTGTTCCCATGAGGCACAGGGTCAAGACTGATTTGCATATGGCTGGATTCAAACTGGAATGGCATGGTGAGCAAAAAAACGATGGATTTAGGCCCAGATCTCTGTACTGGGGTGAATGTATGACATTGTTCTGCATTCTGTCCATCAACTGTTGTTTTTGCATTTGTCACCCGAGTGGGACGGGTATGCCCAGACGTGGGTCCCGTGCTCTCCATGCCACTGGAATCAAGCTATCCTGGCTGAAGAGGGGTGAAACCCTGAAACCGGTCCTAGGATGCTGGTTTCCAGTCCAGGAAAGACCTGGCTTGGCAGTTCGGGCTGGACTGTTCCCATGAGGCACAGGGTCAAGACTGATTTGCATATGGCTGGGTTCAAACTGGAATGGCATGGTGAGCAAAACAACGATGGATTTAGGCCCAAATCTCTGTACTGGGGTGAATGTATGACATTGTTCTGCATTCTGTCCATCAACTGTTGTTTTTGCATTTGTCACTCCGAGTGGGACGGGTATGCCCAGACGTGGGTCCCGTGCTCTCCATGCCACTGGAATCAAGCTATCCTGGCTGAAGAGGGTGAAACCCTGAAACCGGTCCTAGGATGCTTGTTTCCAGTCCAGGAGGACCTGGCTTGGCAGTTCGGGCTGGACTGTTCCCATGAGGCACAGGGTCAAGACTGATTTGCATATGGCTGGGTTCAAACTGGAATGGCATGGTGAGCAAAAAAACGATGGATTTAGGCCCAGATCTCTGTACTGGGGTGATTGTATGACATTGTTCTGCATTCTGTCCATCAACTGTTGTTTTTGCTTCTGTTTTGGTTTAGGCATCCTGTCTACTGGTGACCCCCCGGGTGGAAAATCAACCAAAGTGACATCAGAGGAGCATCTCCCCGGTAACGACAAGGTGTCTACGTCAAACTGCCCCACTCCTGGGTCACTGCAGCATTTCCTACTCTCCCCTCCTACTGCACTCGCAGGCGTGAACTTCAGCGACATCTTTGCGCAGGAGTGAAATTGCTGTGTTCCTCTTGCTACCAGGCTACGCCGAGAACTGGCCCACCAGTCCCGAGAGCTCGGTCGGGACTCCACCACCACAGTAGAAACCCCAGGCTTGTACGAGCTCCAGAACTCCAGGCCGTCCGTTCTGTCCACCATGCGCACCCAAGTGATTTCCTCTGCCTCAAGGACTGGGAGGCCCAGGCTCATTCCCAATACAGTCCACTACATGACTCCCCCTCCACCCGGTGAGTCCAACACCACCGGTTCTGCAGGCCTGATGTGCGCACTCTTCTGTTTTTCCCAACCACTGCGGTCACTATGCTGGTCTACTGTTATGACCCGCTGCGTGGCCTCCCTCTGGTGTGCACCACACCGTGCGGTGATTCAGCAGGTCTGGTGCAGACTCCCCTTGCCAGTGGGGTCCAGGGGCCCTGATTCGCCTCGCCACCGTCAGGCTTTGTCCAGCATACAGGTCCCCAGGTACACTCAGGTTCCAGAGCCCAACACTCGATGCCACCACAAACCTCCGTCGCCGTTCTCAGCAGCGCGACGCAGGCAAATATGTAAATGGGGCAGGCCCCCACTCTCCGACCGGGCAGCAGGTCGCGACCGCCTACCGCAGTTGCCCAGAGTTCGTGGCTGCCGGCAGTCCCGGGCACCAGGCCGCCCCGCAAGGCCTCTCAGATCTGGACACAGCACCAGGCAGGGGTTGATGCGCGGCACAGCGCAGGGGGCAGGACCGACCTCCAGGCCACCCGCCCCTCCCGTAGTTCTCTCCCTCAGCCGCAGTCGCACTCACCAGGGCATTCCAGCAGTAGTCTGTGCCTCCGGCCCGTACCTCCATATCACTCGCTCAGCTCTGACCGGGCAGTGCAAATGGCGTAGCAGCCCCAGTTTTGCGGGCACCCCGGGTGGCAATTTTCTCCCCCAGGGAGCGCAGGTCCGACCAGACAAGCGGAGCCGGCAGGGGGCCCAGGAACAAGGGACAGCCGAGGTGTGTCGCAGTTCAGCGGACCGCGCTCATCTCGGTAACGGGCTGCTGAGCAGTTCCGTCGTGGCAACAGGACACCGCTAAGCCCCCCCCCCTGTGTAGAATGCCGGGGGGTCGTTTTAATGCCGCCGTGGTGGCCGGTAACGCCTGAGCTGCAGGATATTTAACTGGCCGGGACGGAACTCGGGGCTCACACGTCCGCCATGCTCGGAGTCTTGGCCACGCCCCCTTGACTAGTTTTTTTTTTTTATGTTTGCTGCATTACTGGGGCTGAGGGTACTGGCATTCGAAATGTTGATCTGATTCTGAATATTCTGTCCCATATTCTGAATATTTGACATTGCATTATTTCTTTGCACCACTTGTCGCATATTGTCTTGAATTCTATCTGGATTCCGACTACATTCCCTCTTTCAATGCCTGATCCTTCTGAATAAATGATAAGCTGTAATCCTTTTCAACATTTCCAGTCATACCATTTACTTTGTCACTTTGTGCAATGTGATTCATCCCATTCATTACATTCTTCCCATTCCTCACAAAATTTGTATTTGTACTCATCTGGCCCCTTTCAAATTGCTTTCTCTGGGCAATCATCAATTTTTGCTTCAGCTTCTTCTGTTTCTTTTCAAGATAATCACTACTGTTCTTCGCCAATTTTAAAATGTCATCAATACCCTTCGCCGACCAACATAATTCCCTCTGCTGAATGGGATTGCTAGTCTCTGATCTCAACCCATTCACAAACACAGAAAAGAAACCCCCAACATAATCTTTCCCTGGATTTTTGACTACGCTATGTTTTTTGAATATCTGCATCAACCTCTCATAATACGAATGCACTGACTCTTTAGGCCCTTGTGTTGTTCTCATAATCTTTTCTCAATTGATATCCCTTTCCGGAATTTATTTTGTCAAATGCTCAATCACTGCCTTATATTTCTCAGTTACATCTGCTGATGGTTTACTATAAAAACCTTGACTAGGTGGTTCCTGTGTTGGCCACCCTGCAACCACCTTACACTCCAACCACCAATCTCCTGGGACAACAATTTCAAACAATGAATTTAAATCCGTCCACAGCATTGGAGAGAGATGCAATCATTTATGAGCCTCATCATACCACTTTACTGGATCTTCTCTGAACTTTAGAGAGTTATGTGTAAAAGCAAACAAATCTTCCCTTGTCCAAAGAACATGCACCTGATCCCCTCAGTGTACTTCTCTTAAAGGAAACTCAGCCACCATACTTGTTCCTACTTTTGAATAACTTGCTATACCCTTTCCCACTTTCACTTCACTGTTCTTCATTTTTTTCTTTTTTACGGCCCATTTCCTGAATTGTTCTCAAAATTTCTATCAGTCACTCCTGTCTTGTGTTTTCTCAATCAGGTCCTTAACTGGGGATCTTAATGTAATGAGAACCATTTCTTTGATTTTCATCATGTGTTAAATCCATTTTGTAATTTCACTTGACATTTTTCATTTCACTTATGTCAACATCTAATTCATTAGCCAATTCTCCTAATTTATCATGTGCTTCAATGGGGCAAACTGCAGCTTTCTTGAGCAAATATCTAATGTCATCTGCTTGTATGCCAATAGTCTGTTTATGTCTACATTGCCCTGAAGCATTTCTCCAAATTCTATCTTAAGGATTCCAATGCAGGCTTCCTCAGATGGTGGCTCTAACACCTTAGTCTTTTCAGCATGCTCTATGCCACTTGTGCTAGGCATTGGCATTGTGACTGGAGTTTCTAATGGGGCACTCGGTCCAGCTCCAGTAGAACCTTGCACTGTCACCATGTCTCCCATTCGTTGGAGGAATGCAGGAGATTGAATGAAACGCATTAAAACATTGCAAACAAAAAACATCAGTATCTTATAGTCTCTATATAACTTATTAGACAAAGACTCCCATTGTAATGTTTGAATACAGGTACAAATATTCTCACTGTGAGCACCCAGCTTTTGATCTCTATGGCAAATCATCGTTGCATAACGCAGGGGGAACAGGTTCAAGATGCAGATCCCGATAGTCAGCCCACCGCTTCCATATCTTCAGGTGTTTCTGAGGACACCCGCGTGCCTTAAATATCAGAATCTCTAATCCCATGGAGAAGTCAAGGCCCCGTTTCCAAGCTCCTATAGATGGTGGAGACGTCGCCTTCCAGGCCTTGGCGATATCACGCTTGGCCAGAGTAAGCCCCAGGGATAGCAGATGTCTTTTATATCTATTGCCTCCAATCCCCTCCATGATGTGTAGCATGATCAATCGCGGTGACTGTGGACCGTCCCACCCCAGCACCTCGGAAAGACAAATCAGCACCCCGCACCAAAACCGCGACAGAGCAGTGCAGTCCCATATCATGTGGAGGAAAGTGCCCTCAACCATCCCACATCTCAAACACAGGGGGGATGCGATCATCCCCGCGCGCCAAAGCCTGTAGGGAGTGAAGTTTACACGGTGTAAATATTTAAATTGTATAAGGCAAAGGCACGCAGCGATGTCCGCCTCGCGCGGGTACTCGAGAGCCTCAACCCAGTCTTCCTCCTCAAGTGGACCCAGATCCCTCTGCCAGGCCTCTCTGGTCTTGTTGAGTGTTGTGTGGCTGTTAGTAACCAATGTGCGGTATAAAGCTGTAATTTTGTGTGCACCCATCTCACCCAGGAACACCTTGGCCTCAATAGGATTAAAGTAGGGAATGCTGTCTTGCTGAGCCAGGTACGGGGAGAAGGCGTGACGAAACTGCAAGTATCTATAAAATTGAGACCGGTGCATTTGGAATTCGGATTGTAGCTGCTGGAATTACTTCAGTGTCTGACCGTGGAGGACGGCGCCAATTGTCGAAATCCTGATAATGTCCTAGCCCACAAACCCCGGGAACCCATACAACTGTGGTAGGAGACCGTTACGCCAAAGAGGAGTCTCTCTCGTGAGTCTGCCCCACCTCATCCTGCGCAGTGCTTGTCGCCATATCACAAAAAGCGTCCGAGTCGCGGGCGGTAACGGTTGGAGCGCCGCACTAGAATATAGGATTGTGTGTAAAGATCTAGAGTCCATAAGCCAACGCTCAACTGCGTAGGCAGGTTCTCGCCTATCCCCATACCACCAATCGTTTAAAATGAGGAGATGAGACGCAGCATGAAATGCCTGGATGTCTGGAGTCGCGAGACCCCCACAGTAAGTGGACTGAAAGCACGTTCGTAGTGCGACACGTACGGAACCCCCACCCCAGAGAAAATGATTAAGAACTGTGTTTAGTTGCCGAAACCATGCATGTAATATTGGATAGGGATGATTTTGAAGTTGGTAGAGAAGGCGGGGTAGTGAGACCATTTTAAAAATGGCCGATCTGCCAAACAGTGACAAAGGCAGATGTGACCAGGAGCGCACCTGTTCCTTAGTTTGAGTCAATAGAGGGGCCAGCAGGCGGGCTGAGACAACGACAGGAACACCCCCAAATATCTAAAGCCATCCGGTACAACCGTCACTTCATGTGTCCAAGTCCCGAGTTGATCATCCCCGTGTAGGGGCCACAAGAACGACTTGCGGGCATTTATGCAAAGACCAGAGTTTTTGCCGAAAATTTGCATTATGCGCAGCAGACATGGGCCAGATCTATTTGGCCGTGTGAGGAAGAATAGTACATCATCAGCGTACAACGCTATACGATCGGAGACCTCCCGCGACCACTCAAAGCCATGTACCTGGGCGTCAATTCTCACCCACGCCGCAAGCGGCTCCATGGCGAGTGCAAAAAGATAGGGAGATAAAGGGCACCCCTATCTAGTACCCCTTCCGATACAAAACAGCTGCGAGATTGAGTCAGTGATCCGTACTGAGGCGGTATTGTCAGTGTATAGAAGTCGAATATATTGGAGCAGTCGAGGGCCGATGTTAAGGCGGCTCAGAAGCGCAAAGATATAGGTCCAGCTGAGGGAATCAAAGGCCTTGTCAATATCGGCGAGAAGGAGCGCGGCCGGCTCATTCAGCCGATCTACAGAGGCGATGGCGTTGTGTGCACGTCTGATATTGTGTCGAGTGGCATGACAAGGCATAAAGCCTGCTTGGTCCGGGTGCACTAAGGTTGTTATGTGTGGAACAATGCGATTCGCAATGATTTTGGCTAAGAGTTTTGCCTCTACATTAAGTAGGGAGATCGGTCTATATGAGGTATGTGATTCTGGGGGCCGACCCGGTTTTAAAAAGATTACTATTTCAGCATGACGCCAATCTGCCGGGAGCTGGCCGTCTTCCACCGCAGCTTGGTGAGCCGCCAAATAATGTACAGAGATTTGGGAAGAGTATTTCTTGTAGAACTCGCAAGGAAACCCGCTTGGGCCCGGTGTTTTACCTGAGCGCATGTCAGCGAGGGCACTGTGGACTTCCTCCAGCGTGATCGGGGCATCCAGGTCATTGCGCACAGAGTCCGACAGGGATCGCGGGGGCAAATCGGCCAGAAACCGATCAATAGTAGCCGCCGGGAGGGTCTCCCGCGGAGTGTATAGGTCTGTGAAATAATCAGCGAAGCTGGTAGCAATACAGATAGGGTCTGTAAGCACCTCACCCGCCGGACCAAGGATCCCAGGAAGGGTTACGGGCTGGAACGTCTGCTGGTAGAGATGATGTAGAAGGGCACTAGATTTGTCCCCCCACTGATAGATTCGGCTGCGCGTGGCTAGCCAATACATTTTGGCTTCGTCCAACAGGTCGCTGGCGTATAATTGTTGTAACATAGAGAGCTGGCGGTGAGCCGCGCCCCCATCGGCATCCCGACTTCTTCGTTCCAAATCGATGATTTGGGCCTCAGCGCGAGTCAGTTTTTCCCAGCGCAGCAAACGCAGCGCAGTGCAAAACGCAATGTCCACCCCCTCAGTGTTGGTTTCATGGCCTCCCAGAGTCCCAGGGGAGTCCACAGTGCCAATGTTATGGGAAAAATATTCAGTAATGGCAGAAAACATTTGGTGATGGTAGTGGTCGTCCTGTAGTAGCCATGTCGATAGGCGCCAATGGGGCGGAGAGCGTCCGGGGCCCAGCCGCAGTGCAAGCGTCACCGGGGAATGATCTGACAAACCCCTGGGCAAGATCTCGGCTGCCTCGATTTTATAAGTGTGGGGAGAGGAGATAAATATATAGTCAAGGTGAGAGAAAGAGTCATGAATATGTGAGAAATATGTGTATTCATTCACCGTTGGATGCAATTTCTGCCAGGTATCAACCCATCCCAATCCCTGGATCAGCGTGTGGAGCTTCGATTCAGGTGTGTCAGTCCGCAGCCCTGTGCTACGCCATCTATCTAATGAGGGGCACATGACATCATTCCAGTCCCCCCCAGTGATCACCAGGCCCTGCGGAAGCTCAGCCCAAAGGGACGTCACCTGCTCCACCAAGTTCCACGACAAGGGTGGGGGGGGCATACACACAAACCAGAGTAAGGCGTTCACCATATAATGAGCCCGTCACCACTACATATCTACCCTGGAGCCCAGACCAGATCCGATCTTGAACAAATGGCACTCCAAGATGGATTAAGATCGCCACCCCCGAGATCCCCGAGTAAAGCCAGAGTGGTATACCTGGACAAAGCCAAAGCGCACCAGGCAGGGTGTCTTGTTTCCTAACATGTGGGTTTCCTGCAACATCAAAATGTCTGTGTGGTAACGCTTAGCCTGGCGGAGTATAGCCCCTCTTTTAATCTTGTCCAACAGTCCACGGACATTCCAACTAGTAATATTCAATTGTCGCGCCTGGGTTTCTGCCATAACGGGTATCTGACATGTAGGGAGATCAACATGTGGGTGCTGCAATGCAATCGGAGTCCATGTACAAAATAGAACACTGTGACACTGAAAAACAATATAAACTTCCCCAGAAGCCCCGCTCCCTCCCTCCCCCCAATACCTCAAAGAATGTTGAAGCATCTGTCGCGGTATGGCAAACGTCCCGCCCCCAACGGGGGGTAGGAACCGTTCCCATCCAATGGATCCCCATTAAACATTTATTGTACATTCAAGCGACAACGAGCCCACTGAAATGTACGAGTCCGTGCAGCCCAAATGAAATAGCCATCAAGCTTAATGAGTCTATCAAACAGTTCTGCCAGTATTTGTTATGAAGGAGTAGGAGAATGTTGACCCTCCGTTGTATGTCTACAGGAATTGCTGCGATTCTGGGATCTTCTCCTAGAGCGCGACCAGCGCTGTTGTTTCCCGGTGATCCTGGAGGGGTCCCGGCCGGAACCTACCGACGAAGTGTCCGAGTCAATTCCAGAAGGGGCCTGGGTCCTCTACCTAACCGATTCGTCCGTCCAGCTGATCACCTCCTCGGGCGACTCAAAAAAATAGGTCTGTGATTTGTAGGAGACACGCAGACGGGCCGGAAATAGCAGGGAGTATTGAATTTTAAGGCCACGCAGACGGGCCTTCACCTCAGCGAATGACTGTCGGCCCTGCTGGACCACTTTAGTGTAATCAGGGAAAATCCTGATATGTTGAGAGGCATATGTAAGAGCCCCCTTCAGCCGTGCGTGTTGGACAATCGCATCGCGGTCTTTGTAGTTAAGGAATCGGGCAATTATTGGACGAGGACGCGCCCCAGGAGGCGGTTTCTGCTGCAAGACACGATGTGCACGTTCAATTAGAAAACATGTGGACATAGAATCCGGAGGAAGCCAGTCCATAAGCCATTTGGTTAAGAAGCCCACCATATTATTGTTTTCACAGCCCTCAGGAAACCCCACAAAACGGAGATTATTCCACCGAGCGCGGCCCTCCACATCCTCCACTCTAGCTGCCAGGCCGCGCGTCAGCGACTCCAGGCCGGACACCTTCTTTTGAAGAGTTGTCACCGCATCGTCCGTTGTAGAGATCCGCGACTCGGTTTCGGTTATCCTCTGGACTGCGTTGCGAAAAACTGACGAAGGACCATGACATCCGATCCAACAGCACCGATTTTTGCTTCTAGCGCATCTCTAGACTGTGTGATAGCTGCCAGCAATACGACATTATCAGGAGTAGCGGTCGCCGCGGCTTCAGGGGGAGATGGCTGGGCGCCAGGGCCCGTGTATTTGTCCATTGTAGACTGTTTAGATGTGGCCCCAGAGGGTTTATCTTTAGCCATTGCAATCAAGGCGGAGGAGACGTGCCCCAGGATACCTATCTGTAAGAAACTGAAGTCAGTGGGTCACCAACGCCTCCGAAGTGCACCACCAATCAGCCGGGGACGGTGACCGGGGAGGGGCTCCACACCCACAAGCCGCACCAAGACCTAGCATGGCCGCTTCCGCAGGCGACAGCCCCCCACCCCCTAACGGGCATCCACAACCCCGGACAGCCCAGCAGCGGCCGGGTCAACACCACCAGCAATAGAGTATTTCACTGACCCACCAGATCAGCCAGTCTATACAGTTGAGAGTCAGGCAGCAATGTCGCTAGTTCAAAAAAGGGGGGGCAGCCCACTCGATGCCAGCGGATCGATGCCCAGGGCAGCTCAATAACAGGAGAAGAGTATCGGACCCCAGGTTCGGGAGCGCCAATAGAGGGAAAGAGCTGGGGGGCCTAACACACTCACCAGGATGTCACCAGGGCAGCACACGTTCAGGCTCCCAGCCAGGCTCCACGAATTATGCCGGCACTCCCCTCCAGGACGGTGCCGCACCTCGTAGAGGCAGTCTCCCGGTGCCGCACGAGGGCCACAATAAGTCCCAGCCCCAGGGGTGCCGCGGCTCGATACAGCCGCCGAGCCCCGGAGTGTCCAGTTCACTCCAGGCAGCACGTCTGTGGCCCCAAGGTCACGCCACCACCTCCGGGCATCTACGGCCCCAAATGCACCATCCAATAGGCAGCAGGACGTCACAATATATGGAGAGCCTCCGGCCCCAGCCAGGCCACCAGCACCCCACGGCCAGGGCGACCGCCGGAATTCCGGTGTCAGTCGATCGCGGATCATCTGCTGCCCCAAATCCTGCCAGGCACACAGCAGCTGGGAGGGAGAAGGGCGGCCGTGCCCCAGGGCCCCAATAGAGCACCAGCCGCAGCGAGCAACCGGCCGGCCGCAACCCAGGCCTCCTCAGCACAATCACAGCCGCCACGCTGGCTCAGACACCATGGAGAGGGGGGGCCCGCGGTCCGATCAACACCACCGATTGCACCAGTACTTCAATGGGGGCCGCACCCCAGGGGTACCCCGGCACCCACGTACTCTGGGGGCCCGTCCTGGTAAAACACAGCTTTGCCGTGGGCTGCTTGCAGCCCCCACCTCCACGGCCGCAGCCGAAGCCGCGAGCTCGAAGGGACAGAGGGTCCAGTCTGCCCATGAGGCGATGTCCCGGGGGGGGCACCACTGGCAACTGCAGTCAACGCCACGTACAGGATAGAGGCAGCAGGCCCGCTCCAGAGGCCGGGCACACCCAGGCCGACACCCGGGCTCGAGTCCGCCTGCTACAACGGCAATCCCAGGCAGAGTTCGGATTTCAATGGAGGCGTCGCGGGCACACCACAGCCGTGCTGTGTCCCATGGAGGGTAGAAACAGCAGCAGGTACGCTTTGATGGCAGGATTAATAAAGGATTATTTGGTGGACTTCGGGAGCTGTTCTAAGGCGCGTCCGCCATGTCAGACTGCCTTTTTAAGAAAAGCTTGTGTTGCTGCTGCCCCTGCTCTAATTGTTCTTTCTGAGTTCTGGCTTGCTTAGACCCTCCTTCCTGCCAAAAAACACCTCCCAGCATCCTCCGCTGCTAGGAAGAGAGCTTGGATTGGCTCCTGCTGGCCCTCGTCCGGCCCCTCTGGCCTCATAGCCGGATTTCAACTCACGCGTCACAGGAATCACCTAGACCCTTCTCCCCACCAACCTGCACCTCCCAGCAGCATCCGCTGCTAGGTAGAGAGCCTGGATTGGTTCCTGCTGGTCCTGCCCCTCCAGCCTCATAGCCCGACTTCGACTTCCGCTTTGCGGGACTCGCCTAGACCCTCCACCCTGCCAAGCTACACCTCCAAGCAGCCTCCCCTGCTAGGAAAAGAGCCCAGATTGACTCCTGCTGGTCCTGCCTCTACCCCTCAGTCATCGCACTGCGCTTTTCCGCCCACCATATTATGATGGCGGGGGGAAGTGTTGGGGAATCGTGGCAGTCGAAAAGTCTGACCGCCACGGTTCTGACAGGCGGCCCTCTTCCAACCGGAGCACTCACACTGCCCAGCATTGCGGCAGTGCCTGCCAGGCACTGCCGTTGGGATTATGATATCCCTTTCCGCCGGTCATTTCGCGGTGGTCAACCCGCCACGAAAAGGCAGGCGGAAACGGATTTGGGGGCCCGTAGCGGGTGCCCCTTCATCCCTGGGCCTGGGGCAAGGGCACTGGGGGGCACCTATTGTGCCCCCCTACATATCCCTGCACCATATGGTAGGCACCGCATGGTGCCTGCCACGTAGTGCAGGGATATGCAAGTGCCTTTTTTTTGCATTGCGGCGGGGCTGCTGACCGCATCTCCGTCACAATGCAAAGTATAGATGATGCGACCACCGTGGTGGCGGTCGCATCGTAATTCGGATTGTGGGGAGGCCACCTCATAGGTGGCCCGTCCCATATCCGAAACGATGGCGGACGGACTGAAGCCCCGTCCGTCATCGTAATGAGCCCCTCTGTTCTTAAAATATTGCACTCATACCTGTTCAGAAGCAATGAAACTTCTTTTTAATTTGGAGATTCCTATGGAATTGGCCAGACTAGTGAAATTTGCACGCCAGCTCAAAGAACTTATAAGTAAAGATCGAGCCAAGGACTAAAGGCTGATCAAAGTTTCAAACTAGTGAATATACATCAAATTTTAATGTCTCTTAATTTTATGCTTTGTGTAATTGCTCGATATTTGTGAAATGAAATGATACAATGCTGTTTTACCAATGATCGAAGAAGGTGCGTGGATGGACACTCCACGCCCTGCCTTTTGTAACAATTTTTATTAATTGAAACAATAAATGTATTCATTCATTCATTTAAGTGTTCTATTTTTGTGTATGTACCGTGCATCGCATAAGGGTGCTCGCTCAATTGGGGGGTGGATTACGTTGGGAACTGTCTGCAGTGTGCATACTATTGATATGATAACAATACGAGTGGGCATAGTACTGCTAGTAATTTTTCCAAATGTGTTTTAGGCCCAAAAATATATAATGTTCATGGTATAATGTTCATGGTTCACTGCTACTTCTCCTGTGACACAACCTACAAAAGATCCCGCACCACTCCTGCCCACAAGACAAAGAACATCTCGCCACTGCTCCATTGTATCCTGCTCAACGCCGGGTCACTCTGCAAACACACCACAGAAATCTAGGACAGCATCACCGCCCTCTCCACGGACGTTACCTTCATCACCGAAATGTTGCTCAACTCCTCCTCGAACCTTGACATCACCACCGCCAATCCCGAAGGCTACAAGATGATACACCGTGACCGCAAAAAGAAACAAGGTGGAGGCATTGCCATCATCTTTAAGGAAACCATCAGATGCACCATCACGAGCGATAACCCCACTTCTCACATGCAACATCTCAACTTCCTAATAAAAACCGACGTGAAGACCAGCATAAGGAGCACCCTTGCCTACAGACCCCGGGGCCCGAGCAACATTCTGCGATACCATCCCCAACCGCATTGCCCTCCTAGAAATCACCTCTCACCACTACATCCTACTTGGTGACCTCAACTTCCGATCGATAACCCCAACGACACCAACTTCATCGCACTCCTGGAGAACCTGAACAACATCAGCCTCATCCAACTGATCACCAAACCCACACACAAAGCAGGACACACACTCAACTCAATTTTCACCTCCAGCGACAGAATTAAATTCAGCCATACCACAGAACTCACCTGCACTGATCACACCATCGTACACTTCACCATCAACGATGCCCAGCACACCATCACCAGGCATCGGATCTCCTCCCACAGCAGCTGGAGCAAGGTCACCAGAACTCAGTGGGCACAGGTCCTCACCACCTCCCAGCCCAAGGCCTCAACAGACCTCAACCAGGCCATCCAGAACTTCACCGCCTGGATCACAGACAGCATCGACAAGAGTTGCCCCACTGAAACTTACAAAATCCAACAAAAGCCTCAAACATGCCAGCTAGTACACCCCAGGACTCAGGACCACCAAGCACAATTGCCACCAACTAGAGAAATGATGCCGCACCAGCAAGAACCCCACCGACAGAGCGCCTCACAAAACAGCCCTCAGCAACTATCACCGGCAAATCAAGGAAGCCACGAAAGCAGCCATCACCACCGCATTGACTCCACGGCCAACCACACAAAGGAACTCTTCAAAATAGTCAAAGAGTTCTCTAACCCAACAACCATAGAGAACACCTTCCACCCTTCCCAAGAACTCTGCGACACCCTCGCAGACTACTTCCACAGCAAGATCACCAACATCTACAACAATTTCAACATCCAACCCGCCACCCTCATCCCCGATGACCTCAACCAACCACTTGGAACACCAGCCAAACCATCACCATCTGGTCATCGCTCATCGCCCTCACCACCTCCACTCTGGGGTGCCCACCGACCCCTTCCCCCACCATCTCTACAACCTCTCAACAAACCGTATCATCATGCAACTCACCAGCATCCTCAACACCTCCATCTCCACAGCAACCTTCCCGGACAGAGGGAAACATGCAGACATCAGACCCCTCCTAAAGAAAGCCTCTGCTGACCACAACGATCTAAAACATTATCGTCCAATCTCCCTCCTCCCCTACCCAGCCAAACTTCTCAAGAAAGCCATCAACCAGCAGTTCACCGAATTCCTGGAACAAAATCACCTACTGGATGCCTCTCAATCAGGAATCCGTGCCAAACACAGCACTGAGACCGTGCAGATTGCCGCCACTGACGACATAAGAACACTCCTCGACTGTGGAGAAACTGTGGCCCTGATCCTCCTCGACCTCTCTGTGGCGTTCGACACAGTCTCCCACACACCCTCATCAACAGACTCCACAACATAGGCACACAGCAAGACACACTCAAGTGGATCACCTCCTTCCTCACAGCTTGCACAAAGAGCATCCGACTGCCTCCCTTTACCTATGCACTCAAAGACATATGCTGCGTACCACAAGGATCATCCCTCAGCCCCACCCTGTTAAACATCTACATGAACCCCCTTGCTGACGTCGTCAGATCCCACAGACTCAACATAATCTCCTAGGCAGATGACACCTAACCAATCCTTGAGCTCACCGAGGTCCCCTGAAATGCCAAAGTCAACTTCTGCAATGCCATGATCTATGTAGCTGAATGGATGAGAGACAACTGCCTCCAACTCAACTCCAACAAAACTGAAGTGTTGATCTTCGGGAAGAACACCCTTGCATGGGACAACAGTTGGTGACCTGCAGAACTTGGACCCACACCGACCGACCACGCACGCAATTTTGGCATTATTCTCAACAGCCAACTGACCATGAAATGACAAGTTAACGCAGTTGCCTCCTCCTGCTTCCACACACTTTGCATGCTGCGCAATATCTTCAGATGGATTTCAACAAACACCAGAAAGTCTGTTACCCAGGTCCTCATTAACAGCCATCTCAACTACGGCAACGCCCTATATGCCGGCATCTCCACCAAGCTCCTCAGAAAGCTCCAGACCATACAGACTCATCCTGGACCTCCTCAAGCGAACACACATCATCTCCCACCCAAGAAACCTCCATTGGCTCCCCATCCAGAAAAGATGCCAGTTCAAGATCCTCACGCACACCTACAAAGCCCTCCACGACCTAGGACCTGCCTACCTCAACCACCGACTGACCTTCCACCAACCCACTAGACGCCTGCACTCCCCTTCACTCACCCTCGCACACACTCCCCGAATCAGTTGCAGCCGCATCGGTGGCTGATCCTTCTCCTACGTCACTGCCAAGACCTGAATAACCTTCTCCTTCAGCTCCGTACAACCCCCTCGCTGGCAGACTTCAGAAGGAGACTCAAGACCTGACTCTTCATCGGACACACAGCACCCAGATACCCCTAGGGTTGACAGTGTTGCGCAGTATTGCGCTTTACAAATGTTGTTTGATTGATTGATTGATCGATTGAGTTGAGGAAGGTTGCACTTCATCTGCATCTGCTGTGCCTGTTCAGCTTGTGTCACTTCCACTTATGATTCTGTTGCTGCTACCTTTGCTATAACATTTAGGCCCTCGTTACAATTGGTTTCTTAGATCCGTTGGGACAAGTAACTGCTACTGGCCCCCACCAGAATTATGAGATCTGCTAAAAGACCGCAGATGTCTTGACTTTCATCTCAAAATCTCAGCAGCTAAAATCAGTTGACATCTCCGAGTGAAATTGTGGCCCAATTTTGGAATAAGCAGGGATTTGGACCCGATATTACTGATTCCCTCAGTAATTCATCATATGTTAGTGGGCCCTCTGGTCTAACTTGCAATGGGCCATATCTTCAGTCCAGGAGTTACTGGTACTCACAGTATCAGTAACTCCAGAGGTTGTGAAAATCCTTCACATTGACAGGGTCACTCATAGTGACAACCTTAATACTTTAGAGGGTATAGTTTGCCATACATCTCTGAATAGCATGTCGTTTCTGCTGTCTTTAGCCTCGAAAAATCTCCCTTAGGTTTTAAAGCTATGTGCCTGCAATACCCATGTTTCACCATCACACTTTTTTGCACTTTACTTCACTGAGGACCAATTCCTTCTTTTTTTCACTCAAAGAGGACTCAGAATAAAAGTGTGAAAACTACTGCCTTCATTTGATCAAACAAATTTTCAGCAGCTGCCCCTTTGAGGCCCCACTCGCTTTTGTTTTTTTCCTTAAAGGGCTATTCTCCCTTACAGACTTACTCCACTGCAAATTTATTGTGTGCAGTTGCATGGGAATGCCCCTGTACCACCCATGAAATGCCTCCTTGATTCAAAGCAGAGCAAAGTAGCACACAGCTCAGCCAAGCATTACTTTGGGGAACTTTCCCATGCAAATCCTCGTTTGTGTAGGATAGTAAACCACACTCCCAACTGATGGAGCAGGATTTTGCGTCATGAAAAACCTGCTCGGGTTAACGCCCCAACGTAACACGTACTAATAGTGTGCTGTGAAAATAAACGCACCAACACGACAACATTGGGGAATGCTCTGCGCATGCGTGCACTGCAACTAAGACTAATGCATGAAAACGACAAGGCCGCATTTACTCACGTTGCTTTAAAAAGTAATGAAATAATGCTGTTTGCACATTAACCGCTTGCTGCTAATAGATAAGTTTTCTGCTAGTCAAAACTAACACTGGATTAGTGCAAAGGTGGGAGGTAAACAGTGAAAAGTATATTTCGTGTAATTAATACTGTCTGTATTCTCATTCACTTTAGTCAAGTACGGGCCTATATTCCTGCATGAAAAGGCAAGGGTTAAAAAAGTCAAGTGAAATGTGAAATATGAAAAAGGCTGAAATTCAAATTCTAACACAGAGAGAGAAGAGACGTGGCTGAGGCTAGTGACATTGGCCTTCGAAAAAGAAACACTAAGGGGCCGATTCCGATCTCGGCCGGTAGGGCTCCGAATCGGATTCGGCTTTACCGGATCCGATTCGGAGCCCTGTTTCCCGACCGAACCGTACGCGGGTCCGGCCGAGCGAGTACGATGCGAAATCGCCGACCGACTCGTCCGGGCATCCCGACCGCTCCGACCGACTCGCTCCCGGCTCGAACCGCTCCGACCGACTCGCTCGGACTCGACTCGCACCGCGCAATGGAGACGTTTCCCGGCCGGGTAAGTACGATGCGCGCCGCGGGCAGTCCGACCGAGCCGCGCCGTCCGGCTCGTAAGAGCTGTCGGAGCCGTACTTTGGGGGTCCGTGTCGGACCCCCTGTGCGCGTAGCCGCGCGAGTCGCACACAGGGGGACCCATGGGTCCCCCTACCTGTGCGTGTACGGCGCGAATCGCTTCGCCGCGTACCCGCTGTAGGGGCGCACTTGTCCGACTCGCACCCATTGAGTCAATGGGAGCCCGCGTACGCGTTGTGCGACCGGCTCCCATTGACTTCAATGGGAGTCCGACCGACTCGAGTCCGATAACATACGGACGCATCGTACTCGTTCGGTCGGACTGCACGGGTCCGATTCGGTCGGAAATCTCTCCGGGTCCGGCTCGGTCGGAGAAATTTCCGGCCCGAATCGGAATCGACCCCTAAATGTCTGCAAGGGAATGAAAGAACAATTGTGAGAACGGACGAGAGATGTACAACTTCTTCGTTGAAAGTGGCAGTGTCAAATAAATATTGTTGCAAATATTGCCTGTGAAAGGAAATGTGTTTAATAAATGAAATTGAGTCATGGGAAGCTATGTTAAACAAAGAACCCTATGGAGAACATGAATGAGACTATGGTGGTGTGATAGAACACCCCCCAAATCAGCCAATGAGAGACTGAGTTTTTCGGAAATGTTTCAACTACTGTGGGTTGGACATGTAGTTTTAGGGTATAACTGGGGAGCCCTAGGGGGTGTGTGGGAAAGAGATTGCCAGAAAACAAGGCTGGAGAGGAGGTAGCCAGGAGAGAAGGAGAGATCGTCGCTGTCCGTCGGTTTTGCAGATAGAGGCCTACCTGAATTCCTGTTCCCGTTTCCTGTATCCTGAACTAATCTTTGCTCCCTGAATCTATCTCAGGGGACCCCTTACCATCTCCGTGGCCAGGGTGTGGTATTTCCTTCATATCCTTAGGTTCGTATATAGTTAAATGAACTGTACTTTGCATAATATTTGCAAATGTATTTTCTCTCTGAAACTTTGTCTCTTCGCCTATCCACTCCTTCATATGCATTTCATTGATGTGTTTTGACTCTGTTTGCATATTATATGGGTTTTTTTCTCTCCATGATTTGTGTATTTTTATCTGTGTTTTCTGTACGTGTATGAGCTTAATTTACATTATTTGAAGATAAAAACCATTAACATTTCACTGAGTTTGTGGTTATTTAGTGATATGGTTAGATTAAATAGTTAGCCTTATTATTACCATCAACTCTTCAACTTTTTTGTCCATCGACCTAAGAGAAAAAGAAGTTGACATGCAGGCTCAGTTAGCTTATTTAGAGTATTAGATACGAACCTGTATAATGAACAACTGATTTCCCTTTAAAATATACAGCGTCATTCAGCGGGTTACGGTGGGGTAAGTTGATGATTTTTTGGGGGGGCCTGTTGTTTGCTGCATAACTGTGGTGTCATTGACCCCTGTTTGGCGCTGGATCAGTTTTTGGTAGCAGAGTAATGGTTTATTATTGATTAGTTTGGTAATAATTATTGATTATTGATTATATGTTTTCTAACATGAAAAGTTAGTGTCTTGTTTTATGTTGTCTGGAAATGCAGGTACGGAGTTACCTGAGAATCCCGGGAAAATTTGTATTAGCCTAAAGTAGGCAGAGGAAGAGTGTGGATAAATTAATCAAACTGCAGAAGTACTTTGTCTGTTGTCATAATACTGAACAGCGAAAGACTGAAGGTGTTACATTAGGGACTATTCGTATGGGAGTAGTTTTTGGAATGTCATAGCGAAGGGTCCACTTCCCGAAACTCTAGTCTTATCCCCGAAGGAGTACCAAGACCTCTTTCTTCGTGAAAGTCCTCTTCCGAAACTTTGGCCTTATCTCTAGAGGAGTACCAAGTCCTCCTGTAGCTTGTTTGGGTGTAGAATAGCGCTGGTCGTTGTTTTGCTCGAAGTGAAAGAAAATCTTGTTTTGAAGTGAAAAAGCTATCTCTTTATTTAGCGGAACAGACAAGGTAGCATTGTTTTATGTTGTTATTAACAACATTTTTATTAAGAAAAGCTTAGAAAAATATTGCCGTAATATTTTGTAAAGGGAGGGTCAGTAGAAGGAGTGATACTGACGTCAGAAAAAGCCGCGCTGGCATTGGTCAGGTAGCGAGCGCTTACAGAACCGTGATTGGACGAAATTTTGCAAGCTGCATTCGTATTGGCTGAGACGTTGCTTACGTGGCAGTGCTCTGATTGGTTGATTGGTGTGAGTCGCGCTGGCATTGGACGGCTGTTAACCAATAGAAATCACAGAAGTACGAAGAGTTTGTTGTTGTTTTATCGAGTTGCATTTTGTATAAGTCAATCAGGAAAATGAAGCTGATTAATAAAATCAAGAATATCTTTAAAAGGGCAAACCAATAGTGACGAGGGAGAGGAATTCTTATTCCGCCTCCAGGAACGCCTGCTTTCTTTATGATGTTAGAATGTGGTTATCATACGTGTACTTGGTTAGAGAATTGGGTGAAGTATACAGAAAGCGATGGTGTTTTGGCTTTCCCAGAGCATGGAACATTTAATGTGAGGATTTTACAGAATTTGAGCGATCGAATGAATTCGTTAGAACCAAGACCTAGATCTACTCAGTATGAAGCGCTTGAGGAATGGGAATACGAAGCGTTTGAGCTAGAGAAGTATAGGGGCGGAAGAAAATATAGAAATATAATGTCTAGATTTCCCTTTGAGAGTAGGCAAGAAAGAGTAAAAAGATGGAGAAGAGCTGTAGTAACGGAAGGTTTATATCCAGTTTTAGTTAATGATGAATCAATTGGGGGCAAATGTAAAGAGAAAAAGAAAATTATAGAGACAACAGCCTTAAATTTTAACATGGATGATTCGGAGAATGAATTGGTAGATGATATTTTGACAAAAAGACCTCCACCATATCAAGAAAGTCCAAAGGAGGCAGTTCTGAATGCACTATTAATGGAAACACCACTGATTCCGCAGGTTCCGCAAATTCCGGTAGTCACAAGAGTAGTACAGGGATGTGAAATGGATTTGTTGACTAAAGCAAGAGAGGAGTTAACTCAGAAAATTACTCAATTAAATCTGAATGCAGAAGCATTCACAGTGCCAGTAACAATAGGTCACATAGTTCCGTTGTATGGAGATAAACAGAGTGTATCGAGAGTACATGCATTGACAGTTCCAACGAATAGTGTTAGGAGTGAGGTAGTAACAGTACCTAATCAGACTGAACAAGTTGAGGCAAATACCTCATTAATTGATCTTCCGGTTTGTGAGTTGATAACTGAAACCCCAAAAAGAAGTGCACAAATAGAGCCAAGGAAAATAGTGCAGAATACTACTCCAGTATCTGGGAGTTCAATGGGTCCCTCACCAGATGAATTAGACGATTAGATAAGGGGAATGGAAAAACAAAAACCTCAACCGCAAAGTATAGATGTGAGTAAATTAAAAGTGGATTTGGAAGAAATGATAATTGGTACAATAAGTCCAGATAGATTGAATACTTATCGAGATGAAGAATTGTTGTTCATATGTAAAAATATCACTTGGAAAGCAAGAACTCTTCATGAGAAATTGACAGAAGCTGCTTATGAGTATGGAATCGATATAGAGAAATCGAAGGTGTTACAGAAAAAGTATAGGTTGGATTTTACTGAAAAGGATTTGGAGAGTTTGAATGTGTCTGGCAAAAGACTGCAAATAAAAGAGTTAATGAATCTCTTGAAGAAATGGGGAGATGTAGAACGTTGGAAAGTCAGATGGGCAAAAAAGAAAGATGAAATAAATCCTGATAAGAATGCGTCCATGTTTCCGTTAAAGGCAACTGGACAAGCTGAAATGGTATGTCCGATGAGAGAAGTTCCAGGTGGTGGATATGTTCATGATCCTTGGAGTAGACAGGATATATTATCTTTTACAAATGACTTCCCCAGACTGAGGGAAAAACCAGTCGAGTGGTACAAGCAGGTAGAGAGGTTTGTGAAAGTTTCGAAGTATTTATTGAAAGATTTAGATGGTCTGTTTGAGATTGTAGTTCCAGCTGATTTGTGAACTGAATGTAAAATAACTGTCGATTGGCCAAAAGAAGAATATCCTAGAGATCCTAAAACAGGTGCACCTTCGGATGAGGTAATGAGGAAGTACAATCAGGTGATAACATTCTTGAAGAGTAAAATCTCTCCAAAAGAAACAGATTGGGTCAAAATAGATAGGACGTCTCAGGAGCCAAAAGAATCAGTACATGCATATTATGAAAGGCAATTACAGGTGTTCAAGCAATACAGTGGATTTGAGAATATTGGTGACAAAGATATGAGACATTTTGTGTATCGTTTTGTGTTTGGTTTGAAACCAGAGATTAGCAATATGATTCAGCAACATTTAATTTGTTGGCAGAGTAAGACGATTGATGAAATTCTGAGATATGCAAAATATTGCAGCGATGACATTGAGTCAAGACATAAAAAGTTAAAAGAGAAAATGATGTGGGCACAAGTGAAGGTAGCAGAACAGCAGGAAGCAAACAATGGTTTCCATACAGATTACCAGATGAAAGGTCAGAACCAAAATGGTCAGGTATCAGGTGTTGGCAGGGGTAGAGGAAAATCGAATAAGGAAGATTTGAAAAAGAAATATCCTTGTCATGCGTGCGGAAAGCTGGGACATTGGAAGAGCGAGTGTAGAACTGTTCAGAAAAATAATGAGGTAAATCAAAATTTAAATTCACAGATGCAGAATGAAGTGGTTGTGACCCAACAACAACAGCAGCAGCAGGTAGTTACTCCACAGTTACAGTTGCCACAAGCTCCTATGCCAAATAATGTGAATGCTCAAGTGCAGAGATACAGTGCGAATATTGGATTTCATGGAGTGGAACAAGTTGGTAAGAATCCAAATGTGCAAATGGTTTCGCAATATTTGTTGCAATGCAATGAGAGTGATTCAGACTCATATCAATGACGGTGCCTGAGAGGGGAGGAAGAGTGCGTGCTTGGCGCAACTCTAGAGGTAGATCAGTCAGGTCCATTTGTAGATGGAAAAGTGGAAGGTAATAATATTACATTCCTAGTGGACACTGGTGCTACCCATTCTACTGTGAGAGCAGCAGAAATTCCTAACCTACCCCTCTGGGGAGAAACGATCCAAGTTGTAGGTGTGTCTAATAAGCAGATTAAAACTCCAGTTACGAAGCCAATTGAGGTTCACATTGGAAGATTCAAAGACATGCATCGATTCGTGGTATGTGATACGAGTCCGGCAAATCTCCTTGGAAGGAATTTACTTTGCAAGATGAATTGCACCATCTACTGTATCCCTGATGGTATTGCATTTCAGACACCAGATGAGGATGTCGAGTTTAAAATGATGTTAGCGAAGCAAGGGACAGAAGTGGATGAGTTGTTTTCACTTCTAACAGAGAAAGATTTGCCCGCAGAATTGAGAGAATCAGTGAGACTTGACGTCTGGGACTTTACAGGAACAGAAATAGGTTTGATGAAAGGTGTGGATCCTATTCAGGTTACAGTGAAACCTGGTGCTACTTATCCAAATACACCTCCATATAAGATGAGTCCTGAAACCATAGCAGGAGTCACTCCTGTGATTGATCAAATGATTGAACAGGGCATTCTAAGAGAAATAATGAGTAGTCCTTGTAATTCGCCTATCATGGGAATTAAAAAGCCAAGTGAAAAGTACTAGGATAGTGCTAGATTTGCGTAATATTAATAAGATAGTGGTACCCTGTTGTCCAATAGTACCAAATCCAGCAGTGATTCTTTATCAAATCCCCTGTGATGCGGAATGGTACACAGTGATTGATCTGTGCCAAGCATTTTTCTCAATTCCTTTACATCCGGATAGTCAATTTTTGTTTTCTTTCCGGTTCAGAGACCGTGTTTTGGCATGGTGCCGAGTTCTTCAAGGGTACACAGAAAGTCCTTCGATTTTTAATCAGATTTTGAAAAGGTGTTTAGAGACTTTGATTATGCCAGAGAATTCAGTTTTGGTTCAATATATTGATGACCTACTAGTGGCATCAAAAACAAGAGAGGCATGCGTGATAGATACCATTGCCTTTTTGAACCATCTGGCAGAAGGTGGACACAAAGTATCACCAGCAAAATTGCAATTTTGTAAACAAGATGTCCAGTATTTGGGACATAAGATTGAGAAGGGAGTCAGGAAAGTGACACCAGAAAGAATCAATGTGATTCGACAAATGAATCCCCCAATACACAGAAAGAAGTGCGAATGTTTCTGGGAATGGTTGGATATTGTCGACAATGGATAAGTGGTTTTTCATTGATTGCAAAACCTTTACAGAGGTTGACACACAAAGATGTTACTGATCCGATTGAATTGGATGATGAGAGTATGGAAGCCTTTGTTAAACTGCGAGACAGTCTATGTCGAGCACCTGCATTGGGAATGCCAGACTATGGAAAAGAATTTGCATTATTCTGTTGTGAGAGAGATGGATGTGCATTATCAGTTTTGACTCAAAGACACGGACTGGCTAGACTTCCAGTGGCATATTTTTCTGCTACATTGGATTCAGTGGCTGCGGCATTGCCAGGTTGTTTAAAAGCAGTTGCTGCAACATGTGTGAGTCTGGAACAGAGTGAAGCGGTTGTGATGGGATATCCAGTCAAAGTGTATGTTCCACATTCTGTTGAGATTCTTTTAACAAAAACACGAACTCAGCACATGACCCATAGGGGGATATTCTCAAGAACGTGTGATAATCATCGCAAAATTAGCTTAACGCAACTTTGCACATCGCTGCCCATCGCGGGAAAATAACACCTTGTTAACGTTGTATTCCCAACCCAGCGGCACCATGCGATAGTCTCACGATAACGCGCCAAATGACTGCGTTAAAATTAACGCGATGCCGAAACAATGCGAAACACGAACGCAAAAAAAGGTGCGATGCCCCAAATCACGATACAAAAATCAGCAAAAACCAGCGACAGGCCTGCAATTCCCACGCGTCATGCAGGAAAATGCACTATAAAAGCACCGAAAAACACAAACAAAACAATCCAAACTGCATAGCCTAGAGAAAGATCCGGTGGTATATCTGACACAAGCTTTCAGTTCTTTGAATTCTGGAGTCTGTTTTCGTTTTCCATTGACGTGACTACGCGTCTTTGACGTGGTCATGTGATCGAATAGGAGCATCATATTAAGACGCTTGGTTAACAATGCCGGCACTCGCACTCGAGGAGACCGGCGTGGGGCACGAGTACGCGGAACGGCGACTTCTCTTTCAAGTAAGGCTGCTGGACTGTAGCTTAGACTTTGCCACTTTTGGGGCATTGTTTGTGGTACTTTATAAAATAGGAGATTTCCGAGTAAAATACCCCGTTGCTAAGCTAGGTCGTTTATTTTGTGTTTTCCCTTTATAGACTCGGGAACGCTGTTACGGGGTAATCGAAGCCACAAAATGACCATTCAGCAGTTTTTATTGATAATTTATTGATACTTTGAAGTTTACCCCACGCCAAAGGCTTATGTGGCCTGGAATTTTCGCCACATTGAAAGTACGTATAAATAGGCTGATTTTATAGGATATCTGTACGAGGCATTATATTTTGTGTGGTCATGTGGACCTTTTTTGAAACTAGTCAATGACATATGTATTTTCTATGTGTTTTGTTCACAGACTGAGATACAGTGAAACCATTCAGGTTGGCTTATCTCACTTGGAGATATATTTCTTTTAACTTTACCTTGAGATGTATTAGTCCCAATTTGTGGGACTTTTTGGTGGTGTTTAGTCACGTTTTGTCACTGGGTGACACTAAAAGTTGATGGTTTTGGCTTATGACAAGGATACCTATAGTATTACATTGCATCACATAACTTACCAATGTCACGTGCACTGCTTTGTTTGTTTTATATAAAAAATTGTTTTAAACATGTAACTGTAGAATATTTTATAAATTTTATTTATTGTGTTACACAGAAATTGTAATGTCACTAAATTATTACATGTATACACAAGCACGCTTTTATTGGGGTTTGTTTCCCCCTGGGAGCACATTTGTTTATATCGGAACAAAGGGATGCTGATTTAAAGTAATGTGAGTTTTCATATTATTATTTTTACCTAGCCGTGAACAAGTCGCATGTACAAACTTACTGAGGCGACGAAACACGTGTTGGCTTGGGAACGTTTTACGTATTGAAAAATAAACATGGAAGACTGATTAAAGAAGGAGAAAACCAACAAAACGCTTCTATTGCTCATATGTGATTAATGATTGAAAAATAACAATTTTTAATTATATACGTGTGCTGGGGTATACTAATTAAATAATCAAACTGCATAGCACCATGGATGCACCCGGACCGAGTTCAGAGGACAACGCGAACCCCACAAGCCCCACAGACGACCAGCAAGGAACCCCTGGGTCGGGGAAGGCCAAAGAGAAGAGGAAGACGGGGTTCAGTCCGCAGGAAAACAGGATCATCGTGACGGAGGTGATAGAACACTACCAACAACTGTTCGTCACCTCCACTGTGTCATTGGCAACACAAACGGAAATATGGCAGTCGATCGTGAACAACGTCAATGCAGTCGGAGTGTTGAGGAGGTCAATGGAGGAGGTCAAGAGGCGCTGGCATGATGTGAATAGCCAAACCAAGCAGAAACTCGCTGCCAACCGGAAGGCAGCAACGACGCCTGGAGGTGGGAGCCCTGCGCCACAGGAGGAGCTGGATGAGCTGGAGGAAATGGTGGCCACAGTCATCAATGTGGAGACGGTGCAAGGAGTTGGGGGTCCGGACACAGCTCGATATGACCTGACCCAACAGCAACAGGGTGAGTAACTACCAGGGACTGGGGGGACGGGGGGAGATGGGCACAATGGCACACATGCACAATCTTGTGTAGCACACTGCACACCCACAATGATTGTGGAACATGTCCCTGATACCCTTGGCACACTTCAGCACACATAGAAACACCAAGTAGGCCCCCGTCCACTATGTGCACAAAGTGGCCCCCCTCCCCATCACCAATCTCACAACCTACCCATGCACATGAGCTGAATCCAGCAAAGCAGCGGCTCTGTGAGCCACACCGACAATGCAAGTGACACTGCATTACCAATAGCATGGCTGCAATCAAAATACATTACATGGTGCACGACACGACACTGAGGTGGCCCAGTGTGGATCACATCCTCAAAGGAGCAGGTCACACTCTGACACATCCACGTGCACATACAACCCCTGACGTCAATAACACATCTGTAGACAAACAATGCACAAGAGTACAAAAACCGTCCAAGAGCACAAATGACCCAAGTCGCCAACATCTCAGCACCTTAAAAGCACATAAGTCAAAGGCACACCGCCTCAAAGGGATAAGGGGCCGCTAAATCAGAGCTGCAGGGGCGACACTCCCACAATGCAGCACACACACATAGCAATAACAGCACATCAACATTGACGACAATGTGGCACAGAGTGCAACACTTACACTACAGAACAGAGGACACAACTGGTGCCGCTTGTGCGTAGAAACTGGCCAATCACATCTGGCATAGCAGGAAACTGTGAGATGATAATGTATGAGTGCAACCTCACATCCGTCATGTAGTCGAAATGTCCACTGTCTCCCATCAAAAAGCCAGCTCATCCAAAACAGTCACAATGTACATTGTCATGCAGTTTGTATGTAAACATGTACAATGCGTCAACATACATGGAACACACTGTTAACCTGCATCTCCCCTTGACATTGCAGAGGGACAAACAACACCTCCTACAGAGCAGACCAGACATCTTTTCAGTGATGATGAGGAGGACCCCTGGCCATCTGCTCCGACACCCTCCAACGGTTCGTGGACAGCCTCCACACCCCACCTCCAGGAGCAGGGCAGCCCAGCTGCATCGAGGTGACCCCACCCCCTGCACAGCCCACACAGCAGGAAGCAACCACCACCACGGCTGGCTCCCAGCACCTCACGGAAAGACACATGGCATTCCAACGCCGTGTGTTAGACTGCCAGAGGGGCTGGCTGAACAGGTGCGGGTGGGTTTCGACCTCATGGCAGCCAAACTTGATGCCATACGTGGGTGTGTGAGTCCCATCAGGGACCACTCACAGTCCCTAACGGACACCCACTGTCCGTTCCATGCTCTACAACAATCCTTGGCTGACCTCGCTGTAGCCATTACTCGGATACAAGAACTGTCCAGTCAGACAGGCTCCAGCGATGACAGCACAGAGATGGCATAGATGCGGAGGACAATGGAGAACATGGAGCGGATGCAGGCTGGAAGGATGGCTGCCACAGCTGTACACCAGCGAGATGTAGCTGGGATCTTCCATGCCCTGCAGAACCTCATCTTGCCATTGCTGCCACAGTGCCTGTCCCAGATGACTGCTGCAGGAACTTCGACACACACATCTCCGCCCCCTGATGTGTCAGTGGCACACAGTGATGCAGCTATACCACCTCCGCCCCCTGATGTGTCAGTGGCACACAGTGATGCAGCCATACCACCTCTGCACCCTGATGTGTCAGTGGCACACAGTGATGCAGCCATAACACCACCACACACACCTGACACAGAAGACATATCAGAGGACTAAGATGTGGATGGCAATGACTCTGTGTGATAAAGGAGGTTGTAGCATACATCCCCGCCACATGGCCTGTTCCTGCTTGGTTCAGCCCTCTGCATCATGCCCGGGAACAACACCTTCCACTGTCACCCGAAACACTCTGCGACATTCACCTGGACCCCGACATGGACTGCCATATCTGCTCTGGTTACCAATGACACAGCAATCAGGCTCCGGACTGAACTCTTCCGATTAAATTGTCATTCCCCAAAGGACTATGGTTAGCCCGCCACTGGGCAACCATGTAATGTGGCGTTTGCATGGCCATGTACTGCTCCAGCTCCTACACTCCACAGAATGTGAATAAAACTTTCCAAATCACACAGATGTGTCATGTCTATGTCCAATCAAGTATAAAAGTATGGATGGATGTAGGGACAATGATTGCACAAAAAGGTGCACCCTGGGAAATGACATCAATGCGCATGTCTGACCCTGACCCACATGGCCAATTAGATGACTGTGAAGGTGTGAACTGGCTGTGGCCTCATTGCTCATGAACAACAATCTCGCAAACCCCCAACATAGCCCCACATCCATGTATTAAGTGGGGCTGTGTGTAAAAATGTCAAATCCGGTAGCAGGCCTAAAGTAGTGTCCCCCATCACATGTGACAACAGGACATCTCTTCGCATACCTACTCACACTCAACTGTGTGGACACAGCCTGTTTTGATGGATCACATTGATCCACATGGCAAGAAGTTGGACACCATACGCACATTGCTGAAGACACGTAAGAGCACAGGTCTACCAGCAACCATCCCAACCACAATGTCTGGCTCACAGAGGTGGGGCTGGCAATAGGGACTCACCCCTAAGTGAAATGCGTCAGTCAGTCCCTCCCTGTGTACGGACAATGCTCATTGAGGCACACGATTTGTCATTCTAATCGACACTCATCACAGTTGAACACTAGTGAAGTGGCGTAGACTTCTTTAGCATGTGCGTGTCAGTACGGGCAAGACAAGGGCCACAACATGCAGACCAATGCTTCAGACACTAACAGGCAGCATGGGAACATGTAGAGGTGCAAGAAATGGGGAGGCAAAAATGAACACCAATCATTACAGATGGCAACGGTCTCAGCCCACCTTGCCTTGCTGGACGAGTCATGTGATGTGTGGCGTATGCTCATTGCCCCGTGTCAGGGGACACGACTCACAGCCCATGGGATCTGCATAGTGCTGTACCACCAGACTGCGCAGACTGTCTGCTGACAGTGAGCAGGTGAAAGGGTCCAACAAGGTCACATGTAGTCCTACATTGCCATGTGTGTACTCTCCCTCCAGCAGTATGTCAGATTTAGGAACCTTGCCAAGCGACGCTGTGCAGCTCCGCCCATGGGACTGCCTCACCTTGCACAGGTGTGTGTCAACACGCGTAGGTGCACGCACATGCATTCAGAGTCCAGGCAAATGCAGCCATGTCCACTTTTGCGGTGGGATATTCTCCAAGATGCAACAAGGTGTTGGGGCCTGTGCTCTGGGTTACAAGCAGTTGTGGCTGCAGGAACATACTTACTCGTCCATGAATGCGAGCGCAGCTTCCTGGCCAATCAGTTCCAAGAGTACGTCGTTGTCGGCTTCAACGAGCACGAGGGCGAGCCAATCCATTAACTGGTCCGGACAGATGTGCTCCGTCCACGCCGTTTCCCCAATCCGCAACACAGCCCAATAAGGGAGCGCTTCGATGTGGTCACTGCACACGAGGATTTGTGCAATCTCCCATGCCCAACTGCCAGCACATACGCCAAATATCAAGGCATCCCATGAACGGGTATCACGGTTACACTCCTGGTCGTGGGCCAACCGGGGGCGCACACACAAGTCATAATCCAGTTCAGCTATCGCTGTGTTGAATAGGCAGACATCCATGGGCCACTCGAATATGCATGATCGACAGTGGAACCAGGGCTTGACGCTGGTGACGTACGCAAGACGGAAGCTCAGACGGTAACTGATGCGCAACACTGCCAGTGGCAGTGCCCCCGACAAATGCAGCATACGTGCACGGTACAGTTCCACGTGACAGGGGTTGTGCATGTGCCCGGGATGTTCTGCCATTGCGTCGGTGGCTCTCGCAAAACTGGCACTCTTCTGACCTGCAGCAGTTATGTGGATGATATGCCACAGCTCGGAGCAATGAGCCGTATGTTTGTCCAACATTTGGACGTATGGGTTGTTGTGTATGTAAGTGTCAAGGGCATTCCATGCAGGGGTACCTCGAGCAGGGACTTCTATGTGTGGGGTGTTGATACGTTGGTCTTTCATTAGCGCTGTGCGTAGTGTGGGAGTCGTCATCATCTGCTATGGTATCTCTCTCAGGGGGTGCCTGCCGCATGCAAGACCAAGGTCGGAGGTGCAGGTGTCCTTCCGCCTCATAAGAGAAAACAATAGATTGGAACTGCACCACTTCTCTTAACATATATGCAAGAAATCCTAAATGTCCACAACGTCCACTAGGAACAATTTGTATGCAAAAAATTCATTATCCCGTCAGTTGCTTGTATTCATTTTATTTCCAATAGAAAGCCATCAGCCAACGCGTTTCGTCCTATTAAAGTAGGACTTCTTCAGGGCAAATAGTTAATCCATTTGACGCCCGCGATCTCAGGAAATTAATGATTTGTGACACAATTTTGTCGTTTGAAAAGGCAACAGGTTTCTCAACCAACACCTCTTGTATAGATCCTCTTTAAGTATTTCAGCCAGTTGTTGCTCAAATTAAACCAATGGATCGATGTATGCAAAGTCCAAGGTGATTCGGTATGGCAACTGCGGAGAAAGTGGCCAACGTGTAGAAGCCAATATAAGCTAACACGTGTGGATGGGTATTATCCACCCAATACGATAATCCTTATGATCGCAGTGCCCGGCAGCGTGTTTCAAGTTTCCATCCTTCCGCCTCATGTATTGAGACAAAGGAGCTTTTATCCCTAATGTTGGTCTGACTACTGCTTGCATTCTGGAAATGTGATGTGGCTTTCGCGCTGCAATTGAGGCTTGGCCTTAGGCTTATGGTGCACCAATAGCGATACACACACAACAGTTGGCATGCATGAGCCAAGAGCCCAAGCGGCCTTGCGCTCCTTGTACATTCCCTTCGTGTGCAGCCGCCAGCGGGGTGCATGCAACGTTGCAACATTGTCGATTGCGGACCGTGTGGCGCAGACACTGCAACAGAGACACATGCATCAGTTGGTTTCCTGTCCAGCCCAGGAATGAACCATGCCCAGAGACCAGGGATGATTGTTCACACCCCTACACTGGCCTGGCGTACGCCGAGCCAGCCCACTCGGGTCACGTATAAAGGGGGGGACGACGACGCTACGTATCCCAGTTCTTCCCCACTGCCGGAGGTGACATGGCTGTGTCCGCCTGGCAGATCACGGGACTCAATCAGAAAGGGTCCATGACTTACATTGCACAGAGTTGGTGGCACCGGAAACACTGCGGCTGGCACGGGCCTACTGCCACAGGACGGTGACTTACGGTGCACTGAGGTAGTGGCACCTTAGGTGCTGAGCGGGTGGGCAGCCTGCGATGATGCGCCGTCCTGGCGGTCCAGACTGGTAGGGATTTGTGTGAGCCCTGCTGGACCGCAGTGTAGGCCTGAGCCAGCGGGCAGCGCAGGCCGACCGCCACGTGGCATTGCCTCGCGGTTCACAGAGTTAGTGGCACCTATAGTGCTGGGCACGTGTGCAGCCGGCGATGATGCCGTGTGCACTGATATGATCTCTGCCATTGCAAAATCAAGACCCAGAATCACATGTGTGATCTACTAGCCCGCGGGGCGGGGCTGCATGATGTGGAAGCTGCCAAGGTCGCGGACCCCGGGCTTGGAGCTTGCACCGGCATGTGGTGGGCCCTCTTGGAGATACCCTGGTGGCGGAAGGTGAGCAGTAAGGCCTTGGTGCACAGGGGCGAGCAAACACTGCTGGGCGGCGGGAGGGGCTGGGGTGCAGCAGCCTGTGTGCGCAGGGGCGGCCAAGCGATGATGGGTTGTGCAATGAGTTGTACTCTGCCATTCATAAATCTGGACTCTGTTTCAGATAAGGGACCTGGTGGACTGCGGTGTATACCGGCACATGGTTGGAGACACACAGGTGGCAGCAGGTGAGCAGTGAGGCCTGGGTCCGCAGTGTAGGCACTCTCTCTCCCTCTCCCTCTCTTCCTTTGACTGTCTCTCTCTCTTCCTCTGTTACTCTCCTACTCCCTCTCTTCCTTTCACTGTCTCTCTCTCTTCCTCTGTTACTCTCTCTCTCCTTCTCCCTCTCTTCCTTTCACTGTCTCTCTCTCTTCCTCTGTTACTCTCTCTCTCTCCTTCTGCCTCTCTTCCTTTGACTGTCTCTCTCTCTTCCTCTGTTACTCTCTCTCTCCTTCTCCCTCTCTTCCTTTCACTGTCTCTCTCTCTTCCTCTGTTACTCTCTCTCTCCTTCTCCCTCTATCCCCCTTTCTCTCTCTCCCTCTCTTTCACTCTCTCTCTCCCTTTCTTTCTCTCTCTCTTTCTCTGTCCTTTGATGAGCGCATGACACACCTTCATATCTTGTATTTTGTCTTGCAGGCTGTGTCTTACAGATTGTCCAGAGACGACCCGCCATGACTCTTCCGAATAGTTGTTTTGAGTTACATTTGAATAAAATAATTTGTTTGGAAATTCAAAGATGAATGACTGTTTCTCCTTTTTCTGGCCACACATGAATGTTGATTGTTGTACTTGTGCAACATCAGGCGAATTGTTTTGTTCATGTTTCGTAAAGTTGATGTGAAATATCTTTGTCCGGGGTAGGGCCCGGGGGGGGGGAAGGAGGCGGTGGGTGTTGTGGCCCTCTTGGGTGTCCGGCTGCGTGATCAGTGGCTCCATGGCATCTGTTGTTCTTCTGGTGTGGCTGTGGGCTGGGCTCCCATTTCTGGTGCAGGTTATCGTCCGACTTAATACCAGGGAGGAGCAGGTGTTAATTCCCTGCTGCTAACGCGCCTTATCGCATGTTTGGTGGTCTTATCGCCGATCTGGCTGATCGTTGGGAATGTTGCGAAGTGGTGTTTTCGCGGCTTTTTGCACGGGAACGCCTACTCGGCATCTCATTAGCATTGTTTGCCGGTGTCATCCGTGGCGATGTTTTTTGCGGTTGCTATCGCAGGATAACTGGCGGTATCAGCTGTTAGCACCAGCTTGTGAATGGGGCGATAACTCTATCACCACTTTGGCTGCGATAAAGTGCCGCTAACTCGGCGATAAGTCCTTGAGAATATGCCCCATAGTCGGTTGACTAGGTATGAGAGAGTGATATTGGGTGCTGAAAATGTGACAGTGGTGAGATGTACGACACTGAATCCCGCCACATTGTTGCCAAATCCATATTGTGAGGTAGTGAAAGAAGAAACAGATCATGATTGCGTGGATGTGACAGAGTTTTGTACGAAACCAAGGTCAGATATCAAAGACACGCCACTAGAAGAATCCAATGGAGTTTTGTTTGTTGATGGATCATGTCTGAGGAATTTAAGAGGTGAATTGAGTTCTGCCTATGCAGTATGTACAGTGGCCGAAGTTCTAGAAGCATCCTGCCTAATTGGGGTAAAGTTTGCACAGGTTGCGGAACTAATCGCTCTGATTAGAGCTTGCAAAATTGCCAAAAATTTGAAGATAACCATATTTACGGACAGTCAATATGGTTTTGAGGTGGTTCACGATTTAGGACAATTATGGATGCAAAGGGGATTTCTGACTTCTTCAGGTACTCTGATTAGAAATGGGAAAAATGTGAAAGCTTTACTGGATGCCTTGCAATTGCCAAAAAGAATTGCAGTGGTGAAATGTTCTGCACATAAGTCAGGAAATGATTATGTAACGAACGGCAACAGATACGCTGATCAGGTAGCGCGTTTCTGTGCACAAAATTCAGTTGCCATCAACAGAGGGGTGGAAAAGAAAATTGCCAATTGCCAATTGATGTTTTCATCTATAGAAAGTTGGGATGAAGTTAGGCAGTGGCAAGATGAAGCAAGCGATGAAGAAAAAGAGGTTTAGACAAAATCAGGATGTACCAGAAGGGCAGAAGATGAAGTATGGGTGTATGTAGATGAAAGACCAGTTATGCCAGACTGCTTACTTTCACAAATGGCAAGAGTCTATCATGGAATCACACATGTTGGAAGAGATGCGATGATCAGGCTTTTTAAGCAGTCATGGTATAACCCCAAGTTTAGAGCCATTGCAGAGAGTTTGTGCCAGAGGTGCATCACATGTCAGCAACAAAATCCAGGTAGAAAAACGGTTGTTAGTGCAGGACGAATTGGAAAAGCAGCAGGGCCTTTTACCAGGCTCCAACTAGACTTTATTGAATTACCCCCATGTAACGGACTAAAATATGTATTGGTTGTTGTCTGTTTGTTTTCTCGTTGGGTAGAGGCTTATCCCACCAGAAGAAATGATAGCCTTACCGTAGCAAAATTGCTTTTGAGAGAACTAATACCAAGGTACGGATTTCCAGTCACTTTAGAAACAGATAGGGGAACTCACTTTAACAATGAGATAATTCGGATGATTTGTGCAGCATTACAAATTGAACAAAAGCTGCATTGTGTCTATAGACCAGAAGCTTCTGGGATCGTGGAGCAAATCAATGGCACAATAAAATCTAGATTGGGAAAGGTTTGTGCATCTACAACATTGAAATGGCCTGATGCTTTGCCCTTAGTCTTGATGAGTCTTAGAAGTATTCCTGATAAAAAGATCGGATTGAGTCCTCATGAAGTCCTCATGGGAAGAGCAATGAGACAAGCAATTGTACCAGCAAACAAGTTGATGAATATTTCTGATGATCTAGTGCATGATTATTGCAAAGGACTGGCTGATCTGGTGCGTTCTGTGTCTCATCAGATTGGAGAAAACGCAACAATAATAGAACTGAACCAAGCACACGATCTGAGTCCAGGAGAGTGGGTTCTTGTCAAGAAGCACGTAAGGAAATCGTGTTTAGAACCCAGGTGGCATGGACCTTATCAGATTATTCTGGTGACAACAGCAATAAAGTGTGGTGGTTTGCCAAATTGGATACACACAAGTCATACAAGAAGAGTCCCAAGGCCACATGAAGAAGGTGAACAGCAACTGGTCAAAGGAAAGAAGAAGCCAGAAGTTAGTGGTTGTGAAGTCAAAGAGTCTAGAGTGACAGACTCTGATGAGCCTGTGGATAATGAACAACCCAGCACAACCCAAGTAAAGTGGGCAACAGCTACTGGGTCTCGTAAGACTGCTGTTGAACAAGAAAAAGAAAAACTTCTGATAATAAAGAACGAAGCAAACCAAGAAAAGGTTTGAATAAGAGTGCTGTTGAACAAGAAACAGAGAACGATTCTGAAAGTAAAGAAAGAGGCAAACAAAAAGAAGGGTTAAATAAAAGAACTGCCGAACCAGAAAAAGAAGGTGAAGAAGAAATCCAAGTTAAGAGAATAAGAAAAGAAGAAAATTGTCCAAATGGAGTGAAAAGATTAAGATACACTCTTAAAAAGAGAAGACCAGAACAAATAAATGAAGTCTCAAGTCAAACTGAACCAGAAGATTCGCAAAAAAGATTAGTATGAAAAACAAAAAGAGTAAGAATTCCAAGCAAAAGATACACAGCTCCAGAATGGACATATGTAATACTGAAAGAAATTGAAGGTACTGATCAAACAGAAAGAAAAGCTGAAAGTGGTACTGAGTCAGATGATGAAAGAAAATTGAAACCGCCTTAAGGAGAACTAAGAAAATAAGGTGCAACAAATCTAGTCAAATTAAATTGATAAAACAGGAAGACCTGAAAGAGACATGAGAAAGACTTTAAAAAGGGGGCAAAGAAGAAAGCCTAAAAGTTTCGAAGTGTTTGGATACACAAAATAGTTGAAAGAATTTTTTAAGTCATTAGATAGTTATTAGATTTTTCCTTAGAGATTTTTATAGGTTTTTTTTATAGATAAAATTTTTATAGAAATATAAAATGGCAGAAGCTACAGTGACTGAACGTCCAAAACCTAGTCTAAAACGTAGATGTATTAAGGCTTGCTTATGTAGTATCTGTTTACTAACGTCTATATGGATATTATTAACTGTCATTGTACCTATTCTAATGGTAACTAATAATGGAAACAAAACTAATGATGTAATAAGTGAAAGAGTGAATGCTGTTACTAAAGAAACACTTAATAATAATAACATAAACCAAATAGATGGAAGCATTTTCCATCATAATAAATCAATTAGTGATTTATCGTTAAATGTCTTTACAAGACTGTTGTATGAATATGTCAAAACAATGAATGTGAGTGATTGTTATGTGTGCATGCAATTACCTTCGTCTATCTCAGAGGGGGTGACTTACCATCACCTACCTCAGGGGCGGTTTCTTGATTAGGGCGGCAGGGCTCCGCCCCGCTTTAATTTCTGCCTCTATTGCTATTTCTTATTTTTTGAACGAATTTTTAATGCATGATTATCATGCATTAAACATTCGTTCAAAAAATAAGAAATAGAATTACACCTGTGAGCTTCGACCCTCGCTCTGCGCGAAGGTCAGGCAAAACCAGGCACTTTCATTAGTGCCGGGCGTCTCAGAATTTTAAGAGCTGACCTGATTTCAGCCCTGGCCCCCGGTGTCTTACAACACTGTAAGGCACCTCTCTCTGGTGACGCACAGCAGCCTCGCTGATTGCAAGCAGCCTGGGCGCTTTAAGCATAAGCCCTGGGTTTTCAAGGCTGCTTGTCAATCAGCGAGGGTGCACTGTGTATTACTGCCAGTGCCCCCACCCTTTTCCTAACTCGTCACAGCACGGGGTGGGAACAAGCCTTCATGGCCCCACCCCATCCTGGGAAGAGCTGGGAAAGGTCAGAGGTGAACACGAAGCTGTCTACGACATGGTCTGTAGCACTTGCTTCATATACGGCTGGCAGATGGTATCCCAGGCAAGTGCGGGAGGGGACATACAGCAGGTTTTTAATGGAATGTATAATTCAGGAGCTAAGCACCCGGGGGAAAAAACGGGCCTTAAAATATGCTCTTCCAGCCCTTATGTCTTACTAATAACCCCTTCGTCCCGGCGGTGATTGAGGGAAACAGCTTTTTAGGTCTCGCCTTGGCAGCGCATGCGCTGCATGCGCTGTCTCAGCGAGACTTAAAGTAATCTGTATGTTGGCTTAAACTTAATGTAATCTGTGTTTCCGCTTGCTATTGGCTTACTTGTGGTAGTGTTGTTGTTATCTCCCTTTCTGTTGGCTGTTGGTCATTAGCTAACTTCCGTGTAGTCCCGATACAGCGGAGCCTAACTACAGTGTTAGTTCGCTCTGGTTGCACTTCTTTTAATTGAAGTTGTGCCATCTGTTTTTGCACGCTGTAGCCTGCCTTTGTAATTGGAGACTTTTGAGCACGCTGGCTGCTTATTTTCGCTTCAGTAAAGAGCAAGGTTGTAGCCTGCATTTGTAATTGCCGACTTTTGAGCACGCTGGCTAGTTAATTTCGCTTCAGTAACTAGCGAGGCAGTATTGTATTACCGAGTTTTGATTTTGTGCGTGTTATTTTTCGTCCACACCAGCCTTCTTTAGCTATATTTTAGTAATGAGCGAGGCAGTATTGAATTACAGCGTTTTTAATTTGTGCGTGTTATTTTTAGTCCACATAAGCCTTTTTTAGCTTTATTTCAGTAATGAGCGAGGCAGTATTCAATTACAGCGTTTTTAATTTGTGCGTGTTATTTTTAGTCTACACCAGCCTTGTTTAGCTATATTTTTCGTGTTTTGTGATCGGAAATGAAGCTGTCGGGCAAGAAGGTGATTTTGTTGGAATCTCTGCTGGCACTTTGTGTGTTCTTTGGCACGCCTAGTGCTTACAAGAGAATACCTTAGTAAATGAACATATGCACATGCTTTACGTTGCCACGCAGTATTCCATTTTTCGAATAAACACATTTTCAAAGTCAAAGAATAAACCAGAGCGCTATACATGTGCACGAGTTGCATTGCAGATGGACACATTCATTTTGTTAGGCACAGGGAGATTTAGTAACTTGCCTAGAAACACAGGATGTTAAGCATCCCTGACTAAATTCGAGCCCAGTTCCCCATGAAAGAAATACAAATGTCTGCTGCGCTTCATACGATTTTATTGTTTAGGCACTGCGATATTTCCTAGCAATATCCTCCTGAGAAAAACTTCTCAGCTGAGGCTTTGCTTGTCACAGGCTTCCATGTAGGCCCCTGCAGGGGGCTTATTAAAAGCCGGTGTCTACCGGAACGCACATTCACTTTACAAAATGCTTGTGTGCATGCTGACAACGGCATAGATCAGAAAGTTTCTCAACACGTTCTTTTCCTTCCCAGTTTTAATCTGTTCATGTAATGCGTCCCTGCTGGCACTTTGTGTGATCTTTGGCACGCATAGTGCTTACAAGAGAATACCTTAGTAAATGAACATATGCACATGCTTTACGTTGCCACGCAGTATTCCATTTTTTAAATAAACACATTTTCAAAGTCAAGGAATGAACCTGAGCGCTTTACATGTGCACCAGTTGCATTGCAGATGGACACATTTATTTTGTTAGGCACGGGGAGATTAAGTAACTTGCCCAGAAACACAGGATGTTAAGCATCCCTGCCTAAATTCGAACCCGGTTCCCCATGAAAAGAATACAAATGTCTGCTGCGCTTCATACGATTTTATTGTTTAGGCACTGCGATATTTCCTAGCAATATCATCCTGAGAAAAACTTCTCAGCTGAGACTTTGCTTGTCACAGGCTGTCCATGTAGGCCCCTGCAGGGGGCTTATTTAAAGCCGGTGTCTACCGGAACGCACATTCACTTTACAAAATGCTTGTGTGCAGGCTGACAACGGCATAGACACACTTACCAAATACCTGTAACTATTGCAAATACAACCACGTTTGGCTGGTACCCCGTAACGGAAATGCGAATGTACTTGTTTATAAAATTTAATAAAACACTTGAAATTTAAAAAAAAAGAATTGCTGCTTGGCACATTGAACCCTGCATTTTATTATGTACATGTAAAAATGTTATTCATGTTTTTATGCAAATGTTTATGGTTGGAACTGGCCGAATAAAGAGGTTTATATATACTGGGGGGGGGGAAGAAAGTTTCTCAACACGTTCTTTTCCTTCCCAGTTTTAATCTGTTCATGTGATGCGTCCCTACTGGCACTTTGTGTGATCTTTGGCACGCATAGTGCTTACAAGAGAATACCTTAGTAAATGAACATATGCACATGCTTTACGTTGCCACGCAGTATTCCATTTTTTAAATAAACACATTTTCAAAGTCAAGAAATGAACCAGAGCGCTTTACATGTGCACCAGTTGCATTACAAATGGACACATTCATTTTGTTAGGCACGGGGAGATTAAGTAACTTGCCCAGAAACACAGGATGTTAAGCATCCCTGCTTAAATTCGAACCCGGTTCCCCAGGAAAAAAATACAAATGTCTGCTGCGATTCATATGTTTTTATTGTTTAAGCACTGCAAAATTTCCTAGCTTTCATCCTGAGAAAAACTTCTTAGCTGAGGCTTTGCTTGTCACAGGCTGTCCATGTAGGCCCCTGCAGGGGGCTTAATTGAAGCCGGTGTCTGCCGGAACGCACATTCACTTTACAAAATGCTTATGTGCAGGCTGACAACCTCAGAGATTAGAAAGGTTCTTAACACGTTCTTTTCCTTCCAAGTTTTAATCTGTTCATGTGATGAATCCCTGCTGGCACGTTGCGTGATCTTTGGCACGTACAGTGCTTAGAAGAGAATACTTTAGTAAATGAACATATGCACATGCTTTACGTTGTCACGCAGTATTCCATTTTTTAACTAAACACATTTTCAAAGTCGAGGAATGAACCAGAGCGCTTTACATGTGCACCAGTTGCATTACAAATGGACACATTCATTTTGTTAGGCACGGGGAGATTAAGTAACTTGCCCAGAAACACAGGATGTTAAGCATCCCTGCTTAAATTCGAACCCGGTTCCCCAGGAAAAAAAATACAAATGTCTGCTGCGATTCATATGTTTTTATTGTTTAAGCACTGCAAAATTTCCTAGCTATCATCCTGAGAAACACTTCTCAGCTGAGGCTTTGCTTCTCACAGGTTGTCCATGTAGGCCCCTGCAGGGGGCTTAATTGAAGCCGGTGTCTGCCGGAACGCACATTCACTTTACAAAATGCTTATGTGCAGGCTGACAACGGCAGAGATCAGAAAGTTTCTCAACACGTTCTTTTCCTTCCCAGTTTTAATCTGTTCATGTGATGAATCTCTGCTGGTACTTTGTGTGTTCTTTGGCACGCCTAGTGCTTACAAGAGAATACCTTAGTAAATTAACATATGCACATGCTTTACGTTGCCACGCAGTATTCCATTGTTTAAATAAACACATTTTCAAAGTCAAGGAATGAACCAGAGCGCTTTACATTTGCACCAGTTGCATTACAAATGGACACATTCATTTTGTTAGGCACGGGGAGATTAAGTAACTTGCCCAGAAACACAGGATGTTAAGCATCCCCTGCTTAAATTCGAACCCGGTTCCCCAGGAAAAAAAATACAAATGCCTGCTGCGCTTCATATGTTTTTATTGTTTAAGCACTGCAAAATTTCCTAGCTATCATCCTGAGAAAAACTTCTCAGCTGAGGCTTTCCTTGTCACAGGTTGTCCATGTAGGCCCCTGCAGGGGGCTTAATTGAAGCCAGTGTCTGCCGGAATGCACATTCACTTTACAAAATGCTTATGTGCAGGCTGACAACCTCAGAGATTAGAAAGGTTCTTAACAGGTTCTTTTCCTTCCAAGTTTTAATCTGTTCATGTGATGAATCCCTGCTGGCACTTTGCGTGATCTTTGGCACGCACAGTGCTTAGAAGAGAATACTTTAGTAAATGAACATATGCACATGCTTTACGTTGTCACGCAGTATTCCATTTTTTAAATAAACACATTTTCAAAGTCAAGGAATGAACCAGAGCGTTTTACATGTGCACCAGTTGCATTACAAATGGACACATTCATTTTGTTAGGCACGGGGAGATTAAGTAACATGCCCAGAAACACAGGATGTTAAGCATCCCTGCTTAAATTCGAACCCGGTTCCCCAGGAAAAAAAATACAAATGTCTGCTGCGCTTCATATGTTTTTATTGTTTAAGCACTGCAAAATTTCCTAGCTATCATCCTGAGAAAAACATCTCAGCTGAGGCTTTGCTTGTCACAGGCTGTCCATGTAGGCCCCTGCAGGGGGCTTAATTGAAGCCGGTGTCTGCCGGAACCCACATTTACTTTACAAAATGCTTGTGTGCAGGCTGACAACGGCATAGACACACTTACCAAATACCTGTAACTATTGCAAATACAACCACGTTTGGCTGGTACCCCGTAACGGAAATGCGAATGTACTTGTTTATAAAATTTAATAAAACACTTGAAATTTAAAAAAAAAAGAATTGCTGCTTGGCACATTGAACCCTGCATTTTATTATGTACATGTAAAAATGTTATTCATGTTTTTATGCAAATGTTTATGGTTGGAACTGGCCGAATAAAGAGGTTTATATATACTGGGGGGGGGGGGGAAAGAAAGTTTCACAACACGTTCTTTTCCTTCCCAGTTTTAATCTGTTCATGTGATGCGTCCCTACTGGCACTTTGTGTGATCTTTGGCACGCATAGTGCTTACAAGAGAATACCTTAGTAAATGAACATATGCACATGCTTTACGTTGCCACGCAGTATTCCATTTTTTAAATAAACACATTTTCAAAGTCAAGAAATGAACCAGAGCGCTTTACATGTGCACTAGTTGCATTACAAATGGACACATTCATTTTGTTAGGCACGGGGAGATTAAGTAACTTGCCCAGAAACACAGGATGTTAAGCATCCCTGCTTAAATTCGAACCCGGTTCCCCAGGAAAAAAAATACAAATGTCTGCTGCGCTTCATATGTTTTTATTGTTTAAGCACTGCAAAATTTCCTAGCTTTCATCCTGAGAAAAACTTCTTAGCTGAGGCTTTGCTTGTCACAGGCTGTCCATGTAGGCCCCTGCAGGGGCTTGAGTGAAGCCGGTGTCTGCCGGAACGCACATTCACTTTACAAAATGCTTATGTGCAGGCTGACAACCTCAGAGATTAGAAAGGTTCTTAACACGTTCTTTTCCTTCCAAGTTTTAATCTGTTCATGTGATGAATCCCTGCTGGCACGTTGCGTGATCTTTGGCACGTACAGTGCTTAGAAGAGAATACTTTAGTAAATGAACATATGCACATGCTTTACGTTGTCACGCAGTATTCCATTTTTTAACTAAACACATTTTCAAAGTCAAGGAATGAACCAGAGCGCTTTACATGTGCACCAGTTGCATTACAAATGGACACATTCATTTTGTTAGGCACGGGGAGATTAAGTAACTTGCCCAGAAACACAGGATGTTAAGCATCCCTGCTTAAATTCGAACCCGGTTCCCCAGGAAAAAAAATACAAATGTCTGCTGCGATTCATATGTTTTTATTGTTTAAGCACTGCAAAATTTCCTAGCTATCATCCTGAGAAACACTTCTCAGCTGAGGCTCTGCTTCTCACAGGTTGTCCATGTAGGCCCCTGCAGTGGGCTTAATTGAAGCCGGTGTCTGCCGGAACGCACATTCACTTTACAAAATGCTTATGTGCAGGCTGACAACGGCAGAGATCAAAAGTTTCTCAACACGTTCTTTTCCTTCCCAGTTTTAATCTGTTCATGTGATGAATCTCTGCTGGTACTTTGTGTGTTCTTTGGCACGCCTAGTGCTTACAAGAGAATACCTTAGTAAATTAACATATGCACATGCTTTACGTTGCCACGCAGTATTCCATTGTTTAAATAAACACATTTTCAAAGTCAAGGAATGAACCAGAGCGCTTTACATTTGCACCAGTTGCATTACAAATGGACACATTCATTTTGTTAGGCACGGGGAGATTAAGTAACTTGCCCAGAAACACAGGATGTTAAGCATCCCCTGCTTAAATTCGAACCCGGTTCCCCAGGAAAAAAAATACAAATGCCTGCTGCGCTTCATATGTTTTTATTGTTTAAGCACTGCAAAATTTCCTAGCTATCATCCTGAGAAAAACTTCTCAGCTGAGGCTTTCCTTGTCACAGGTTGTCCATGTAGAGCCCCTGCAGGGGCTTAGTGAAGCCAGTGTCTGCCGGAATGCACATTCACTTTACAAAATGCTTATGTGCAGGCTGACAACCTCAGAGATTAGAAAGGTTCTTAACAGGTTCTTTTCCTTCCAAGTTTTAATCTGTTCATGTGATGAATCCCTGCTGGCACTTTGCGTGATCTTTGGCACGCACAGTGCTTAGAAGAGAATACTTTAGTAAATGAACATATGCACATGCTTTACGTTGTCACGCAGTATTCCATTTTTAAATAAACACATTTTCAAAGTCAAGGAATGAACCAGAGCGTTTTACATGTGCACCAGTTGCATTACAAATGGACACATTCATTTTGTTAGGCACGGGGAGATTAAGTAACATGCCCAGAAACACAGGATGTTAAGCATCCCTGCTTAAATTCGAACCCGGTTCCCCAGGAAAAAAAATACAAATGTCTGCTGCGCTTCATATGTTTTTATTGTTTAAGCACTGCAAAATTTCCTAGCTATCATCCTGAGAAAAACATCTCAGCTGAGGCTTTGCTTGTCACAGGCTGTCCATGTAGGCCCCTGCAGGGGGCTTAATTGAAGCCGGTGTCTGCCGGAACCCACATTTACTTTACAAAAAGCTTGTGTGCAGGCTGACAACTGCAAAGATCAGAAAGTTTCTCAACACATTCTTTTCCTTCCCAGTTTTAATCTGTTCATGTGATGTGTCCCTGCTGGCACTTTGTGTGATCTTTGGCACGCATAGTGCTTACAAGAGAATACCTTAGTAAATGAACATCTGCACATGCTTACGTTGCCACGCAGTATTCCATTTTTTAAATAAACACATTTTCAAAGTCAAGGAATGAACCAGAGCGCTTTACATGTGCACCAGTTGCATTACAAATGGACACATTCATTTTGTTAGGCACGGAGATATTAAGTAACTAGCCCAGAAACACAGGATGTTAAGCATCCCTGCCTAGATTCGAACCCGGTTCAACATGAAAAAAATACAAATGTCTGCTGCGCTTCAAAGGATTTTATTGTTTAGGCACTACGAAATTTCCTAGCAATATCACCCTGAGAAAAACATCTCAGCTGAGGCTTTGCTTGTCACAGGCTGTCCATGTAGGCCCCTGCAGGGGGCTTAATTGAAGCCGGTGTCTGCCGGAACGCACATTCACTTTACAAAATGCTTGTGTGCAGGCTGACAACGTCAGAGATCAGAAAGTTTCTCAACACATTCTTTTCCTTCCCAGTTTTAATCTGTTCATGTGATGAATCTCTGCTGGCACTTTGTGTGTTCTTTGGCACGCCTAGTGCTTACAAGAGAATACCTTAGTAAATGAACATATGCACATGCTTTACGTTGCCACGCAGTATTCCATTTTTCGAATAAACACATTTTCAAAGTCAAGGAATAAACCAGAGCGCTATACATGTGCACGAGTTGCATTGCAGATGGACACATTCATTTTGTTAGGCACAGGGAGATTTAGTAACTTGCCTAGAAACACAGGATGTTAAGCATCCCTGTCTAAATTCGAACCCAGTTCCCCATGAAAAAAATACAAATGTCTGCTGCGCTTCATACGATTTTATTGTTTAGGCACTGCGATATTTCCTAGCAATATCATCCTGAGAAAAACTTCTCAGCTGAGGCTTTGCTTGTCACAGGCTGTCCATGTAGGCCCCTGCAGGGGGCTTATTTAAAGCCGGTGTCTACCGGAAAGCACATTCACTTTACAAAATGCTTGGGTGCAGGCTGACAACGGCATAGATCAGAAAGTTTCTCAACACGTTCTTTTCCTTCCCAGATTTAATCTGTTCATGTGATGCGTCCCTGCTGGCACTTTGTGTGATCTTTGGCTCGCATAGTGCTTACAAGAGAATACCTTAGTAAATGAACATATGCACATGCTTTACGTTGCCACGCAGTATTCAATTTTTTAAATAAACACATTTTCAAAGTCAAGGAATGAACCAGAGCGCTTTACATGTGCACCAGTTGCATTACAAATGGACACATTCATTTTGTTAGGCACGGGGAGATTAAGTAACTTGCCCAGAAACACAGGATGTTAAGCATCCCTGCTTAAATTCGAACCCGGTTCCCCAGGAACAAAAATACAAATGTCTGCTGCGCTTCATATGTTTTTATTGTTTAAGCACTGCAAAATTTCCTAGCTATCATCCTGAGAAAAACTTCTCAGCTGAGGCTTTCCTTGTCACAGGTTGTCCATGTAGGCCCCTGCAGGGGGCTTAATTGAAGCCGGTGTCTGCCGAAACGCACATTCACTTTACAAAATGCTTATGTGCAGGCTGACAACCTCAGAGATTAGAAAGGTTCTTAACACGTTCTTTTCCTTCCAAGTTTTAATCTGTTCATGTGATAAATCCCTGCTGGCACCTTGCGTATATTTTTATATCCATACATATATAAATACTTATATTACAAACTATATACATCTGCATATATATATAAATGCACATATAAATGCATACATACATATGCATATATATCTGCATATATATGCATATATACAAATATATTTAAACATATATGCACAAATATACACATATATACAGATGTATGTGTATATCTGTGCACATATATATAAATGCATACATTTTTAGATAAATATGCATACATACTTATATGCATATATATACATCTATATGTTTAAAATAATACACGTATAAACATTCGCATATTTATAAATATAAATATGCAAACATATATATTTGCATATTTATACATATATAAATAAATGCAAATTTTTATATAAGCATATATCCTTACGTATATAAACATATATTTATGTCCTCCAGAAAAAGCAATTGGCTGATCCCACGACCCTTTCCAACTTACGACCTATCTCGCTTTTACCCACCCTGTGTAAGTTAACTGAAAAATTTGTTAATAAACAACTTACCACGTTTTTAGAGGAAACAAATGTATGGCATGTCAACCAGTCAGGTTTTAGAGCCCAACACTCAACTGAATCTGCCCTTTTGTACACTGCAGAAACTGTACGAGCTGCCCTGGATCAGGGAAAGAAGGCGGTCCTGGTGCTGCTTGACTTGTCTGCGGCTTTCGATACGGTCTCACATACCATTCTGTTAGACCGTCTTGCATCATATGGTGTATCCGGGAATGTCCTTGAGTGGATTGAGAACTTTTTGAAAGACCAGCGTCAAGTTATCACGCTAGGACAATATAACTCAGAAGAAAAAGCACTTATATCAGGTGTTCCTCAAGGATCGAGTCTGAGCCCAACCCTTTTCAATGTTTATATGTCCCCTTTGATGAAACTAATATCGTCCTTCAAGATCAATACCATTTCATATGCGGACGATACTCAGCTTATCCTGGTCCTGGATAATGACAATACTAAGGTGGAAGAAAATCTTAGGAAATGTCTTTCAGCAACCTTTAAATGGATGAGTGACAATCATCTAAGGTGTAACTCGGAAAAAACAGAGATTTTGCCATTTGGCAAACAAAATCCCTTTGTGCCTAAACTTTGGTGGCCAGAAGATGCCACCCCCCTCCTAATACAATAAATGCAGCCAGAAACCTAGGAATAAAATTTGACACCACACTATCTTTCAAACAACAATCTCTGGCAGTTGCGGGCACATGTTTTCATCTTATAAAAAGTCTAAAAAAATTCTTTGACTTGCTCCCCTTCTCAGCCAGGCAAACCGTTGCTGTGGCACTCATTACATCTAGACTGGACTACTGTAACAGTCTTTATGCAGGAACAAATAAATCAGTCTTGCACAAGCTTCAGATGGTCCAGCACGCGGCTGCCCGGCTGGTATTGAAGTGGCCTAGGAAATCATCTGCCTCTGCTGCTCTAGACATCTTACATTGGTTGCCAGTTCATAAACGAATTTTGTTTAAGGTCCTTATTTTTACCTTTAGGGCCTTTCATTCACGTGGCCCACAATATCTTCAAACTAGCTTCAAACGCTACGTTCCCTCCCGTAGCCTAAGATCATCCAATGCAAATCTATTGACCATTCCATCTTTTAGATTGGTGACAAAGGGAGGAAAATCACTTGCAGTCATAGGCTCAAAGGCTTGGAATAAACTCCCATCTCAGCTCCGTCAGATTGCTTCCGAGTCTGTCTTTAGGAAGGCACTTAAAACTTGGATCTACAGTGCACCTGATACTTTATGTAAAACACTCATTTAAACATCTATCTCCCCTCTGGCATGAGTAGTATACCAGTTGTCTCCATCTCTGGTGTTCCGTCCCAGCGCCAAGATGCTCCTTGGAGTGATAGTAGCGCTATACAAGTTTACATTTACATTTACATTTACATTAGTAGTCATACATATATAAATACTTATATTACAAAATATATACATCTGCATATCTAAATAAATGCACATATAAATGCTTAAATACATATGCATCTATATATGCATACATATGCATAGATACATATATATTTATACATATATACACAAATATACACATATATACATATATATGCATATATCTGTACGCATATATATAAATATATACATATTTATATAAATATGCATACATACTTATATGCATATATATATATACATCTATATGTAAAGAAATATTGACATATATACACCTGCATATATAGCAATATAAATATGTATACGTATATATTTACATTTATATACATATATCAATAAATACAAATATTTATATAAGCATATATCATTACGTATATAGATATATATATATATGTATATATATATATATATATATATATTTGTAGGACAAAAATATATATATATATTTTTATAGCCATACATATAGAAAACCTTACATTACAAGCTATATAAATCTGCATATATATAAATGCACATATAAATGCATACATACATATGCATATATATCTGCATACATATATAATATACAAATATAATTACACATATATGCACAAATATACACATATATACATATATAAATGTATGTATCTGTGCACATATATATAAATACAACATATTTATATGAATATGCATACATACTTATGTGGATGTATCCTTAGGTATATAAATATATATATATATATATATATATATATATATATATATATATATATATTCCTAGAACAAATATATATATATATATATATATATATATATTTATACCTATACATATATAACAACTTACATTACAAACTATATAAATCTGCATATATATAAATTCACATATAAATACATACATACATATGCATACATATCTGCATACATATGCATATATACAAATATATTTACCCATATATGCACAAATATACACAGATATACATATATATATATATATATATATATATATATATATATATATATATATATATATCTATGTACATATAGATAAATGCAAATATATTTATATAAATATGCATACATACTTATATGCATATATATATACATCTATATGTATAAATATATGCACATAGATACACATGCATATATATCAATACACATATACATACATATATATTTACATATACATATACATATATAAAACAAAAAAAATTATATATGCATATATGCTTACTTATATTAATATATATATATATATATTCACTTAAAAACCATAGGTTTCAGACACGTTATAGTTACAAATTAGCATTTAAAAAACCTTTGAAATTCACTGAAAAAACCATAGGTTTCAGACACGTTATAGTTACAAATTAGCATTTAAAAAACCTTTGAAATTCACTGAAAAAACCATAGGTTTTAGGGACAGTTATAGTTACTTGGACATTGCACTCGTACAAAACCCGTGAAATTCCCCCGTTATAGTTAGTTCAGCTAACTATAACTCGCGCCCCGCAATGCACTGCTGATGACGTCACATATTACATCACTCATGACATGGTCAGTGACATCACTGATGACATCACTGATGACATCTCAAATGACATCACTGATGACATCATCCAGTGACTGTGTGTTTCTCTAAAGTTTAAATATTTTTAATATATATAGGAAAAGACGTATTGAAGAATGAGTGGGTGTGTAAGTGTCTGTATGGATGATTTAGTAGGTGCGTGACTGACTGTATAAGTGAGTGATTTAACGTATCGTACTGAATGCATGGGTTAGTGACTAAACTGGGTGAATGTCTGTATCCGTCTGTCTGTTGCTGTGTAAGTGGCTGCATGTGTTTGTGAATAGCTACATGAGTGTCTATTTGAGTTATTGAATGCTTGTGTGAGTATCTGTATGGGTGCCTGAGTGTTTGTGTGGGAGGGGTGTGTGCGACTCTGTGCATAGATGTGTGAGTGGGTGATTCACTGGGTGGATGGTTTCAAGAGTGCATCTGTGATAGACTGTATGGGTGGGTAAGTGTGTGTAAGAGTGTGTTAGTGAGTGAATGTATGTCCCAGTGGTACATGTGTGAGTAACTACATATGTGAAAGGCAGTATATATGTGTGTTGGAGTATATAAATAGCTATAAGCGAGAGTGAGTGATTGTGATAGTGGCTGTATGGATGAGTGTGTGCTTGTATCAGTGATTGTATAAGAGCGTAACAATGTGCTACTATTTGTATGAGTAAGTGAGCTGGTGTGTGTATAACTGTATAGGTGAGTAAATGGCAGTGTGTTTAATTATTTGCATGACTGACTAGGTGTGTGAGTACCTCTATGGATGAGTGGCGTTGTTTGAGTGTCTATATAGGAGTAAGAGTGCATATGATAGTCCTATACTGAGTGACCGTAAGTATGAGTGACTGTACGGCTGAGTGAGTGGATGTGTGTGTGTAGACCTAAGAATCAGTGAGTGGATATGTGGTTATTGGTGTTGGAGTGTCTATGGTTTTGCGAATGGCAGTCTGTAATTTAGAGTGGGTGTATCAAAGATTATATTAGGGTGTGAGGAGGTGCATCAGATTATCACGTGGATGATGTCATCAGTGATGTCATTTGAGATGTCATCAGTGATGTCATCAGTGATGTCACTGACCATGTCATGAGTGATGTAATATGTGACGTCATCAGCAGTGCATTGCGGGAGCGCGAGTTATAGTTAGCTGAACTAACTATAACGGGGAATTTCACGGGTTTTGTACGAGTGCAATGTCCAAGTAACTATAACTGTCCCTAAAACCTATGGTTTTTTCAGTGAATTTCAAAGGTTTTTAAATGCTAATTTGTAACTATAACGTGTCTGAAACCTATGGTTTTTTCAGTGAATTTCAAAGGTTTTTTAAATGCTAATTTGTAACTATAACGTGTCTGAAACCTATGGTTTTTCAGTGAATTTCAAAGGTTTTTAAATGCTAATTTCTAACTATAACGTGACTGAAACCTACGTTTTTTAGTGAATTTCAAAGGTTTTGTAAATGACAATTTTTAAATGTATTAATTGTTATATTAATTTTTTTCATACTGATTTAGTACATTTTTAGAAACAATTTTTTTTAACATATTTTATTTTTAAATTACATTGTAATTACATTATACATTACATTACAAAAATACTTTCTCTTAATGAATTACTTTAGTTTAAATACTTTGCAGATAGGCAATAGACTTTTAAGTACAGTAGTTACAGTTGTTGCAATGGGCAACACATTTTCAAACACAATGCAACATTCAGCTCAATGTGAATTTCTAGTTAAATGCAATTAGTTACTTTATGGATTACTTTTCTAACCACAGGACTGGATCCTAGATTCAGTCCTGGTTCATCTCCTGTAAACAGTTGAGTAAAAGCGTTTTGGTTACAGTCGTGATTTTTAAGGAATATTATTGTATTTTAAAAGTTGACACTTAGAAACTTTTTCTCATAGAATCACCAATGTTATCCTATGGAAGGAAATTCACTTAGCAGGTAAAAACTGTTATCGTTACTTTTTCTTACTCAGTGTTGGATCCTGGATCCAGCACTGGTGCATCTCCTGTAAACAGTTGAAAGAATGCGTTTAAGTCATACAGGCGATTTTTAAGGAATATTTGTAGTTTGTGAAAATCAACACTTTGAAACTTTTTGCTGAAAACCAGTCAATGTTAGCCTATGAAGGAAATTCAAGTTACCGGTAAGTACGGTTAAAATTTCTTTTGAGGATCAGTACTGGGCTGAAACATGCAGCACTGAGGTCTCTCCTGATAACAGGTGAGTAAATCGGAATTCGTATTTCGGCTGATTTTAGAGGAATATTTTAAAGTTCCAAAACTCCACACTTAGAAGAATTTCCAAGTGAAACCAGTCAATGTTAGCCTATGAAGGAAATTCAAGTTACCGGTAAGTACGGTTAAAATTACTTTTCAGGACCAGTACTGGGCTGAAAGATGCAGCACTGAGGTCTCTCCTGATAACAGGTGAGTAAATCGGAATTCGTATTTCGGCTGATTTTAGAGGAATATTTTAAAGTTCCAAAACTCCACACTTGGAAGAATTTCCAAGTGAAACCAGTCAATGTTAGCCTATGGAAGGAAATTCAAGTTACTGGTAAGTACGGTTAAAATTACTTTTCAGGACCAGTACTGGGCTGAAAGATACAGCACTGAGGTCTCTCCTTATAACAGGTGAGTAAATCGGAATTCCTATTTCGGCTGATTTTAGAGGAATATTTGCACAATGGTGAAGGGAGGGGCGGGGCCTGAGGTGACATCTTTGCAAACGCGCCCCGTGGCACATTTTAAGTTGGGGGATTAAGTCCCCTTGAATCCTGAGGGTCCCTAGGGGCCAACTAGACCACCAGGAACCTCCAATATGCGCCAGAGGCTGCGTTGCAGAGACGTGTAGAGAGGCCACACCCTTTTACACCTCTCTGCAACGCAGCTCTGTGGCGCATTCTGGATGTACCTGTTGGGCTAGTTGGCCCCAGAGACCCTCAGGATTGAAGGGATTTAATTCCCCATCTTAAAACGCGCCACGGGGCCTGTTTGCACACATGTCACCTGAAGCCCCGCCCCCTCCCTTCACCACTGTGCAAACGCGCCCGTGGCGCGTTTTAATTTGGGGGATTAAGTCCCCTTGAATCCTGAGGGTCCCCGGAGTCCAACTAGCCCACCATATACCTCCAAAAGCGCCACAGAGCTGCGTTGCAGAGAGGTGTAAAAGGGGTGTGGCCTCTCTACACGTCTCTGCAAGGCAGCCCCTGGCGCATACTGGAGGTTCCTGGTGGGCTAGTTGGCCCCCAGGGACCCCCAGTATTCAAGGTGAATTTGTTCCCCCTCTGCAAACGCGCCAGGGCGCGTTTGCAGAGTGGTGAAGTAGGGGGGCGGGCCCGATCGTTTTTTTTTTTGTCCCCTGAAGGGGGCTGTGTAGCCCCCTTCCTTTTTCTGTTTTTGGGCCCTGGGGACCCCATCCCCCAGGGCCTTACCCCTTTTTAATTACCCCAAAAAAAAAACGGGAAGGGGGCCGCGTGGCCCCCTTCCCTTGGCCTGTATTGGCCCCGGGACCCCATCCCCGGGGCATGGCCTCTTTATTTATTATTTTGAGGGGGCAGCGTGGCCCCCTCCTCTGGCCATTTTAAGGCCCCGGGGACCCCATCCCCCGGGGCTGGCCTTTCTATTTTTAATTTTTTTTTTTCTTTTTTTGGGGAGGGGGCCGCGTGGCCCCCTCCCGAGCCACTACTTGCCCCGGGGACCCCATCCCCGGGGCTGGCCCTCTCCATTGGGGACTGTGGGGGTCCCCAATCCCCCACAGTCCCGCCGGCTCCCGCGTCCCTTGGGAGCCGGCATTGCTTTCCACATGGGGAGCAGCTGACATGCTGCTCCCCATGTGAAAAGCAATGTGCTTGGATATTGGAAGAGAGAGCAGGTTTCCCTGCTCTCTCTTCCAATATCCAAAGCAGTTTGCTATGGCAGGACGGGAGCCGCGAGGCTCCAGTCCCTGCCATAGCAAACTACAGTGTCCTGGGGGTAGGCACCCCGGGACACTGCAGGAGCCGGCCCTGGGGGTGGTGGTCCCCAGGGCCATCAAGGGCTACAGGAGGGGGCCGCGCGGCCCCCTCCAATTCAGTTCAAAGCCCCGGGGAGGTGGTGGTCCCGGGGCGTGTGGGGGGCTGGAGCCCCCCCCACACAGGTTGTCATTAATTTTAAAAAGCCCCGGGAGGTGGTGGTCCCCGGGGCTGCGGGAGGGCTCAGAGCCCTCCCGCACCATCTTTAAAAAGCCCCGGGGGTGGCGGTCCCGGGGCTTGGGGGGCCCTTGAGGCCCCCACACATTAAATTATCCCCCACCATGCCCCGGGACTTGGGCCACCCGGGGCCAATTAACATCGAGCGCGGGAGACCGCGCTTCGGTTTTTCCGGCAGGATTCGCGCACCCTGAGCGCATCCTGCCGATTTTTAAAAAAATTTTTTTTGCCCAGGGGTCCTTGTGGGACCCCTGAGCAAACCTAGAGGGTCAGGGTGTTTCTACCCTGCCCCCTTTGTGCGCTTGCGCACTTGTTTCTGTCCTCGGTTCTACCGAGGGACAAAATGGCTGCCAACATTTCCTGAATCGGAATGTTGACAGCCAATTAAATGCAGCTCGTGATCGGGACGGTGCGCGCAGGGTGCGCTGAGGGTGCGCGAATCCTCCGTGCCCATAGATATCACTAACTTTTTACTTTTCATTTTCTCAGCAACTACTGAACGGATTTACACCATTTAACAAAAAGGGTTCTTTCTGAACCAAGAACTACCTCTTTGTCAAATTTGGTGTAATTCCGTTCAGCAGTTCGGGCTGTAGCCGTGTCTAAAGTTTCCTATGGAAAAATGCATGGGAAAACGCGTTTTGGGACCCCCCTTTTTCTCGGCCCCCACTTGACGTATCACCCGAGACTTTCAGGGTAGGAGCGGACCGGAGCGCCCCACGAAGTTTGAAAATTTCGCGAAGATACGTCAACCGGCAAGAGAGTTATTTCAAATAGAATGTCGCGGATTTCCTATGGATAATAGGTTGTAACTATAACTATCTACTGGCGACCGCCAGTAGTATATATATATATATATATATATATATATATATATATATATATATATATATATATATCCAACTGCAGCCGCTCCTTCCGGACCGCTGGGACCCATGGAGAGTGAGCGCGCACGCCGGCGGAGCACACCGGTAATCCAATTTCCTAAAATAACAAAGTCAGCGGCGTCTCTCAGTAACACACAGATTCCGTATGGATGCCAAACCACCGTTTAATCCACAACGCGTTTCGGTTCCGTAGAACCTTGATCACGTGAATTTTACCAAATCAGAGGGACTCAAATAGTTCATAGTATAAACAGTGAAAAAGGACAAGTGAGCAATGATAGCGGACATGTTGGAATGACACATACATCGTGATAAATATACGAAACTAAATGCAAACAATACACATGTTAGGTAAAAAATATATCACATGTTAAATACATATGCAACTCATTTAGTTTGTGAGAAAGCAATGGCCATTATGTCAACATAAACCCTGGGTATCAGTACCTGTTCTCAGCGCCAAGCAATCATCGGCGTCTAAACAAAACTTTATTGCTGCCCCCGTTGCAGGCAAAAAGTAAAAATAATAATGATACATATGAAATGAAATAAAATAAAAATAAAAGGAAGAACCGGGGGTACTTAGGCTAGAAACATACACTCTTGCCCCATGAATACATGTCCAAGTGGACGAAATCCTCCTTCTGAATCAACTACCCTCCAGTCATCTCCCGGCACGTGCTGTAAAGGATAGGTATCATACCCTATCCAACCTGTCTGCGCCATGTAACAGTGCTAACTCGTGAATGCCAATATCCATATGCACATTAACATGGACAAGTGTCCTAGGCAGAGACAAGGGTCTGACCACATAACGGGCAAGTGCCCGAAAACTACAGTTTAAATGTGCAAAACATGTCAAACACTCCAAACAAAAGTCCTACTGTACTTGGCGGTGGAGACAGAGCCCTGTCTCCATACTTCCACTGCTCTTATGCCCATTATAGTCTCTCTCTAAGTGCTGAAGTGCCTCAATAAAAATAATGAGGGAAGAAAGGGTAGGCGGCCCGTAGCAGGTGAATACGGGTGAGTGGGCCCCTTCCTTCTTCCTATCTGAAAACAAGTACAAAAACACTGAATTAAAAGAGTGTGGATACAAGATTCCACCTCAACATAATCATATTCCACATCAATAACTTCAAATTGCAAAATCAAATTACAGTTGAATTGTTCATGGAGGAAAACTCTGAGAGTAAAACTGCAAGGAAGAACATATACATAGGGCAAACTGCCATAAGCAGAACTCAGGAGCAATCCCCATAACCCCGAGAAAAATGGTAAACGACAATACTGAGGGGTTGAGGGAGGGGTGGGTAAGTAAGGGGGAGTGCAGGAGGGGGTGCAAGGGAAGACAGGAGGGGGGAGGGGAAGGAGGGAAAAAAGGAAAAATGGGGGGAGGGGGAAAGGGGGAAAGGGCGGGGAAGGGAACAAAGGAAAGGGTGTAGTGTGGGTAAGTGTGGTGGGGTTATTTTCTGATCTCTGGAGTGGAGGACCTGACATGACTGAAACATTAATCCTTCAAATGTATGGCTAATTCTTTCATCCTGATTAAGTCCTCCAGGGTTCTTTGTTTGGAAATGAATAATCTGTTTGGACTCAATCTGTCTAAGTTTTCAGGACCCTATTCCCCCACGGGGCCTTTGCTCACCTGTTCTAGGATAAGAAAACTGAGACTGTTGGCATTAGAAAAGTGTCTATCCTGAAAGTGACGTGCTACAGGATGTTTCTGATCACAGTGTATGATGGCTCTATAATGCTCTAATACACGTTTCTTGGCCATCAGAGTGGTACACTCAATATACCATAATTTACAGGGGCATTCGATGGCATAGATGACAAAAGTAGTGCTGCATGTGAGAATTGTGCTATTTCCTTCCTCACCCCATTGTATTCTACATGATTACAGAATTTGCTGTTTCTGCAGGCCTTGCAGTGTCACAGGAAAAAAAAACCCTGCAGGCCATGCAGATTTCTTTCAGGATAGATGGTAATGTCACTGTGCACTAATTGATCCCTCATGCTTTACCTCTCCTATAGGTTATATTGGGCCTATTTGGCAGAGTATGGCCAATGATGTTATCGGTTTGAGTATGTTCCAGTTCTGTGTGCAAAATGCGTGTAACATCTTTTGAATCAGAACTGTAGGTCATGATCATTCTGGTGTTGTCATCTGCACCCTTGGTGTCTGAATCCGATATATCAGCAATCGTCAGTGATCTGTCCATGGCATCAGCCCTCTCTTTGGCTTTTTGAGAACCCACTCAGGATATCCTCTCTCCTGAAGCGTTCAAACATCAGATCACTCTCGAAGTTGGTATCCTGCATCAGCATGCAGTTCCTTTTCGCCCTCAGCAACTCCCCATAGGGGATACTCCATTTGAGTGCCTCTGGGTGGCTGCTGAGGGCATGAACTACACTATTCTCTGCTGTCAGTTTTCTAAACAGCGATGTGTGAACTTTGTTATGTACAATTTCTACCTTGACATCTAAGTATTCTGTTGCACTGTCACTAATATTACCACTCAGTTTGATGTTCAGGTCATTGGCATTGAGTTTGTCAATAAAGCACTGGGCTTCGTGTCGATGTCCCACCCAGATAATGGATAAATCATCGATGTAGCGAAGCCACATCGAAATATGAGTGAGATCATCTTGCAAGTCAGGGTCAGAAAAATGTCCTCCTCCCATAAACAGGTTAGCGAAGCTGGGAGCAAGCAAGATCCCATCGCGGTCCCAGTGGTTTGACGGTAAAGAGTACCATTAAACATAAAGATATTGTTTTTGAGACAATATCAGTCATCTCCAAATCATTTTGCTGTGTTCCCGAAATCTAAGTGGTCTAGTCTCAAGATAGTGTGCGCATGCCATGAGCCCTTGCTGGTGGTCTATGATGGTATACAGACTGTGTACATCTAGGGTGACGAACCAATGGTCAGCCCCCACTCCATGTTATCAATCCTCTTAAGGAAATCTTTAGTATCCCTAATATAGCTCAGTGTGCTGACATGATCTCTGAGAAAATGATCTACATACTTCGAGATGTGTTCAGCCACACTCCCACGTGACCAAGCAATAGGCTTCAGGTGGGTTGCAGGGATCCTTATGGATCTTCGGTAGAGGTAAAGAACAGGGAGAACTGGATGATCTTTTTCAAATAACGAATTCCTCCCACTCTAGAATGCCTTTCTCCTCCACATTAACAGAAGATCCCAGACAGTAATGATGCTGGTGTCATATTCAGCAAAACTAATGGGCTCATAGTACCTGGTATCCTCAAGTTGTCTATGCGCTCAACAATATACATGTCTCTGTCCAAGATAACAACATTGCCACCTTGTCTGCAGGACGGATGACAATGCTGTCATCCTCTGAAAGAGACCTCAATATCTGTCTGTGTTCAAAATCAAGGTTATTGTAGTTGTCATTAACCCTTCTCCTGATCTGATGTCTGAATTTGCCAATCACTCCCTCACCATCTCCTGGAATGTATCGATGTTATCGTGGGTAAACTGGGTAAATGGATTTGGAGCTGACCGCTGACGAGGATGGGCATTCAGTCAAGAATGTCATACTCGGCTAATCCCTACACAGGTACCACACAGGGATTAGCCGAGTATGACATTTTGACGAATGCCTCATCCCTCGTCAGGGTTTAAGCCCAAATCCACACTTTTACCCAGTTTACCTCACGATAACATCGATACATTCCAGGAGGTGGTGGGGGGAGAGTTTAACAAATTCAGACATCAGAACAGGAGAAGGGTTAATGACAACTACAATAACCTTGATTTTGAACACAGACAGATATTGAGGTCTCTTTCAGAGGATGACAGCATTGTCATCCGTCCTGCCGACAAGGGTGGCAATGTTGTTATCTTGGACAGAGACATGTATATTGTTGAAGCACATAGACAACTTGAGGATACCAGGTACTATGAGCCCATTAGTTTTGCTGAATATGACACCAGCATCATTACTGTCTGGGATCTTCTGTTAATGTGGAGGGAGAAAGGCATTCTAGAGTGGGAGGAATTCCGTTATTTGAAAAAAGATCATCCAGTTCTCCCTGTTCTTTACCTCCTACCGAAGATCCATAAGGATCCCTGCAACCCACCTGGGCGCCCATTGTTTCGGTCACGTGGGAGTGTGGCTGAACACATCTCGAAGTATGTAGATCATTTTCTCAGAGATCATGTCAGCACACTCCGGAGCTATATTAGGGATACTAAAGATTTCCTTAAGAGGATTGATAACATGGAGTGGGGGGCTGACCATTGGTTCGTCACCCTAGATGTACACAGTCTGTATACCATCATAGACCACCAGCAAGGGCTCATGGCATGCGCACACTATCTTGAGACTAGACCACTTAGATTTCGGGAACACAGCAAAATGATTTTGGAGATGACTGAGTATTGTCTCAAAAACAATATCTTTATGTTTAATGGTACTCTTTACCGTCAAACCACTGGGACCGCGATGGGATCTTGCTTTGCTCCCAGCTTCGCTAACCTGTTTATGGGAAGGTGGGAGGAGGGACATTTTTTCTGACTCCTGACTTGCAAGATGATCTACCTGTATTTCGATGTGGCTTCGCTACATCGATGATTTATTCATTATCTGGGTGGGACATCGACTACGAAGCCCAGTGCTTTATTGACAAACTCAATGCCAATGACCGAACATCAAACTGAGTGGTAATATTAGTGACAGTGCAACAGAATACTTAGATGTCAAGGTAGTAATTGTACATAACAAAGTTCACACATCGCTGTTTAGAAAACTGACAGCAGGGAATAGTGTGCTCCATGCCCTCAGCAGCCACCCAGAGGCACTCAAATGGAGTATCCCCTATGGGGAGTTGCTGAGGGCGAAAAGGAACTGCAATACTGATGCAGGATACCAACTCGAGAGTGATCTGATGTTTGAACGCTTCATGGAGAGAGGATATCCTGGGTGGGTTCTCAAAAAAGCCAAAGAGAGGGCTGATGCCATGGACAGATCACTGACGATTGCTGATATATCGGATTCAGACACCAAGGGTGCAGATGACAACACCAGAATGATCATGACGTACAGTTCTGATTCAAAAGATGTTACACGCATTTTGACACAGAACTGGAACATACTCAAAACCGATAACATCATTGGCCATACTCTGCCAAATAGACCCAATATAACCTATAGGAGAGGTAAAAGCATGAGGGATCAATTAGTGCACAGTGACATTACCATCTATCCTGAAAGAAATCTGCATGGCCTGCAGGGTTTTTTTTTCCTTGCGGACACTGTAAGGCCTGCAGAAACAGCAAATTCTGTAATCATGTAGAATACAATGGGGTGAGGAAGGAAATAACACAATTCCTCACATGCAGCACTACTTTTGTCATCTATGCCATCGAATGCCCCTGTAAATTATGGTATATTGGGTCTACCACTCTGATGGCCAAGAAACGTGTATTAGAGCATTATAGAGCCATCATACACTGTGATCAGAAATATCCTGTAGCACGTCACTTTCAGGATAGACACTTTTCTAATGCCAACAGTCTCAGTTTTCTTATCCTAGAACAGGTGAGCAAAGGGCCCCGTGGGGGGAATAGGGTCCTGAAACTTAGACAGATTGAGTCCAAACATATTATTCATTTCCAAACAAAGAACCCTGGAGGACTTAATCAGGACGAAGAATTAGCCATACATTTGAAGGATTAATGTTTCATCAGTGGGCATGTCAGGTCCTCCACACTCCAGGAGATCAGAAAGTAACCCCACCACACTTTACCCCCCACACTACACCCCTTTCCTTTGTTCCCTTCCCCCCGCCCCTTCCCCCCCTTTCCCCCCCTCTCCCCCCTCCCATTTTTCCCTTTTTTCCCTCCTTCCCCTCCCCCCCTCCAGTCTTCCCTTGCACCCCCTCCCTGCACTCCCCCTTACTTACCCACCCCTCCCTCAACCCCTCGTATTGTCGTTTACCATTTTTCTCGGGGGTTATGGGGATTGCTCCTGAGTTCTGCTTATGGCAGTTTGCCCTATTGTATATGTTCTTCCTTGCAGTTTTACCTCAGAGTTTTCCTCCATGAACAATTCAACTGTAATTTGATTTTGCAATTTGAAGTTATTGATGTGGAATATGATTATGTTGAGGTGGAATCTTGTATCCACACTCTTTTTAATTCAGTGTTTTTGTACTTGTTTTCAGATAGGAAGAAGGAAGGGGCCCACTCACCCGTATTCACCTGCACGGGCCGCCTACCCTTTCTTCCCTCATTATTTTTATCGAGGCACTTCAGCACTTAAGAGAGACTATAATGGGCATAAGAGCAGTGGAAGTATGGAGACAGGGCTCTGTCTCCACCGCCAAGTACAGTAGGACTTTTGTTTGGAGTGTTTGACATGTTTTGCACATTTAAACTGTAGTTTTCGGGCACTTGCCCGTTATGTGGTCAGACCCTTGTCTCTGCCTAGGACACTTGTCCATGTTAATGTGCCTATGGATATTGGCATTCACGAGTTAGCACTGTTACATGGCGCAGACAGGTTGGATAGGGTATGACACCTATCCTTTACAGCACGTGCCGGGAGATGACTGGAGGGTAGTTGATTCAGAAGGAGGATTTCATCCACTTGGACATGTATTCATGGGGCAAGAGTGTATGTTTCTAGCCTAAGTACCCCCTGTTCTTCCTTTTATTTTTATTTTATTTCATTTCATATGTATCATTATTATTTTTACTTTTTGTCTGCAACCGGGGCAGCAATAAAGTTTTGTTTAGACGCCGATGATTGCTTGGCGCTGAGAACAGGTACTGATACCCAGGGTTTATGTTGACATAATGGCCATTGCTTTCTCACAAACGAAATGAGTTGCATATGTATTTAACATGTGATATATTTTTTACCTAACATGTGTATTGTTTGCATTTAGTTTCGTATATTTATCACGATGTATGTGTCATTCCAACATGTCCGCTATCATTGCTCACTTGTCCTTTTTCACTGTTTATACTATGAACTATTTGAGTCCCTCTGATTTGGTGTAAAATTCACGTGATCAAGGTTCTACGGAACCGAAACGCGTTGTGGATTAAACGGTGGTTTGGCATCCATACGGAATCGTGTGTGTTACTGAGAGCGCACTGACTTTGTTATTTTAGGAATATATATATATATATATATATATATATATATATATATATATATATATATATTTATAAACATACATAAATAAAAATTAACATTACAAACTATATACATCTGCATATCTATATAAATGCACATAATAATGCATACATACATACATATATATACACACCATTTACAAACACATTTACTTTCACTTAAACTAAAGCAAGACCTATTGCATTTTCAATGCTTGTTATTCATTTCTTTCCTCCAGTCTTTCCGGTTTTAATTCCTTCTTTTTCTTGTCTCCCTTGGTTTCTTATTTCCTTCTCTCCCTATTTTTCTTGCTATGGGATTATTTAAGAAAATCAGCATTCATGCTGTGATTTCGCTTTCGTGTCCGGGTCACTTGTGACTGAGCAACACAAGACAGAAAAGAAAGCAGAGTCAAGCGGCACCTCAGCGTTTCCCTTCTACTTCTTGACATGATAGAGGGATGAACATTTGTGCAATGTCAATTTATCGGTGTGAATGCTAAAACATTTCAGTAGGGGAATCGACCTTCCATAGTTAATGAGTAACTTTTTGTGTGCGAGCAGAAATAGGATTTGCCATCTGCTGCGAGGTCTTGGGTTGTAACCTGATACGGTTCGTAAACAGAGAATAGAGTGAAGAGCAGTTGTTTAAGCAGCAGTGAGGAGATGCATTTGCAATTGTTATTTGTATGTGTGTATTTGTGCAAGGACATCTTAAGGATTTCGGGGGCCCCGGGCCAAAAGTATTTTGGGGGCCTCTGTTCGTAACAGCTTTGAATTTATGATACAATTTCAGCTCTTTCATGCCATCTTTGGCCAAGCCACTAACAGTGTAAAGACACACTTGTTTAAATTCTAAATGTGTTTACATCAAATATTAAGGGATAGTGAAGTGTGATTTCATTATCATAATACAGCAGCATCTCACTAACATTATTGCAAATAATCTTTGTGATCCTCTGCCATTTCTCATATCCGAGGTCCTGTTTTGATCTAATGTATGTTGCATGGTGTTGAAAAACAAACATTTCTCTGCCAAATATCTGTACTGGACTCCAATACATCATCCACATTAAAAATAAATTTAAGGAAAACGGTATGTAAAAAAATCTGTTAAGAATTATTCAAGGCATCAGAGCAAGAACAGAGTTTGCTCTATCAGGGGGCCCCCTAAAAGGATGGGGCCCTGAGCCAAGGCCCACTTTGCACATGCCTTAAAAATTCTCTGTGTGTGTGTATAAGCCGGGCAGTGCGTTAGTCCTCTGAGGGTGATTGGCTTTGCAGGTATTCTAGCCAGCTCTGACATAAAAAACAATAGGTAAGCCATGCAATGTAATCAGCTGCAGGCACCTTTGCAACATTTTTCTTTGATCAAACCCTAAGACTTCGTTACCTCGCCTCGCACACAGAACCGACCTAGCTGTGTGGATGTTTCTCAGGCATCACTGACCAACTTCTTCACACTGAACACGTCATTTGTGTTTTTTCAGTTTCATTTTTCTCATCGAAGGTGACCATTCATGACTTGCTGGTGTGAAATAGTTTTGCCATGGCAGCAAGTAACTAACACAGCACTACATATGTAAAGATACACAACTGCATTGCGGGTGGGGGTGCCAGGTGGTAGATAATCAATAGGTTATCCCTCACTCATTCCAGCCTGCTCACGGTGATTGCATTGTGAGCCTTCCTCTGGGCTTGGATCAAAATCTACTACTCGCATATCAACCTATAGATCACTGTATTAGCTGATCACTAGTCCTTTCCACCAAACAGACTAAAAGTTTGTTTTCCACTCAGGCCTCTGACTGCAGATCACTAGAATTTAGCTCTTGCTTGGAAGGTGACATTGGGCTGGGACCGCCTTGCAAAGTGGCCATCGCACCCTGGGTTCCAAGGCTAGCTTTGCCTTCTTGAGGGCAAAAACGAGCTACCCGATTTTCACATATTTTAGACATTTGTGAATTTTATTAATAATATAGCAGCATTTTGTTGCATTCCTACACAGCCATGGTCTTTCAAAGGACAATATTATTAATCCAGCTTTTCGTGCAATTGAGTTTTGCCTGAGAATTGTCATAGCAAGTCAAAAGCGTGGTTAGCTGAATATCTACAAAGGCTACCTTGTTTAAAATGAAATAATGCTCATGTGAGCGACTCGTATCCTTTTTGGACTGCCATTCTTCTCTTCGTGCTGTAGAGGATCTGTCATACTAATTGACAATTGTGTTTCAGTTGTACCCCGGGTGTTAACTACTCCAATATGTGACATATAGTATATATGTCGATGTGCAGAGTGTAATATTTGGGGAGGGGCCATTCGACATGGCCCTCAAGTGGCTCATGCCGCTACTCCCTCTCCCTCAACAATAATGATAAACATCATTGCTCTCAGGGCCGTCTGCAGTGCTGTTTAGGTAGTCTGTCTTTTTTTCTGATGTTGTTATAAAGAACGGAGTTAAGGTAAACCAGAGCACAAGGGATTAAATTAGTGCAGTGAAATCAAAACAGCTAAGTCTTGAGTGTGGTTCCAGTTGTTTCCTGTTGTGATGTTGCTCTCAAATAGGCTAGCATTCTTTTTGACAATAGGTGAAGTTGCACTGTGGTAATAAATGTATGATTTGACTTTGTTAGTGCATTTGTCCAAATAACGTGCTATTGGGCCCAATAAGTTTCATCGGCAAGGCATAAAAATGTAACAACATTCCATTCCATATTATCCATGATATTCCATCAGTTGGTGGAATAGAAATAAACCTGCAGATTAGATTAGGAACATTTCAGAATCTACTTGGAGTAGGTTAATCTCTGGACCTTTCTCCTGCTTTGTGGGTTTGGATTGGTTCTAAGAAATTCCTATTATTAACACACCTCTAGTGCTTGGAGATACTGCAACTCCTTGGTCACTACTATGTTCTATGCCAGTGACTGTTCAGAGGTCTACAGATGTTAGCATGTGCTCTGCTAACAAGAATTGCAAAGGCACCAGCCTGACAAGCCACTAAGCGGCTGACACCAGCCCAGTCCAGCTGGTCTGTTGGAGGCACCAGTCAGACATGTGACTGACACACACTGTCGCCCCCACCCGGCCTTTCAGTTGATCAACTTGACAAGTGACTGACATTGCCACAGCCTTGATTTCAGAGACACCGGCCTGACATGTGATTGACTTTTCTCCAGGTCTACTAGCCTTCAGATGTTCTAGCTTAGCATTTGCCTCTGTACCACAGCTCCACCTTCCTTAATGTACAGGTACCTACAAGAACCTGGGGCCTTTGGAATGGACGTCCACAACACCCAATGGACGTCCACAACACCCCAATTTTGCCACTGTGTCTGCAGTTCAAGTAATACCACCCAGAGGCTCTTTGTTGATGTCATAACTACACTTTCACAATTGCTTTATTAACCTTCTTGCTTTCTCAGATTTGCTTGAAACTGCACCATTTTCTACTCTTTTTTCAAAAGAATTCACGGGGGAGAACCCCCCCGGGCCCCCCTTATAAAGGTCGAGCTCGCTCGCTGTGCTCGCTTGCCACAGGACACTTATCCCGTCCTTTTATTTTCAAATCTCACCAGCCGCCACTGACCTACCTTTAACATATGGTGTGTCTTGCAGTGTTTTATCTAGCCTATTCTACGTAACGGGAAAACTGGAGTATTATTATTCCAATATAGATTTAGTATTTTCAGAGATACCTATTATAAGAGAACTAAATAAGGCTTTAAGTAACAAAAATGCACGTTACATGGGAGAATTCTTCCATATTACTAAAACACTAGATATAGGATATGCTTACAAGAACAATCTAACATGTTGGTTGCGAGTTGAAGAAAAGGTGTCCATTGATATGGTAGAATATAGAAGAGAAAGTTTCCAAAGTAAAGCTGCAGAACAAAAATCACAGGTGACACCATGGGCATTTAGAGAAGGGAATTATGAAAAAGGTGAGACATATGCTGCAATGTCCCCGGACTGGCATAAAAAGGGGAAAATCTGTTTGCTTAGACTGAAAACTAGCTATAATAATTATTTCATTGGTTCTAGTGAATGTGAACATACTTTTCAAAATACTGGAGGTTGTGGATTGAAGGGTGGAACTGATCCTGTTTTCCCTGGAGTCTATTATGTGTGTGGTACGAGACTATTACAGGTTACCTGCACATTGGTATGAAAGTTGTTATTTTGCAATAGTCTTTCCAAAAGTATATCATGAAAATAAAAGAAATAATAGAATCAATTAAATAAGTCCAGGACTAATACGGAAAAGGAGAGCTAGTTTTTCAGAAATAGTAGCTGATATTTTTGGTGCACTGATACCTTCAGTTGGAGTCATTCTGAATTCACATAAAATTCTAAAGTTGTCTACAGTGGTTGATCGTTTATCAACTGATACTGCCGGTGGATTTTTGATGATTGACACCGAAATGGTTGCGATCAATAAATGGTTATGCAAAATCGACTTGTTCTTGACATTCTATTGGCAAAGAGGGTGGAGTCTGTGGCATGTTGAAAATTCAACACTGCTGTACTTATATCCCTGACAAAAGTAAAAGTATTGAGGGGTATATTAAGAATATTACGAAATTACATGAAGATTTGACCCAACTGGAAGTTGACGGTGTTTGGGAAAAACTTAGTAAGAGTTTCTCTTCTGTAGATAAATGGTTTACTAATTTTGGAAATAGCTTGCTAGGGAAATTAATAATACCAATGGTTTCAGTAGCTGGACTAGCCTTAGTGATGATAACAATATTTAAATGTTGTAAGTGTCAATGTAGAAGAAAACAGAGAACAGAATCAGATAACAAACGAAAAGCAAGAAAGAGAGAAAGAGGAGAAATAGAATTAGAAGACATGAGAGGAACATATTATGAAACTATGAAAGATCTAGATGAAAGAATGATAAAAAGGGAAAGGAGTACAAGCTTTTAAAATGAAAATATGAAATGGCAAATGGTATGATGGGTATTTTGATGATGGCTTAAAAGGCCATCAAAGGGGGGAATTGATGGAGCAGGATTTTGCGTCATGAAAAACCTGCTCGGATTAACGCCCCCCCCCATAACACGTTCTAATAGTGTGCTGTGAAAATAAACGCACCAACACGACAACATTGGGGAATGCTCTGCGCATGCGTGCACTGCAACTAAGACTAATGCATGAAAACGACAAGGCCGCATTTACTCACGTTGCTTTAAAAAGTAATGAAATAATGCTGTTTGCACATTAACCGCTTGCTGCTAATAGCTGAGCTTTCTTCTAGTCAAAACTAACACTGGATTAGTGCAAAGGTGGGAGGTAAACAGTGAAAAGTATATTTTGTGTAATTAATACTGTCTGTATTCTCATTCACTTTAGTCAAGTACGGGCCTATATTCCTGCATGAAAAGGCAAGGGTTAAAAAAGTCAAGTGAAACGTGAAATTTGAAAAAGGCTGAAATTCAAATTCTAACACAGAGAGAAAAGAGACGTGGCTGAGGCTAGTGACATTGGCCTTCGAAAAAGAAACACTTAGGGGGATATTCCCAAGAACGTGTGATAATTATCGCAAAATTAGCTTAACACAACTTTGCACATCGTAGTCTATCGCGGGAAAATACCGCTGTGTTAACGTTGTATTCTCAACCCGGCGACACCATGCAATAGTCTCACGACAACGCGCCAAATGACCGCGTTAAAATTAACGCGACGCCGGAAAAACGCGAAACGCGAAAAAAGTTGCAATGTGGCCAAACGCAATAAAAAAATCAGCGATAACCAGCGACAGGCCTGCAATTCCCACGCGTCATGCGGGAAAATGCACTATAAAAGCACCGAAAAACGCAAACAAAATAATTAAAACTGCGTAGCACCATGGAGGAAGTACAGAGGACGACCAGAACCCCACAAGCCCCCAAGAGGACCAGCCTGGGACCTCGGGGTCACGGAAGGGCAAGGAGAAGAAGACGAGGAAGACGAGGTTCAGTCCGCAGGAAAACAGGATCATCATCACAGAGGTGATAGAACACCACCAACAACTGTTCGTCACCTCCAACGTGCCATGGGCAAATACAAATGCAATATGGCAGTCCATCCTGGACAAGGTGAATGCAGTCGGAGTGAGGAGGAGGACAATTGGAGAGGTCAAGAGGTGCTGGAATGATGCGAAGCGCAAAACCAAGAAGAAACTCGCTGACAACCATCAGGCAGCAATGCAGACTGGAGGTGGCAGTCCAGCGGAACACCAGGAGCTGGACGAGATGGAGGAAATGGTGGCCACAGTCATCAGTGGGGAGACGGTGGCAGGAGTTGGGGGTCCGGACACTGCTCGACATGACCTGACACAACAGCACCAGGGTGAGTACCGAACAGGGACTGGGGGGACGGGGGGAGATGGGCACAATGGCACACATGCACAATTAAGTACAGCACACTGCACACCCACAATGACTCTGGATCATGTCCCTGATTCCCTTGGCACACTGCAGTACACATACAAACAGCAAGTAGGCCCCCATCCACTATGGGCACAAAGGGCTCCCTCCCCACACAGCACCAATCTCACAACCAACCCATGCACACGTGTCAAAACCAGCAAAGCTGCGTGTCTGTGAGCCACACTGACAATGCAACAAGTGACACCGCATGACGCACAGCATGGCTGCAGTCCAATTATCATGACATGGTGCATGCCACGACACTGAGGAGGCTGAGTGTGGAACACATCCGTAAAAGGAGCAGGTCACACTCTGACACATCCACGTGCACAAACAACCCCTGACGCCAACAACACATCTGCGGATAAACCATGCCCAAGAGTCCAAATTCCGAACTAGAGCCAAAATTAGCCAAGTCTGCAACATCACAGCACTGTAGAAGCACAGAAGTCAAAGGCACACCGCCTCAAAGGGATAAGGGGCAGCAAAATCACAGCTGCAGGGGCGACTCTCCCACAATGCAGCACACACACATAGCAATAACAGCACATCATCATTGACGACAATGTGGAACAAAGTGCAATACTCCCACTACAGAACAGAGGACACAACTGGTTCTGCTTGTGCGTAGGAACTGGACAATCACATCTGGCATAGCAGGAAACTGTGAGAAGATGTGGTACGTGTACAACCTCACAAACGTGATGTAGGTCAAATGTCCACTGTCCCGCATCGAATAGTCAGCTCCTCACAAACAGTCACAATGTACATTGCCATGCAGTCTGTATGTAAACTTGAACAATGCGTCAACGTACATGCCAACACAATGTTAAAATGCATCTCCCCTTCACATTGCAGAGGGACAATCAACACCTCCTGCAGAGCAGACCAGACAACTCATCAGTGATGATGAAGAGGACCTCCACACCTTCGAAAACGACGCCCTACAACAGCTCATGGACAGCTACGGCAACCCACCTCCAGGAGCAGGGCAGCCCAGCTGCATCAAGGAGACCCCACCCCCTGCACAGACCACACAGCAGGAAGCACCCACCACCACGTTTGGCTCCCAGCACCACACCCAAGAACACATGGCGTTCCAAGGCCATGTGTTAGACTGCCAGAAGGAGGTGGCTGAACAGGTGCGGGTGGGGTTCGACCTCATGGCAGCCAAATTAGATGACATACGTGGGTGTCTAAGTCCCATCAGGGACCACTTACACTCCCTAACGGACACCCACAGTTCGCTCCATGAGGTCCAACAATCCATGCCCGACATCGCTGGAGTCATGATGACTCTGAGAGGAGAACAACTGCCCAGTCAGAGTGGCCTCAGCGATGTCAGCCAAGAGTTGGCACAGATGCTGAGGATAATGGAGAACATGGAGCGGATGCATGCAGAAAGAATGGCTGCCACCGATGCACACCAGCGAAAAGTTGTTGGGATCTTCCATGCCCTGCAGCTCCTCATCATCGCATTGCTGCCACTAAGGCAGTTGCTGATGAATGCTGCTGGTACTTCTACACACACATCCCCGGCCCCTGATGTGTCAGTGGCACACAGTGCTGCAGACCAAACATCAGCACACACATGTCAGACAGATGACATAGAGGACGAAGATGCGGGTGATTCCACCTTTGTAGTAAGAAGGAGCCAGTAGCATTCTTCTCCAACATATGCCCTGTTTCCAGCTTGGTTCTGCCCTCTGCATCATGCCCTGTAACAACACCTCCCACTGTCCCCCGAAACACTCTGAGACACTCACCTTGGACCTCGACATGGACTGCCATATTTGGTTTGCTTACCAATGACACAGCAATCAGACTGCGGACTGTACTCTTCCTCTTCCGATGTACTTGTCAATCCCTAAATGAACCTGGCTGGCCCTCCACTGGGCTACAATGTAATGTTGGGTTTGCATGGTCATGTACTGCTCCAGCTCCGACACTCCACCGAATGTGAATAAATCATTCAAATTCACACAGATGTGTCATGTCCATAATCGATCAAGTATGAAAGTGTGGATGAATGTAAGGACATTGATTGCCCAAATAGGTGCACCCTGGGAAATGAAAGCAATGCGCATGTTTGACCGTGACACACATAGGAAGTGAGATGAATGGGAATGTGTGCACTAGCTGTGGCCGCATTGCTCTGAAACAACAATGGCGCAATTCCTCAACTTTGCCCCACGCAATGTTAGAAATAGGGCTGGGTATGAAATGTCAAAGTCGTTGGCAGGCCTAAAGTAGTGTCCCCCATCACATTTGACAACAGAACATCTCTTCACATACCTACTCACACTCAACTGGGTGGACACAGCCTGTAGTGATGGATCACATTGATACACATGGCAAGAATATGGACACCATACTCACATTGCTGAAGACACATAAGAGCACAGGTCGATCGGCAACTATCCCAACCACTATGTCTGGCTCACAGAGGTGGAGCTGGCAATAAGGACTCACCCCTAAGTGAAATGCGTCAGTCAGTCCCTCCCTTTGTACGAACAATGCTCATTGAGGCACACGATTTGTCATTCTAATCAACACTCATCACAGTTGAACACTAGTGAAGTTGCGTAGACTTCATTGCCATGTGCGTGTCAGTACTGGCAAGACAAGGGCCACAACATGCAGACTAATGCATCAGACACTAACAGGCAGCATTCTGTCACGGTACAGTTCCACGTGACAGAGGTTGTGCATGTGCCCGGGATGTTCTGCCATTGCGTTGGAGGCTCTCGCAGAACCGGCACTCTTCTGACCTGCGGCAGTCATGTGGATGTTATGCCACAGCTCGGAGCAATGAGTCGTATGTGTGTGCAATGTTTGGACGTATGGGTTGTCGTGTACGTAAGTGTCAAGGGCATTCCATGCAAGAGTACCTCGAGCAGGGACTTCCGCATGTGGGGTGTGGATACGTTGGTCTATCATTGGCGCTGTGCGTATTGTGTGAGTCATCATCATCTGCAATGGTATCTCTCTCAGGGGGTGCCTGCCGCATGTAAGGACAAGGTCGGAGGTGCAGATGTCCTTCCGCCTTATGTTTTGGGACAAAGGAGCTTTCATCCCTAATGTTAGTCTGACTACTGCTTGCATTCTGGGAATGTGATGTGGCTTTCGCGCTGCAATTGAGGCTAGGCATTAGGCTTTGGTGCACCAATAGCGATACACACACAACAGTTGGCATGCATGAGCCAAGAGCCCGAGCGGCCTTGCGCTCCTTGTACAATACCTTTGTGCGCGGCCGCCCTCCGGGTGCATGCAACATTGCAACATTGTTGATTGCGGGCCGTGTGGCGCAGACACTGCAACAGGAACACACGCATCAGTTGGTTTCCTGTCCAACCCTGAAATGAACCACGCCCAGAGCCCAGGGATATTTATTCACACCGCTATGCTGGCCTGGCGTACGCCGACCCAGCCCACTCGGCGTACGTATAAAGGGGGGGACGATGACGAAACGTGTCCCAGTTCTACCCCACTGTTGGAGGTGACATGGCTGCGTCCGCCTGGCATATCACGGGACTGAATCAGAAAGGGTCCATGACCTGCGTTGCACAGAGTTGGTGGTACCGGAAACACTGCGGCCGGCACGGGCCTACCGCCACGGGACGGTGACTTTCGGTGCACTGAGGTAGGGGCACCTTAGGTGCTGAGCGGGTGTGCAGCCTGCGATGATGCGCCGTCCTGGTGGTCTGGACTGGTAATGGTTTGTGTGAGCACTGCTGGGCCGCAGTGTAGGCCTGAGCCAGCGGGCAGCGCGGGCCTACCGCCACGTGGCGTTGCCTTGCGGTTCACAGAGTTAGTGGCACCTATAGGGCTGAGCGGGTGTGCAGCCTGCGGTGATGCTGTGTGCACTGATATGATCTCTGCCATTGCGAAATCAAGACCCAGAATCACGTGTGTTACCTGGTGGCCCGCGGGGCTGCATGATGTGGAGGCTGCCAAGATCGTGGGCCCCGGGCTTGGAGCTTGCACCGGCACGTGGTGGGCCCTCTTGGAGACACGCTGGTGGCGGAAGGTGAGCAGTGAGGCCTGGGTGCACTGGGGCGGGCAAACACCGCTGGGCGGCTGGAGGGGCTGGGGTGCAGCAGCCTCTGTGCGCAGGGGCGGCCAAGCGATGATGGTGTGTGCAATGATATGAACTCTGCCATTCATAAATCTGGACTCTATTTCAGATTGGGGACCTGGTGGACTGCAGTGTGTACCGGCACGTGGTTGGAGACACACCGGTGGCAGCAGATGAGCAGTGAGGCCTGGGTCCGCAGTGTTGGCACTCTCTCTCCCTCTCCCTCTCTTCCTTTCACTGTCTCTCTCTCTCTCTCTTCCTCTGTTTCTCTCTCTCTCCCTCTACCTCTCTTCCTTTCACTGTCTCTCTCTCTCTTCCTCTGTTTCTCTCTCTCTCTCCTTCTCCCTCTCTTTCACTGTCTCTCTCTCTCCCTTTCTTTCTCTTTCTCTCTCTCTCTGTCCTTTCATGGGCGCATGACACACCTTCTTGTCTTGAATTTTGTCTTGCAGGCTGTGTCTTACAGTTTGTCCAGAGAAGGCCCGCCATGGCTCTTCCGCATAGTTGTTTGGAGTTAAATTTTAATAAAGTCATTTGTTTGGAAAATGAAAGATGAATGTATGATTCTCCTTTTTCTGGCCACACATGAATGTTAATTGTTGTACTTGTGCGACATCAGGCGAATTGTTTTGTTCATGACTTTGTAGAGTTGATGTTAAATATCTTTGTCCGTGGTGGGGCCCGGGGATGGGGGGGGGGTTCCTGGGTGTGGTGGCTTTGGGTGTTGTGGCCCTCTTGGGGCTCCGAGCTGCATGTTCAGTAGCTCCATGGCATCTGTTGTTCTTCAGGTGTGGCTCTGGTCTGGCCTCCCTTTTGTGGTGCAGGTTGTCGTCCGACTTAACACCAGGTAAGAGCAGGTGTTATATCCCTGCTGCTAACGTGCCTTATCGCCTGTTTTGTGATCTTATCGCCGATCTGGCTGGTCGTAGAGAATATTGCGAAGTGGTGTTTTCACGGCTTTTTGCACAGGAACGCCTACTCTGCATCTCATTAGCGTTAGTTGACGGTGTCATCCGTGGCGATGTTTTTTGCGGCTGCTATCGCAGGTAAACTGGCGATATCGGCTGTTAGCACCAGCTTGTGAATGGTGCGATAAATCTATCGCCACTTTGGCTGCGATAAAGTGCTGCTGACTCGGCGATAAGTCCTTGAGAATATGCCCCTAAATGTCTGCAAGGGAATGAAAGAACAATCGTGAGAACGGACGAGAGATGTACAACTTCTTCGTCGAAAGTGGCAGTGTCAAATAAATATTGTTGCAAATATTGCCTGTGAAAGGAAATGTGTTTAATAAATGAAATTGAGTCATGGGAAGCTATGTTATACAAAGAACCCTATGGAGAACATGAATGAGACTATGGTGGTGTGATATAACACCCCCCAAATCAGCCAATGAGAGACTGAGTTTTTCGGAAATGTTTCAACTACTGTGGGTTGGACATGTTGTTTTAGGGTATAACTGGGGAGCCCTAGGGGGTTGGTGGGAGAGAGATTGCCAGAAAACAAGGCTGGCGAGTAGGTAGCCAGGAGAGAAGGAGAGATCGGCGCTGTCCGTCGGTTTTGCAGATAGAGGCCTACCTGAATTCCTGTTCCCGTTTCCTAGATCCTGATCTAATCTTTGTTCCCTGAATCTATCTCAGGGGACCCTTACCATCTCCGTGGCCAGGGGGTGGTATTTCCTTCATATCCTTAGGTTTGTATATAGTTAAATGAACTGTACTTTCCATAATATTTGCAAATGTATTTTCTCTCTGAAACGTTGTCTCTTCGCCTATCCACTCCTTCATATGCATTTCATTGATGTGTTTTGACTCTGTTTGCATATTATATGTTTTTTTCCTCTCCGTGATTAATGCATTTTTCTCTCTGTGATTTCTGTACATGTATGAGCTTAATTTACATTATTTGAAGATAAAAGTCATTAACATTTCACTGAGTTTGTGGTTATTTAGTGTTATGGTTAGATTAAATAGTTAGTCTTATTATTACCATCAACTCTTCAACTTTTTGGTCAATCGGCCAAAGAGGAAAAAGAAGTTGACATGCAGGCTCAGTTAGCTTATTTAGAGTATTAGATACGAGCCTGTATAATGAACAACTGATTTCTCTTTAAAATATACAGCGTCATTCAGCGGGTTACGGTGGGGTAAGCTGATGATTTTTTGGGGGGGGCCCGTTGTTTGCTGCGTAACTGTGGTGTCATTGACCCCTGTTTGGCGCTGGATCACAACTCTTTGTTATGGGTTTGCATCACTTTTGTGATGCAAACACAGCGCAAACCGTTAGTAAATCTGCATCCAGTCTTCATCTTCTTAAAAGCAACTCCTCACTGACCCTCAGGCATCACTTTTTTAAGGCTCTCTAATTTTGTGTACCTGGACAGGTCCCAAGATTTCTCCAAGAGTGCTGACTCATTAGGTACGGTTCAATCTGGGGTCTGGAACTCTTCTGTGCAAAAGCGTTGACTACTCCATAGCTCCGTTAGCTGCCTTGGTGTAGCAGCAGATTGCCTAGAGCATGGACTCATCAATCCCAAGTCACGATGGGGGTTGGGACTCTGCAAGAGAGCCACCTCATCCTCAACCTTCTCAGCTGTCATTTTATCCGGGGTGGCAGCGGGTGCCTTCTTTCATGCACCACACCGCCAGACACTTCTTAGCTTAGCCTGACACACCCTTAGAGCCCAGGCTGAATCGTAGATCCATAGTCATCCATAGGCTATTGCGAGCATGGTAGCTGAATATTGTGGTGAGAATATTGTCTGATGTAAATATTGTGTCCTAAATATCTTCTACAAAATGTTTCCTCTCTGGAGTTCACTAAAGAAAATCTACATGCAGTGAGACATTATTTTTGTAAACAATATTTAGGACGCGATTTTTGTGACACGGTATTTATGTATGAGATATTCTGATATACAACCCTTTTGAGAAATGTATGCCTGAGTTCCCTAGCCCACCAGCTTCCCAGGTTATCTCAGATCACTTTTGGAGTGTGCAGGAGCTTTGCTGAAGGACAGACATCTTGTCTGCAACAGCTAGTTTGCTAACTTATATTTTCTTTTGTATTCTAAAAGCAAAGTTTTTTTGAAACACTAAAAATAATGCCAAATATAAAATATATATTCAATCATTTTAATAAAAAATACCTACCTGCATTAATAGTGTTAGTTGACATAGTTTTGTGAAATGCTTTAAAAGACAAAAAGAAAAAGGAGCCAGCCCCCACGATTGAGAATTCAGGTTGAAGAGATCTGATTAATTATTATTCAATACCAGTGACCTGTTGTCCCTGACTTTTGACTTTGGCTAAACATCACAGATTGATAATTTACTCCAAACTGTGTTGGTTCAGCTCGGGTTCATGTCAAGCCTGATTAACGTGGTTGTATAAAAACATTACAACCTGAGCTGCATGTATTCCCATTAAGGGTTAGTCCTCAGGGTAGCTAGTTTAGCAGCTCAGAGTGGACAGATCCCTTCTTCAGATTTTGAAGAACATGAAGCAGTTTGTCCCTTTTCTATGTCTCACACTGCTCTTCCTGAGCGTTGCCTTAAGCTCTGTGCCCCCCGTCCCCCCCATGCCTCTGATACCCGAAGACTGCAAAGCTACAGTATTTCAAGCGGGTCTGGCCCTGGAAGAGATCAATAAAGACAGAGAAGAAGGCTTTGCTGTGGGCCTTTACCGTGTCGTTGACGCCCACCGCCAACCCGTGGTAAGAAAATTATTTCCTTTGTTTCCTTTTTATCGCCTTCATGCAGATGAAAGGCTGAGAAAACACAGAGAGGGGGGTCTCTGCAGCAGACATTTTCACCTACTAAAAAAAAAAAAAAAACTTTTTTTTTTTTACATAGCGCGAATACTGCACATTTTAGGAATACTCATTTTAGCAACCTCGGACTGATGATTCGGTCTTGCCAGGATTCAAACTAGCTTTGTACAGAAGAAAGCATTCCGCTCACTCAGCCATCTTACATAAACAAGTTCATGAAGCCACCTTATCAGAAAATGACGTGCATTTCTCTTATCCCTGTCAGGTGGGTGAGATTAAGGGGGGTTTCATTCAGTTTTTTTGGTCTTGTCTCAGGCATATATGTTTTCATAAGTTCATTTCAGAAGTTCTTTCTTCGGAATGCATTTTGTTCGGGAGCTGGAAAAGTAACTATTTGAACTGCAAAATTCCCTTCCATTCACCTTTCGATTGTTTTATTAAATGTCTCATCGTTTTCCATCTTCACCAATCTCAATGTTAATTAATACAGTTGTTTCACGCATGCATAATTATTTATTCTGTTTTGTATTAAAACTATTTTATTAAATTTCCAAGAACAATGATTGAGGCAGAAAACAGGGTGCAACAAGGTAAAAGTGCAGTTATCTGTGAATTAAAGGCAAACAATAAAATACATGTAATAACTTGCTACCTATAGATAACATGTCAACTGCATAGTGCTAATTACACAGACGGTCCATGTTGTGTCCATATAGCCACACAGGATGTCAGCCAACTGACTCTTGGAGTTCACTTCCTTGTCCTGGGTTCAAAAGGGAGCAGGTCCAGTCCATTATGGCTTCTTTCAGCTCACAAACTGCAGGACCAGTCCTCTTCTTATCTTTCACAGGTCCAGAAAGTGTTTTGAGGAGGGTTCTGTGGAGGGCCACTTTTGTAGTATGTTTGCACTAGTCAGTAGGTAGGGGAAACTAATGGACACTCCTTAACCATTGAGAAAAGGGCTCCCGGGGCAACCTCACCACTTTTGCAGCACATCCTGTTTGCTTTCCTGCAAACGATCCCACAGCGCACCTCATTCCTAAAATCCAAGATGGTGAACCCTTCCTTCCTTGTGTTCTGGCGTCTACCCAAAGTTTTGGCCAGTTAAATGATCAGTCCCCTCCCCTGTGCCCACCCCAAGCGATTTCTAGGGTTGGCTTCACTCTTGCTATGTTCAGAGCCAGACTGGTTTGCGTGAGCTCTTGGGACAAGGCTTTCCATTCTTCAGGTCTTCCTTATACTAAACTATAAATGGGCAGGCTTTACATCTGTCTCTTGCAAGTTATTGAAATTCCAGAGCCCACTCAACTGTTCTTCCCAAGCTGATAGCGATCAGTTGCCCCACACACAGTCCATCCTGTAGTCAGGCATAAGCCATTGTTCTGCTCTTTTTTCACACCTCATTAAGGTCATGCAATTGCTGGGCAGCTGCTGACAGGTTAATGTAAATTAGCCTCCTGGAGCTTCAGGTAGGGAAAAGGTTACTTTCTAAAGGATATTTTCCCTAAATAATTATTAATTAACCTCACCAATGACTTAATAGTCTTTGAATTACTCTTTTCAGCTGTTTCTTGTCAAACTTTACAGATTAAAGTTTATAATCTGTACGTCAATAGTTTTTAGGATCCAGCTACAGCCATGCCAGTGAAAATAGTTTTGCGGTATAGTCACTGGAGGAACATGCAAACCTTACTTTCGTATATGTTCAACTTGCACATATCAGACACCCTACCTTGTGGGTGACAAGGTGTACTTGGGATGACTTATAAATATTTAAAAGCAGGGCTTTCCGCCGGTCAAAAACTATTATTTTGACAGGTTTGAATGCAGGTTTTAAGGCAGCTTTAGTCGGGTTAAACATGGTAGGCCTGAAACTATGTTTTACAGGCCAAATTTGTGGATGTTGCCATAGTTGCTGCAGTCGACAGGAGGCATTTAATGTCCACACCCTGTGTGTATTTCCTCCACCATACTTGGGCCTTATTGGCAAATTAAATCTGTCCATCGTGGTAAGCAAATTTAACAATGTTTTAAAGGGGGAGAACAGGCACTTTACTCCTGTTTAGCAGGGGTAATTTTCAGTACTACATCTATTTGTGAATTTGTATTTGAAGTTTGTATTGTCCACTTCAAGGTGCAACATGGGTTTGGTCTTGCCAATCTATGAAGGAACTCGCTTATCCAGGTGCATCTCTTTTAGACCGGGCATTGGAGATGCCCTGCAAATACTGGATGAGGAAAAGGCATTCAACAAGGTCAAATGGGTTTATTTGTGGGTTTTGCCCACTAATTCTTGCCTCAGCTATTTAGGGAGTCGGTAGTGCCCATTGGCACCCCTTTTTATCAATTTGCCATCTCATAGGGATTCTCTGTAGAAACGGTTATCCACCAGTGCTACCACCTCCTTTGTATGCTTTTTGCCTTATCCATCGAGGTATTCATGTCTCAGACGATGGGGCGTAGCAGAATACTTTCCATTATTTAAATATTGGAAATTCCAAATCTCCATGGGGCCGATTCACAAAGGTATTTGCGAAGTAGTACCACAGGAGTACTCTTTTTCGTACTCTTAGATACCTTTGTTAATCTGTGTGGAAACTTTCAACTCCCAATTAAAAAAGTTGAAAAAGGGCCCAGTCCTTTCTATTTTACAATTTATCTGTGAATATTAACTGAATATTCCCATTTTATTTGTATTTTCATTGTTTTTGGGTAATTCACAGACGTATGTAAGAGTACGTAAAAGACTACAACAGGAGAGCTACTTCATACTCCTAAATGCCTTTGTAAATCCGCTTGGTGTGTCATTTTGAACTGCTATTTGAGTGTCATCTTTCATAGCTTACATGATTTCTTAAATATTTAATGGTTGTTACCATGTACACCCTGTAATGGTGTCCTATCTTTCAGTACTTCTTGTGCCAGCAACTCTTGCTAAAGGGGCATGCCTTTTGGGGCAGAGTGGCATGCTCCTACACCCTCTTTTTAATGAAGATCATTTGAGATTTAAATAAACAACTACTATTACAATAAATGATCCCATGGTACTTTTGTTATGATTATCACCAACAAAAGACTCTTTAGTAATCACCATAGAAAATGTGTGACATACATCAGCCGTAACTGTGTTATCCACTAATTAAATCACCTGTTACCATCCTGGACTATATCCTGCCTAATGCCATATGGACAAGCAATTAGCAGTGCTGGTCATTGGCGCAAGATTTATCGCACAGAGGTGAAAGGGGCCGATATAGGTGGAAAACAGTTTCAATGTTATGAGTTTCAAGAACTGAGTGGTATATTTGATTCAAAAAATGTTATCCCCCGTTTATAAATAAGCTTTATGTTTTGTGTTTTTTAGGGTGCTGGAAATATCTATTATTTCACAATTGATGTGCTTGAAACGGACTGCCATATTATAAGTCGAAAGAGCTGGAAGGATTGCAACCTCACCCCCTTCAATAACACAGTAAGTACACTGAGAGCGAGATTTACAACAGAATGTACGCTTCACAGAAGGCGTATTTGAAATACTCATAGGGTCCACAGCTTGGGATTTCTTTGACATGTCTTGATATTAATTTTATTTTGGTAAAGGCAGATATGACATTTAAAAAAGAGATGTACATGCTGCCATCAAACTAGCATTCAAGTCATAGTCTGGAAACCTCCTGTGCATGTGTCTTCCCAGCTTGTCCTGTCATCACTACAATAAACACAATGCAAGCCACTAAAAACATACATGTCAATGCCACCTCACACAGCGTCTGTCACTTTTTACGTAGAAATAGACATGCCATCATCCAAATGGCACAGCACTAGCCACCATATAACAGAGATAATGCAACTAACCTGACAACCGATGCACTCCATCTTCCTAAAAATACAGCACACACCACCAGTCAGCAGAAAATGTACATAACAGCAGACACTTAACAAAGTGACAGTAATTACATTGTAAAACCTTTAAAGACTCATCATTCACTTTACACAGTATCTGCCTTATATTGTGCATGCCGCCATCCAAACTGAGAAACAGGCATTTATTCCAACACTAGGGCCCAGATTTATGATTTTACCAGGCAACACAGCAAGACACCTAGCTGGGCTCTGCTGTGTGAAGGCAGGAATGCGCCATATCCATCAAGATATGGCGCATTCCTGTCCTCTCCTTTGTGCCATGGTGCAAGGGTGCCTACATTAAAGGCTGGATTGCTTTTGTGCAGAAAGGGACACCTTCCTGCACAAAAACAATCCTTGGAGGCATTTTCGTCTTTCTAAGTGTGCTGCAGAATGACTTGAAATGGGCCTCTTTATTGAGGTACAGACTCGGGGTCCAAACGTGCTTCTTCACCAGGACCCAGTCGATGGGACTGAGGTCATGGCATTGCACCTGACACGGTGGGGCGATAGCAGTTTCAACCTGGTGAGACACAGAATGCACCACATCAGCTAGTCCCTTGCAGTAGTCAGGAATCATGTCATCTGTAATGTTCACAAGCACATTTACGGGCACCACTGGCAGTCTCTTTGCTCGACCCATGATGATTTCATGTGCGGACAGTCCTGTCCTCCAATCAGGAATGCTGTGTAGGCTCATTAACACAAGGGGCAAAACCTCAGAGATGTTGACGCATACAATTTGGCCAACCTGGATTTTAATGCTCAGTTCACCTTCTCGACAATGCCTGAAGCCTCAGGCAGATAACTGCAATTTAGTCTTTACTCCACTTGTAACGCTGCATACAACATTTTCAGGAACTCATTATTGATAGGTCTTCGGTCGGACTCCAGTGAAGTTGAGAAACCAAACTTGGGGATACATTCCCTCAACAACATCTTTGCTGCTGTGAGGCTATCATTTCTCCTCATCAGGTATGCTCCAACGCAAGAAGATACACACAGTCACCAGGACATATCTCAGCCCATTGCACACAGGCATCTTGAAGTCCAGCTGCATCCTGTTGAATGGCCCTCGTAATCTTCCTATGTGGCTTAGTGTCACTGTGGTTCATTCCCTACGTTCATCTGCTGGTACACAACATGTCTGTGATGCAATCCTTCAGCCATCAATCTGAATCAAGGGTTAAACCAGTTCTGTCAAAACAATCTGACCATTGCGTCCCTTCCAACATGTGCAGGGCCATGGCAGTGTCTAGCCATTGAAGACAGCAAGCTATCTGGCAATACAGGTCTTTGCATCTGCTGAAACCCAAATGTCATCCTCTCTTTTAACACAACCTGCTCTGACCCAACTCTGCTGTTCTTCCTCTGGTGCTTCTTCCTGAAACCTTTTCACATCTTTCAAATAATTAGCTGTTGTTAACTAAAGGTTAGAATTGGTCTCATCTTCAGATTTATTTACATATTCACTATAAAATGTTTTGGCCCCATGAGCACAATATTGTGCAACCTCATCGGCATATTGGTTGCCAGCTGTCACATAGTCATCTCCACTACTATGGGCCGAACACTTCATGGCCACAATATTGGTAGGCAATTGCAATGCCTCCATCAATCTCATGACATGCTCTCCATTCCCTATGGGAGATCCAGATAATGTCATGAATCCCCTGTGTGACCATAACTGACCAAAGTCATGAACCACACCAAAACCATACTGACTATCAGTGAAAATCGTCACTTTCAGCTATTCAGAAACACAGCAAGCTCTAGTAAGAGCGATCATTTCAGCCACTTATGCAGAAGGCACGCCTCGAAGCTTGGAAGCTTCCACTACTGCCATAACTGTACAGACTGCTTATGCAGATCTCAGGGTCCCTCCATTGTCTCTGAAGCAGGACCCATTGACAAACAGCATGAAATCGAACTCTCTCAGTGGCTCATCTTGTATATCTGGTCTTGGCTTAGTAAAAACTTGCCCTTCATTACTTTCATTTTCAGGCAACTGTAACAGTGTAGCAAGATTCAAAGAAGCACATCGCTTTAGAGTAATGTTCTCCACAGTGATTATAATCTGTTCCTACTTACTCAATTGACTGTTGTTCAAGTGTTGAGTGCATGTACGTGTCAACAAAATCTCTACAGAATGGGGTTTGAGCACAGTAAGAGGATGTCCGTTGACAATACTTTCACATCCTTCTATGCTGACATCTACTGCTGCTACAGGTTTAAGGCATCTGGGAAGTCTTGCAGCTACAGGATCAAGGGTAGCAAAAAAATAAGCCACTGTTTTTTGTGCATTTGCATGCATTTGTGTAAGCACTGAGAAAGTGCAGCCCTCTCTCTCACTGCAAAAGAGCACAAAACCTTTGTTATAATCAGGCATTCCCAGTGCCAGGGCATAACAGAGACATTCTCTCAGCTCTGGGAAGGCAATCAATCATTATCCCATGGTATGGGATCCGAAACATCCTTATGTGTTAGCCTCTGTAAAGGCTTGGCCACTAGGGAAAAGTTGCGTATCCGATGTCAACAGTAACCCACCATTGCCCAAAACATCCTCACTTCTCTCTGGGTGGTTGGCAGATTAATTTTCAGAATCACTGAGATTCTCTCTTGTGACATCTTCCTCGCTCCCTTTTAAATGTGATCTCCGAGATATAGAAATTCTCTTTGACAATACTGCAACTTACTCAGGGACACTTTATGTCCGTTCTCTGCCAGGTGGTTTGTTAGACCTGTCAGCTTAGGGTGGTACTCCCCCAGGCTTTTTGCCTGCTTACCTCCTCTTTTTGCTGATTCTTTTTGTTGTACTTAGGACTGAGCACTATACCACTGCTGACCAGTGCTAAAGTGCATGTGCTTCTCCCCTAAACATGGTAACATTGGTGTATCCACAATTTGTATATTTAATTACTTGTAAGTCCCTTGTAAAGTGGTGTACCATATACCCAGGGCCTGTAACTTAAATGTTACCTGTGGGCCTACAGCACAGATTGTGCCACCCACACAAGTAGCCTTTGAAACCTGTCTCGGGCCTGCCACTGCAGGGCCTGTGTGTGCAGTGTCCTGCATTTTGACTTGGCATTTAAAACACCTTGCCAAGCCTTAAACTCCTCCTTTATTATATATATGTCACCCCTAAGGTAACCCCTAAGTAGCCCATAGGGCAGGGGCAGGGTGCTGTGTAACTAAAGGGTAGGATATCTACTTTTAAGTTTTGCATGTCCTGGTAGTGACAAACACCCACATTTGTGTTTCACTATTGTGAGGCCAACTCCTCCCTTAGATTAACATTGGAAATTCCTTATTGCACTTTTAAACTGTAATTCCTGATTGAAAAGGAGTAGCTGATTCATGTTTTATATCTTTGGAATGGTAATGAGAAATCTTTTTTACTGGCAAAGATTGATTTAACATTACTATTTTAGAAAGGCCACTTTAAGAAAGTTGGCATTTCTCTGCTATTAAAGCTCTGTGTGCTTGCAGCCTGTCTCCAAAACATGTCTGGAATGAATGCCAGCTTGACTTTGTGCATTCTCTCTAGACAGTCACACACAAAGGTAGGGTAGGTGTGTCTAAGTGTCCATCTGCATCCTGATAGCTCATCCCGGGAAGATGGGAGGGAGGAGCCGACACCTACACCTCAATAGGCAGTGTTCTGTCCCCCACAAAAGGGCTGAGTGCCCCCTACAGATAGTCTGGAGCCAGGACTGAGAACAAAAGACATTTGTGCACTTCAAAGGCTCTTCTTTGAAGTCACCCTTCACTTCAAAGGCACAACTGGGTATAAGTACTGGGTCTCTGACCCCACCAAATGAGACACTTCTGGACCTGTAACTGAACTGTGTCAGAAGGACTGCTGTGCTGCTTCAAGGACTGTAACTCTGCTGGACTGCTGATCTAGAAGACCTGCTTTTCTGCTGTGCTGCCCTGCTGCCTGTTGCCCTTGACCCTGACCCTGCTTAGGTAGAGCCGGACTCTGCCTTGCAACCAAAGTGATCTCCAAGGGCTTGTTGACTTGCCTCCTGTTGCTTGAGACTCAGGGTTATCAAAGTCTCTACCCCTGCTCCTGTGCTTGGTCCATTGGAAGTGGACCCAGATACTTGCTCCAGAGAACCAACGCATCATCTGCTTGTGTGAAGCAGAAACCGAAGCATCATCCCTGTGGTTGGAGCAGAACCCGGTTCATTGCATCAGAACCATCACATCGCCTGTGGAAACCGACAATCGGAACTGCGCGTCATCACCCCAGCAGTATGGAGAAATGGACACATCCATTGACTGTGTGGAGAAACCGGCATATCGCACTCGGAACCAATGCCTCTCAGCTTTGACGATTCATCTTTGGAACCGACGCATCGCCATCACTGCATGCATAAAATCGACGCATTTCGCTGTTGCGACAATGCTCAAGGTACTCTGTTTTCCGGGCCTGCGTGGCTCTTGTCTCCGGTGGGCGCTCCATTGTGGTCAGACTGAACTGTCAACTTTGCCCCAGTCTAGCACAATCAGATAACCCCCATTGGCGCTTATTGCTTCTAAGCACTAGAACTCTTTTTATTTTTAAAAATTCACATCTCCACTTCTACTTATTGGATTTTTGTCATTTTGTTCTGAATTTCTTTATATAATTATTGTCTATTTTCCTAAACCTGTGAGGGGTCTTTTTGGGGGTGGTTTCATAGTGTTACTGTGTGTGTGTGTGTGTGTTGCACAAATACTTTACACATTGCCTCTTTAGATAAGCCTGACTGCTCTGTGCCAGAGACCAGGTTATTGTTTAGTGTGTATCTGACTTACCCTGAGTAGGATTGCAGTTCTTGCTTGGACAGGGTGCATACCTCTGCCAACCAGAAACCCAATTTCTAACATGGTTTGACAGTGCAATGGTGTCTTGTTCACATGCTTCCTGGGTATCTGTTGCAACTAGCTGGTCATCTATATAATGCACCAAGACAGAATTACAGGGAATTAGTAGGGACTCAAGATTCTTTTTAAGGATCTGATTAAAGATCGATGGACTTTCTGTATACCCCATGGGACTCTGCACCATGCAAAAACACGGTTCTGGAACTGAAATGCGAAGAGGTACTGGCTGTCCTCATACAAGGATATAGAGAAAAAGACTTGGCATAAATCAATTACAGCAAAGCACGCAGCTCACAAGGAATCTGAAATAAAATCACAACTGGATTTGGCACCACAAGACAACACTGAACAACAATGTTATTAAAAGTTCTCAGGTCTTGCACAATGCAGTACACACTGCTAGGCTTCTGCAAGCCCATGATGGATGAGTTACTTGGACTCCCCATTATCTCTTTCAAAATGCCATGTTGTAGCATTAACTCAATCCCCGGGTTAATCCCAGGAATCTTTTCAGGATTTAAATTGTACTGAGGAGTGCTTGGGTACTCAGCATTAAGTTTAACATTTATGCGCACAGGCTTAACTCATTTTATGAGGCCTATGTCCTTTCCTGAGAAGTCACAGACTTCAGGTTTCACTATATCTCTGAGATCCAGTGGCAAATCATCATTTATCATCAAAGGGTACAATCCAATGCTTGTCCCTTGACTCGCAAACTTGAAATCAACATCTTCATCATGAGTCTCAAACACCACACCTTTCGGCATGCAATAAACGGTGCAATTTAGCTTACACAACAAATTGGGACCTTAAAGATTCTCAGGTCTTGAATCGCATATCACAAACTGATGGCTCTCTTCAAACTACCCTATTTTAACAGGCATTTCTCGTGTTACAGGGTTTGACATTCGTTTATTTGCAGCTTCTACAACTTGGATTCTTTTCCCCAAGAGGGGTAGGTTCAGAACTTCTACTGTTCTTACAGTGGAGCGGGAAGTACCAGAGTTGATCAGAAATGACACGGAGTGTCCATTCGACTCACCTTCCTTGAATGGACCACTCTGATCTAGCTCTAAGACTGTGTCAAGCACACAATCTTCCTCCCCCCTTCAGGCTCTGTCATTGTGATAGATCTGAACCATAACCCTCAAATGTGTCAAACACAGGAAATTGTTGAAACAGGTTTTGTTTCTGGAAGGAAGTTTGATTTAAATTCGGGACAAGATTGGAATTAAATCTGGGTACATGTACATTTTGCTGAGGAATCGGTGCATGAGGAACTTGCATCACTGGAACTTGCTGTACATTAGGACCTTGTGACCTTTCTCTCATCACATTTTGTGACTGTACTGGGTTGTTAACCTGTGTCTGTACAAACCCTGAATTTTGCACCTGATTCTCATTCATTACTCTGTTGGGATTAAAATGACATTCCCGCTTCCAATGCTCTAACCTGTTGTAATAATGACATAGATGAGACTTCTGCAGCCTTGCATTATCAATCGGTACTTGGGTCAATCGGGACACCACAACCTCTACCCTGTTGTGGATAACTAGTTCCACCTTGTATAACAGGAACTCCCTGCTGATACACATCTTGCATAGCACCAACATTCCCTACATACGGTTGACTTTGACTTTCCCTCTGTGCTGTTTTCATTTGTGCCAACATCAACTTCTCCTTCAACCGCTTCTGTTTCATTTCCAATTCATCACTGCAATATTTTGCATGCCTCAAGTTCTCATCAATTGAATTATTCTTCCAACAAATTAAATGCTGCTGAATCATCATGCTGATCTCAGCTCTCAATCTTGTCACAAACCGAGACGCAAAACTTTCCATATCTTTGGATTCAAGATTTTTCATTCCAGTGTGCTGTTTAAACACTTGTATCAATAACTCATAAAAAAGAATGCACAGTCTCTTTAGGCTCCTGAGTTGCTCTGTCACTCTTAACCCAATCAATGTCTTTCACCGGTTATCTTCCCTTTCAAAAAATTAATCACTTGTTGATACTTTTTTTTATCACCAATGGTGACAGGGAGGTAGATATCAGATTTCCCTGTGGCTCTTTCTATGGTCACTGTATAGCCACTTTACAGCCTGCCCACAAATCACTCGGCACCTCAATGTCAAAAAGGGTATTCAATTCTATCCACAATACCTGTGAAATATTCACAAATCGATCAACCTTGGTGTACCACTCCACAGGCTTATCTCTCAATTTGGGGAAATCATTTCTGAACGAGGCAAGCTCACTCCTGCTCCACGGCACAGGAACATTACCTCCACCAGTCACTTCTCTCAATGGAAAAATTTGAAGCACCTTCTCCATTTATCAAAGACAGAGGTAGTTCTTCCTTCGCTTTCTTTGGGTTTTTCTTCTTAGCCCATCTGCCTTCCCACTTGCCTAATTCACTCTATTTCCGAATGCTACCAATTAATTCTCTAATTTGCATTTTCATCCCTGCCCTTCTCATACTGGTTATGTAATTTTCATCAAAACATACACGGTAACTTTCTGTAAGAATTTGGTTTTACTTAATGTGTACATCATACACTTGAGCTAATTCAGACAGTATATCGTGAGCTTGTCCTGCATGCTTAGTAACATAATTGCACATCTATACAAGTTCATTCTCTTGATAGGTATCTAATTGGGAAAGATTTCTTGATATCTCGTCCAAATCTAATTTCATTTTGACCATATCCACTGCATTATCCCTTCCTGGAGATTGGAGCTCTCTGCTCAATCCTGAACCCTAACATTCTCTTGGATACCAATTGAAAACCTAATCAAATCATCCAACTCTTGTGACTTTACACTATTTTGGACTCCAGACATATTAGACACTATCCCTTCCCGAGGACTACTGCTGGTAATACGCTGAGGTGAATTCCAAATGGACGGGTGATAATTTTGTGGTCTCTGAGCTGGTTTCTCTACAGGAGTAGGTCCTGTCTGATTCATTGCTTAGGGTACTAGAGCGACATATGGTGAAGCCATGATATTCAGGTCCAAAGGAGTTCTTGCCATGCCTCCTCATCCAGGGCAATAGGAACAGTAGTTGATTCATTTACTCCAGTAGAAACAGTCAAAGCATGTCTCGTGGTTCCTGACGACTCAGCTTTATATAAAGAAACTGCAGGACCAACAGTAACTGTAACAGTTATTGCATTTGAGGAATTTAAAACAGTAGAGTTAACAGGAGCACGAATCCCTGAACTCTCTACCATAGGGTTTTGACTTGTGTTCACATGGGTGGTGGCTCTCTCAGAGTCTCCACCAGTAACAACATCACTTATCTCTCTTTCTGAGGTTCCTCACTCATCAATGCAGGCTATAACCTAGTTCCCTCAATTATGTCAGCTCTCCATTTTTGTTGTTCCTCATCCCATCTAGCTTCAGCACAGCTATGTATTGCCTTTCTGACTCTAGCCTGATACTTCTCTTTTCTTTGACATGAGCTGCATGCTCCCAGGCATTAAGTGCCTCATACTCTGCTGATCTAGGAGGCGGCTTCAGCTCATACAGAACCCTTCTCAGATTTTCAATAATTCGCATTTTAAATGTGCAATAGTGTAGAAATGTCACAGCACCTTCTTTTTCAGTGATCGTCTGCCATTGACTCAGCCAAGTGCACTTTTGGAGCCCCACATTCAAGACCATATAATAACCTACCATGCCTTCTTGCAGCACCTCTTCTTCTCGGACAGGGACTCTCACACCTCCCCAAATTAAATCTCAAATAGCCCTGAAACATTATTTTTCAACAGTAATATCAACAATCAGAAATAGGATTTTCGTTCAATCCAGGAAATAATTTCTTTACCCACAATTCTCATTGAGCGCACACAACAAATCTCAGCATGCCACTCTGTGACATAGTCGACCACTACCAACCATCCAATCTCAGCTCAGCACCTATGACTTCCCACTCCTTGCAGTGGTTCACCATTCTTTACAATTTTCACAAGCACACCCTTTTCCAAACACTAAGCAAACATAAAACAAAACACTAAGCGATTTCAACAAATAACATTTGTCTGCTCCACTAAAGAATTCAAAGTGTTCAATCACACAAGAAAGGGTCTGGAGCGACACTTTCCAACCTACTCAGACTCACACTCGAGAGAAACCTCGACCAGCAGGTAATCACCCAGATCAGTGCAGCTTCTGCTTTGCGCAAAATTATACACTATACCAGTCACACCTTACTCGCATTTAAAGGTGTAAGTCTGTATCTCAATTGTGCAGCCGATAGTACCTCACAACTAGCACCACAAAATACAACACAGTTTATTCAATACTTATATATCTATCCCGGGATCTTAGGCTACATCCGCCCAATAACAAAATCAACTGCTCAACTTTAAGCGCATTCACATCTATACAACAACTAAAACAACATCATATCACACCACACAATCTTTGAAAAATATCGCAAGCTCAACATACACATTTACTACGCACAACCCTATTAATACTCACTCTTTTGCTGTTAAAACTCTTTTCCAAACCGCTGGAACTCCACTGAGCATCCAAATCAAGACATAGGCTTTAAGGGTTAGGACTAGGTTTGGGGAGTCTAAAATTTCTACTGGGGATACTCTAACTACCCTTTGCTTAGGTACCAAACCATCCAACAAGCTATCATCTAAAAGAGCACTGGGCCTTACAACGTAATCTCTTAGTCAAGTTGTTAAAGAGTTTTCCCATTGGTCGTATGGACCTTTGTTAGATGACATGAAGCATTGAAAGGGAGAACACATCAACAATACATTTCTAATTTGTGAAGTCAATGTGATTCCACAATAAGGACCAGGAATCGCCAAATATGGTTAAAGGGTTTTATTTAGGATAACCAATCACTCCAGAATGCATGCAAATCATAAGTAAGTTCAATAAATGCAGAAATACAATAGGTAAACTGATATGTCTCAATAGATTGTGGCGCAATAGAATGAAATACCTAATTGTAATAACCACAATAATAAAAAAAAGCAGATTAAGACAAACATGTGTTTCATAAAAGAACCTACCCCTCTCTTCTAAACATAAGTCAGATATAGGGTCATCTATTAAGGGTTTCTATTTAGGGAGCATAGAAAGTGTTAGCATGGTCAGACCTCAGTAGAAGTCTTGGGATGAAGAAATAAGTATTTAGCATAAAGCTTCTCACTTGCAAGAATAGGGCAAGCAGAGAGGTTTGTACCTCTTAAAGTATAAAGGGAATCTCCCTTATATCCAACTGTGAGAACACAAATTTTAAAGCAACATGAGATTCAGAAACTGCCTTATCTCCATTCATACCTCCAGGAACCAATCAACCCATTACTCGGATGCATCGCTCCAGTTTCCCAACTCATCTAACTGGGACTACAGTTCTCAACCTTGAAAATCTTTCCATCCTGGTACATGATGACCATTGTGTCTCTACGTTCACTGCCAAGTTTCCCCTCCGGGCCTCTCTATCGGCATTCTAATACAAACAATAAAGCAAACACAAGGAGATGATGGACGGAGCGCTGAAACTTTTCAGACACTCACCCCCAGTCACAGATCTGGGTTGAATCCATCGTCATTCTTTAGCTCACTTCGCCACCTCAGTTCAGACCCAGCTATATGCAAATCAGTCTTGACCCTGTGCCTCATGGGAACAGTCCAGCCCGAACTGCCAAGCCAGGTCTTCCCTGAACGGGAAACAAGCATCCTGGGACCGGTTTCTGGGTAACACCCTTCATCAGCCAGGCTAGTTTGAATCTAGTGGCAAAGTGAGCAAGGGGCCCACGTCCGGGCAAACCCTGCCAACTTAGGGTGAACAAAGGAAACACAAGGAGATGATGGACGGAGCGCTGAAACATTTCAGACACTCACCCCCAGTCACAGATCTGGGTTGAATCCCAGATCCTTGTGACTGGGGGTGAATGTTTGCATTGTCCAGCATTCCGTCCATCTATTGTTTCTTTTGCATATGTCACCCTAAGTGGGAAGGGTATGCCCAGACGTGGGTCCCGTGCTCACTACACCACTGGATTCAAGCTAGCCTGGCTAATGAAGGGACCAGGGAGGACCTGGCTTGGCAGTTCAGGCTGGACTGTTACCACAAGGAACAGGGTCAAGGCTGATTTGCATATGACTGGGTCCAAACTGGGGTGGTGTGGTGAGCAAAAGAATGATGGATTAAACCCAGATCCTTGTGACTGGGGGTGAATGTTTGCATTGTCCAGCATTCCATTCAGCAATTGTTTCTTTTGCATAATACAAACAATAAGCATTTCTCTAACTAACAAAAATAATTTAACTAAGTAGTTCATTTGAACCTGAATACATGATCATACATGCATACATGTAACTTGAAGAATAGTAAAAGAGCACGTTTATATGTACCAATATAACTTGAAGTGTAAGTGCAAAACGTGAATAAAGAATACCTGCTTATATGTTTAAACAGAACATTAGTGCACACATGCATAGATCTTCAGCCCCTACAATGTTAACGTTTCATTAATTACACATTAAAATGTTTTACACATGTTAATGAAGTTAAGGCACACAGTGAGTAAAATGTAAAATGTGAGTATATAATTGCATTTGACGTGTAAGAGTGGTGTCTAAATTACGCTGCTCCAGTGGCATTGTAAATCTCATTCTAGGTTTTCCATTGCCCTGTGTCGCCTTGCATGGCACATGGGTGATGCAAAACCCTGATAAATCTGGGCCCATGTATCATATATTCTATTTACCCCAGCAAGTCCACACCAAGCTGACACTACATGATATAATCATTTACTGTACCTTGCATTGCATCTTAAAACAATATGCCACCATCCGCTTATGTACACACTGCCACTTAGTCAACATCATTCATACCATATTTAACCTAATAAAGACCGTGACACTAGGCCTGTGAAAACGTTTATGCCATCGACCAAATTACACTGTGAATATCACTACCCAGTTAACATTTCAACATACAAACACATGACACAGATTTCAATGCAAACAAATCCTTTAACTAGCATTACAAGAACACACTAAACTAATACATTTTATGTGAACAGTGTCACCTTGCTAAGAAAGTACATGCTGGCTTTCATGCAACGTAGTTACTAAATATGGCATCCAAATAAGGAAATGCATGACAACACCAAACTAAAATAAGACACAACATACTTATGGTATTACAGTACTGGTAATAATTTAACTGAGAGTCTAAAAATCTTTATTCAACTAAAAAAATGCATGCCATCATCCAACAAACATGGTAATTACTGCACTCCAGCTTCCACATTATTTTCTGTCAACCAGTTAATATTTTACAAGCCATTGTAGAACAATAATAACACATACTCTATCCTCTTATTACTATGCACGATTCCCATCACTAATCGAGATATTTCTTAGGAAAATTTTAAAAAACACAGTTGAAACACCATTTAATCAATTCAAAAACACAATGCGATTTAAAAATAAAAATTTATTGCGCCACATATTTCAAAGCGGTGTTTTCCTAAAGTGCAAGTAATGCTCTCAGGTCTGCTGAGCAATTAAATTAATCACAAACCGAATGAAGCTTCCTCTTCCTGATTCTTGGGTATTGAACCAAACTGTCACCTAGTGGGTAACATATAGAAGGATCTCTCACCATATAAGTCTATAATGTTAGAGCTAGGCTTTTAATATGTACTTGGCAGCATGACCCACTATATGCAAGAATACATTGAACACGTCACTTACTTGAAATATCCATCTCATAAGCATACACTTGCATCAGAGGCACACCTTTTCATTTAGCTCTGTTAAAGGACAAAAAGGGAACGCAAGCTAGCTTGAATCACGTCAGGAAGTTGCTTATATTAAAACTATTCATTCAATCAATAATTAGAGTATTACTTCAAAATCTTCAAAACTACATTACACATTTTTTTTTTAAAACAACACCCTTCCCAGCATTAAATAAAAATAGAGCCAAAGCTAGGTAAATTTGGGCCCTTATACCTGGGTGCCTAGAGATGGCTAAAAATTATGCCCAAATACCCTCAATTACGCACTGACCAATAGCAACACGGCCCTTAACTGATATAAAACAATTAGAAGGAATCATAAAAAACTGAAGACAGAGGGAGCAGCCAGAACAAATAGTCTCCCTAATGCTTTATTCAAGCAAGATGCAGGTTTGTGGGCTAGGTATCTAACAGCACTTTTTAATTACATCTACCACCAGAATACTGTACCGAAATCCTGGAAAGGGAACATCTTCCACCTATTATATAAAAATGGAAGCCACATATCACTGGAATATTTTAGGCTGATGGCCTTTTTTTAAGTTTGAAAAAGAAGTTTATTGAAAAAATGCAACATAGCATCCATATTGAACAAAAGCTGCAATATGTTAATATAATTATAAAGGATACAATGGGTTAATAAATAATCAGCAAAAACGAAAACAGTTGCATAGGTAAAAAGGATACAGAAATTAGAACTGGAGAGAGGAAGGGAAGGGAGGGGGGAAAGAAAGTAGTAAGCTGGTTATAGGCTAATGAGGGAGAAAGAGAGTGTAATACAATATAAAGTGATTGAAAACAATTGGGAAGTAATAGCTGTAAAATAAACATACATATTATGTTAATTAGAATGCTTTAGAATTGTACAGTACACATCGAATAAAATCTATTAGGTGTGATGTGACATAAAATATACACATCATTGTAAAGTAACAAAGAGACATATAGTGCTAAAAATAAAATATATAAAAAAGAGAAATACGTTTTTGGAGGTTTGGGGACTTCTTCTATCAAAGGACGGTGGTGGGGAATATTTGAGCAGAGATATCCAGAAAAGTAGTAATTGGTGACCATAAGTGTTCTCTTTTGATGAGCAGGGAGAAAGGAGAAATATAAGCATGATCTAATCGATGGTTATAACAGACGCTATACCACCAAGCTTGGAAGGAAAGTTGTGCGGATTGTTTCCAATTTTTGGTAATTTGTTGGAATGCTATGGCAATTAGTAAATCCACAATGTTGCTGTTATATGTGAGAGATTGCCAATGTGCGGAGAGTGATCCTAGAAAAATGTTTAAAGGGGAGAAGGGAAATTGGGTATGAAAGATAAGATTGATTTGAGACCATACCTTCAAAAAAAATTGACGGGTAAAAGGACAGGAAAATAACATATGAAACAAATCCCCATTGGACACATTACAAGACCAGCAATTTGAAACAATTGTAGGTGAAAATTTATGTAGGGATGATGGAGTAAACATGAGCCGATTGTATAAAAAGAAAAGTGTCTGCGTTGTACTAGCCGATCGTGAGGACTTACAAATTTTAGTCCATAATTTGTCCCAAAAATGAAATGGACCATGAAGTGTGAAAATCGTGTTCCCATTGTAATTCCACTTTGGATTTATCTCTATGTTCTATGGGTTTGGTAAGAAATGTATAAATGTAAGAGGCGGTTAGTTGAGCACTCAATATGGGAAGGATATTGCCATGAGATGATGAAGGGGAAGAAGCCATCGAGTGAGAGGATAGAGATAAGAGTATAGATTGTATAGAAAGAATCAATGCTTTAAATTTATTAGAATATGAGTTTGGAAGGTTACAAAGTGTTTGTGCTTCAGGAAAAGTGAGAAAGGTATCATGTGGATAAAGTTGGTGAACCCAGAGGAGGCCTGTATCTCGCCAAGATTTCCAGAATATAGGTTTATTATTAATTGTTATGAGACGATTATGCCAAATGGAGGAATTAAGAAAACGGTCAATATTAGAGAGATGCGAAATAACTATGGATTGAAATCATTTAAGCGAAGTATTATGTATAGGTGAGGATGAAAAACGTGTCTTATGTCTAAGAGATTCTTGAATAGAAAAAGGGGAAAGGAAAGAAAATTCGATGTCCGTCCATAGCGGAGGAGAAGCTGAGGATGGAAGATTTAAACATTTAGATAGTTGCTTAAGAAGAAAGGTTTTATGATACATCTGAAAATCAGGGAAGTTAACACCTGCAAGCAATTTACTACGTTTGAGCAAAGCGAGGGATATACGTGGTTTCTTTTTGTTCCATAAAAAGGCAGATAGAATAGAGTAAATTTTCTTTAAAAAGTGTAAGGGAATAGCAAGAGGAATAGCAGCAAGAGTGTATAGAATAAAAGGAACAAGCATCATTTTAATAGTATCAAGTCTGCCCCACCAGGTTAAGTAGAGAGGTGCCATTTAGAGATAGAGTTGGAAATTGTAGTGGAGACCTGAGTCATATTGAGTTGTATAGTAAGTGTGATAGAAGGTGTAAACCAAAGACCCAAATATTTGATCTTTTGGGAGCTCCATGTAAAATTGGTTGAGAGAAAATCATGCCAGAAGCATAAAACATTAAGAGGAAGGATTTCGCACTTGTTAGGGTTCAATTTATAACCACAAAGTGAAGAAAAAGCATTGACCTCTGTGGAAAAAGCTGGGAGAGAGATGTCCGGTTTAGATAGATATAATAAAATATCATCTGCATAAACACTCAGTTTAATATGAGTTTTATCATGTTGGAAACCATGAATGTCAGGGTTTAGCTTAATTTTAGCAAGAAAGGGTTCCAAGGCAAGTATAAAAAGAAGTGGTGAAAGAGGACACCCCTGGCGAACACCTCTGGGGAGAGTGAAAGAAGTGGAAGTAGAACCGTTAACAAAAATGGAGGTTTTGGGTGATGTATATAATAAAGGAATATAAGAAATAAATTTGGGTCCAAAACCAAACCAGGAGAGGGTATGAAAGATAAAAGACCAATCCATCTGGTCGAAAGCCTTCTCAGCATCAAGTGAGATGGCTGCAAGTGAATGAGAATATTTGTTTGATTTATGAAGAATATTAAAAAGGTTCTAGTGTTGTCAGAGATGGACCTACCTTTAATGAAACCAGATTGTTCTGGACAAATGAGAGAAGGTAAAAGTGGTTCTAAACGAAGAGCAAGTAGTTTTCCGAATAATTTATAGTCGGAGTTAATTATAGATATCGGTCTGTAATTTTTACATAAATGAGGATCTTTCCCTTCTTTGGGAATTAGACAGATAAGTGCCTCCTGGAAGGTGCCATAAGAGGCCTTAGAGGAAATGAAAAAGGTAAAGAGCGAGTGGCGATGTGGTAGAAGCAATTTGGAAAAATGAGAATAAAATTCTACAGGAAATCCATCCGCTCCCGGTGCTGTCCCTGTTTTAATAAGACGTAAGGCATGAGAAATATCTTTAACAGAGATGTCATTTTCTAAGGAGAAAAAATCAAGATCAGTGGGAAAGGGTTTTGGGATTGAATATAAGTATTGCTGAATTTGCATAGGGTCTGGAGTTTCCTCAGGAATGTAAAGCGATGTAAAGTATTGTTTGAATTCCTCTAAAATATCGAGAGTCTTAGTTGCTCTGGAAGCGTCAGCGTTTAAAATATACTCAATATTTGTACGATCTTTCTTAACCTTAAGATATGAGGCAAGAAGTTTGCCAACTTTATTCTGGCCGCCATAATAACGAGCACTGCCTTTAAGAAGATAGGAGCTGGCGTTTTCTGTAGATAATTTATTGTATTTACATTTTTCTACAATAAGATTATTGAGGTCAATTTTAGAGTTAGAAGTAGTATAAAGTGTTTCTAATAGTTTAATGTTTTTAAGCAGTTCAGAAGCTTTTTGAGAGTTCAGTTTTTTCTTTTTAGCGACATCGGAAATGATAAAATCTCTGGGCGAAGCCTTAAAAGCATCCCACACAATAGCAAAGGAGGAGACAGAGGATAAATTACGATTAAAGAAATCAGTAATAAAGGATTCAAAAGAGGAAGTAAAGATCTGATCAATTAATAAAGCAGTATTAAAGTGCCATCTTCGGTTAGTTTCTTTAACAGGGAGTAATTCCAGATCTAAGATTACTGAGGCATGGTCTGAAATCAATATAGAACCAATGTATGCATGTATTATGTGTTGAGTAAGTGCTTTAGCGACAAATATATAGTCTATGCGAGATTGGGAGAGGTGAGTAGGAGAGAAAAAAGTATATTCGCGGAGTTGTGGATTACAGAATCTCCATGAATCAACAAGAGACCTATGGGAAATTAAAGTAGTGAAATGTTGATGCATCGGAGAGGGAATAAAAGTTGCTTTGGAAGAACGGTCTATATATGGATCAACAATTAGGTTACAGTCACCACCAAAAGTAACATAAGGTGTAGAAATAGACATCAAAAGAGTGGATATATGGGGCCAAAAATTGTTGTCAGGTTTAGTGGGTGCATATACATTAAACAAAGAAATAGGAATATCATTAACTTTAAGGTGAACAATTAACCAACGACCCTCATCATCTGAATCTACAGATAAAAGGGAAACTTTAAGTTTTTTATGACAAAGAATTACCGTCCCGTTCTTTTTACTTGTACCAGGAGAAGAAAAAACAGGTCCTACCCACTGGCTCTGAACCTTCAAAACCTCTGAAGTAACAAGATGAGACTCTTGTAGGAAAACAATATCTGCTTTTAAATGAGCTAAATGGGTAAGAACCCTTTGTCTTTTAATAGGTGTACCCAAACCTTTAACGTTCCAAGTAATTACATGTAACGTGATTTATTCAAAAGTATAAGAAAAAGAGAAAAATGCATAAAAAAGACAAATTTTACAGCAAATATGAACATAGTGAAAAACCTGCAATAATCAAAAGAGCCATTAGTAAAACATGTAATAGAAAGAGAGAAGAGTATGGAATAAAGAGAGGGAGTGAAAGAAAGAGGAGAGAAAATAAGACTAGAAAGAAAGAGAGAGGAGGATAGAAACGAAGAAAGAGAATACGAGAAAATACTGAATAAGAATAGAAGAAGAACAAAGAGACATACCATAAACTCAAACATGGATGGAGGGTGCTGAGGCGACAAAACGAGAAGACAGATGACCAGCGAGACAGCTCCGGGGGAAAATCACGAGGAGAAAACATAGTCCAAACAGTATTATACAATGGATGGTGGAAAACGAAAGGAGATTGACATCTGGAAAGGGAAGACAAAAGGAGAAAAAAGAAGGTAATTAATGAGATTCTATCTTGAAGAGAGACACAAAAAACAACAGAAAATTACAAATGACATATGAAAGCAGTATTATATTCATGTAGAAGATGTTCTTGAGAGTTCCATAGATTCTTCTTTGCAGTTGTCAAGAAAGTGTTGAAGTAAAGCGGGATCTTCATAGGTAGTAGTGTTATTCTTATATGTTACTTTGAAGAGGCAAGGGTGAATTAAACCGAATCTGGCATTGAGGTCACGAAGTGCTGGTCTCGTTGCAAGAAAACTTTTCCTTTTATCCGCAGTGGCTTTGGCATAGTCTTGTGAGAAGAAGAGTTGTGAACCTTGCCAGGAGATACGACGCTTAAATTTAACTGCTGGCAAAATTTTCAACAAGTCTGTATACTCTAAGAAGTAAAGTATTACACCTCGTGGTTTACGTTGAGATGAGGAAGGAGAAGGAGGACGACCAAGTCTATGTGCCCTTTGTATGTTTAATGAAGGAGATTCTGACATATCTAGTACTTGTGGAAGAAAAGATTGAAAAAAGGCTATAGGATTAGAACCTTCCAGACCCTCGACCAAGCCATAAATACGTAGATTATTGCGTCTACTACGATTCTCAAGGTTTTCAACTTGTTTCTGAAGTTGAAGTATTTCAGTTTTCATTGGAGGAATCTGTTGTGAAGATATTTGAAGAGATTCCACTTGACGTTCCACAGAGATGAGCTGAGTTTGAAACGAAGACCAATTATCCTCTAAAGCTTGGAGACGGGTGTTAGTATCCTCCATATATGGTTTAAGAGCTCGTATGTCATCCAGAAGTAACTCCAGAGAGACTGGTGGAGGAGAGGTGACTGGTGAAGGAGGGACTTTTTTGACTCGCTTCGTAGAGGATAATGATGACGAAGAAATAGGTTTAGACGCATTTTTGCCGTTGACTTGAGGTGAATGAGAACTAGAAATAGGCGGAAATGTAGAAGTACTAGAAGATTCCGCAAGATGAGGTCAAATATTAGTAGTGGTTTCTTCCATGTCGTTTTGTAATACTGAAAAAGGATTAGATGTATGCACTGCAGTAGATTTAGGCGTACAACAGGTGGGTAAGAAGAAACAGTACCTCGGTTAGATTTAGATCTTCCCATAGACATGGGTATGCAGCAAGGTAAATACTAAATGAGCAAAGAAAATGCTTAAAAACAGGCTTGGAGCATGTTAATATGTAAAAGTAGTATCATTAGCCAAAATCCTGTGAAAAGGGTTGGGTGCCGCAATCAGAAGTTCAAAGGGAAATATTAGAGGCAGTAGAACAATCCCAGCGTAAAAGGGTTAGCTAATGAAATAGGCTACAACAAAATTACCAGTTCAAAAATATGCTTTCCTTGAAAATGCTCAAAAACAGACTTGAAGCACATTATGATGCAAAAATAGTATCATTAGCTAAAAACCCATGAAAAGGGTTAAGTGCCGCTATCAGATATTCAAAGAGTAGATATTAGAGGCAGCAGAACAATCCCAGCGTGAAAGGGTTAGCTAATGAAAGAGGCTGCAACAAAATTACCAGTTGAAAAAATGCTGTTCTTGACAGAAAAAACGTTAAGAATTATTGTGGCAATGACCAAGAAATCCCTGTAGATAGAGTCATTCTCTTTACCGTGTAATATTGGCAAGTCATGTGGAAACCATTCTGCTTCTGAGGAAAAAACGCCGCAGGTTGAAAGAAAAACAAAATAGCGGTCGCAGTCCGGTCACGGAGCGCGTCGCAGGTTTAAAGCAAATAGAATGAAGGTGCAGGCTTACTGCATGAACGAAAAGGTATCCTCATGTGCGGAAAAGATTCCGGCAGCATATTCTGCTGAAGAAGCTGGTGTCGGAAGGCTTCCACCGTAGGTTGCGGGCAAAATCCTCGGACTCTGATGACGTGGAGCAGAGTCAACCAGCCGCCATCTCCGTCGGCGCCGAAGCCACGCCCCCCCCTAGGCTGATAGCCTTGATAGACGTGGAAGCAAATCTGTATGTTTCTTGCATCTTACAAGATCTTCACACCTGAGTGTAGAAGAAATGCCTGATTCCAAAAACCCAAACTGGGTTAAGGCCCAGCATGGGAACTATAACAAACGTAGCAACTTTGGCAATTTTATCGGACATCGCAATAAGGAGGCAATCCCAGTTGTTTACCTGCTTCATAGATCTTAAATCAGCATTTGACCGAGTGCCGCGAGACAGCCTTTGGGCAAAACTGAAAGCATGGGTTATGCCAGAATAAATGCTCAACGCAATTATAAAATTATATAGCGATACATGGGCACAGGCGAAACTTGGAGACGGCAGCAGAGTGTCCTCAAAAATGAACATCAAAAATGGTCTGAAACAAGATTGTGTGCTGTCACAGAGTCTATTTAATTTGTATCTGGCCAACATGAACAACTATCTGACAAAAGCAGTGAGCTATCCACCCATATTGGCAAACGAGTACATCAACTGTCTGCAATATGCAGATGACATTGGTGTTCTGAGTCAAACCCCAATCGGCCTGCAAAGGCCAATGCCTTGGCAAGTTATATCAAGCTACAAGGATTGGAGCTGAACCTGCGGAAAACCAAAGTGGTACATCAAGTGGATTATAAATACAAGCCGTATAAGTGGTTTATCAAAGGTGAGCAGATCGAGTTGGCCCATTCATCAAGTATTTGGGAATAACTTTGGGACGCCATCTGTCTATTACAAATCATGTTACGTCTGTGCAAGCAAAAGCCCAATCTTTAATATTTTCTTTCAAGCTCTTAAAAAAGAAATTGAGTTGCCCTTCACACAGCCATCTTCTGACGGTGAAGGCGGCACAACTCTTACCTTCTCTGATATATGGCCTGGAAATATGGCACTGCAAGAAGATAGCGATTTTAAATGTGCTACAAAGTAAGGTGTACAAAACAGTATTTTGTCTCCCCAAAGCATCCTTCCCAGCCCAGGTGCATTGGGAGTTCAGTCTTCAAAATCAGAAATTCCAAAGAATGAACACCTTTGCAAAACTGTGCTGGAAACTCCTTTCTTCAGAGAGCGGAACACTGAATAATTTATGTTGAGTTGAGATAGTGCTCAGATGGATAAAAAACAAGCCAATTCATTGGGTGCCCACTTGGGGAAAGCATTAGTTGACCTGGAAATACAAGAAGCATTGGACAGCAAGATGGACCAAGCAGCATTTGCTCAGTTAAGCAATGCCGCAGCAAAGAATTTGTCGCTTTTACAAGATAAAACCATCCTTGCAAAGCGGCCACATGCTTGGACCGTGATAAATTCTTATAACAACTTGAGGCATATGTCTCAGGGCATTTTCATCCAGCCAAAAAACGGAGTATTATGTTTTATCAACTTGCTTTTTATGACTCAAAAGATCTGCTTCCAACATGGAAGGGCAGGAAGCAAGACTTAAACTGCTGTTTATGCGGATACAAAATGAAATCAATAAGTCATCGTATGTGTATGTGCCCAATAGTCATGGTCCAAAGTGAGAGACTCCTTAAACCAATCTTCTTGGAACTACATATTCGTACCTGCAGGCAAGCAGTCATCAGCTGGCTGGGCGGTGCTTCCATTCAACTGGTGTATCAAGGAGTAAACATTTTTTCACTGGTAAACGAACTTCTCAGAAAAACCGATTTGCACAAGCAATTTTAATATAAGGACAGGCCAACCTGGGGAAAATGTAGAACAAATATTTTATCAAACACTGTTTAATCATTGCACAATGTTTGTTAAAACTGAGGAAAAACTTGCATAGCTTTAATTACATCGCTCTTGTGATCCCAAATAAAATGTTGGTAGCCCTAGGACCCAAGGCTCAGACTCAGTCAGAGGAACACAAAAAGACAACTTCCTGGAGTCTTATAACATGATCTTTATTTGATCTTATCCTGGGATAATGGTCTTGTTCCTATCAGTTTTAATCAACTGTTATGATTCATTTTACCTTTAGAAAGTGAGATTTTATACAGTGTAAGAATGTATATTTTAATAATGGAAATGCACTTTATGGTTAGGAATAACCAAATAAAGTTTCCTTTGGCATATGCCAACATACGTTACGTTTTGTATTGAAGTACATACTTAAAAAATAAAAATAAAGCTGTTCAAAATCAAAACAAATATTTGTGTTTTATGTCTAACTTGCCAAACCTTCATTTCCAGATTTATGGACAGTGTAAAGCTATCCTCTATCTGAGTTTGCCTTGGAGGAGAGTCAAACTGTACGGTTATAACTGTATCCTCAACCCAGGTACGGTGTTGTTTCCATTTTAAGATGTCGTCTGTATGTATGTGATTGACATTGAATGCCATTTTGAAGGAAATGGCTTAAAGAAGCCTGATATATCAATAAACAGTAAAATATGATATTTAATTTGAATTTGAGTTTGTTAAAGTGCTTTCGGCCCACAGTACAAAGCATAGCTGTCTTTCACACATACAGATAAAGAAATAAAATTTAAATTTAAAATGGAAACCTAAAATGCAATATGCTATAAAACAAGCTGTATCTTTCTATATCAACCAAATGTATAAAAGAATAAAACCATGCTAAACAAAGTGTTCAACCTTATAGGAATGCCTTAACACTAAAACTTCTTGTTAGTTGGTGTGGCTTATTACATGAATGTCCCAGCTTAGTCTTAAATATAGGCCAGTTATTTTGTTTCATAGCCTGTAAGATCAAGGGGCCCCTCCATGCACCTTGCAGGGGGGCTCCTTCAAATTTCAGTACGCCACTGTCACTTAGCAGATAAAATATTTCGCCTACTGTACTATCAAACTGCTCTTTGTGTAGTATTGGTTATTGTATTGGACCGGACCTTGTTGTAGAGTTTGCAGAACAGAATAAAATGTTCCATGTCCTCTCTTTTACCACAGAAGTATTTGACTGAACCTGCCGGGTTTCTTTTAATCTTGGTTGTTTTCAATAGAAGCATGCCCCCTTAGCTACTGTTGAGCATTCAGGAATGGACCAAACAGGCTGGTGTAGCAACTCAGTGGCAAATTTCCTAAAGCTTTGATTTTTTGATGGTACTTTGAACTCATGAATGGCTTGCTGACTGTGGTATTTCACTTCTTACATGTTATCAGGTTCATTTTTGGGTATTGGGATAAACCCAGCCTCTCAGCTTCCTTGTCCTCCCATTGAATTGCATAGATGGATTTTGACTGCAAAGAAAAATGTTCTTTCCTCGCTTGGTCCACAAGGTTGGTGCCTCTTAAACTCAGCCTTTTCAACTCATACTTAATGGTAGCCATCTGACATTTGGTCTCAATGGAAGTGTACCTGATGTCTGATTCCAACACTGCTGTAGGGAAGTTTGCTGGCGGATTGAGCAGATATTTCCAGAATCTCCTCTCACAGTGACCTACATACACACCTGGGCTTGTCACATCCCCACAGCTCTGCTCCATATTTGATTTGACTTCCAACTTTGTCGATAAAACTGAAAAGCCTGTGGCTCTGCTTGTCTCACCATTCTCAAAATTATATTTGCGGCAGCTTTGGAATTGCCTATGGAGGTTTGTATGTGGGTTTTAAATATGATGTGTGGTAACTTAACATGTGACTCAGGTGACAGCTTTATCTTTACATTTCTGTAATTGTAGCATGATCCATACATGAGAAATGCATGTAATGTAAAGCCAATACCTAATTGATATAATGTAGCATGTGAACTGCAGTTCAGAAAAAAAAACAATAGCTTTTTTCACCTTCACAGTTCATCAACCTTCACATTCCTCCATATGTCCAGACTGTCCCACTCCTGGCAAAGTTGCGCCTTCCTACCAATCAGTAACTGATATGATGGTTGCAAAATACAACAAAGATAGTAATAACACACAGTACTTCAAGGATTTTATGGTAGAACTCTCATACGTGCAGGTAATTGCAAAATGTTTTCTCATTAAACATCAAAAGCTCATAAATGCTGCAGAACTGTTATCCTGTTTTAAGTTACATGATGCATGATTTATTTGTAATTTTGTTCTCGTTATTATTATCTACTATTCATAAAGACCTACCTACACCTGTGAACGTCTCACGGTATGTTAGGATGGAAACAGGCATACATGAGAACCATAACAACCCCAGAGGGGCAATTAAGTGGTTATCACAAAATGTTTTTCAAAGCCCTACAGACAGATAGATGCTCTTTCTTGCCTATTAAAAATAAATGTAGATTGTTCCAGGCTCTAGCAGCTTAGTTACAAAAACTGCCACCACAGATCTCTCCAGACTGAAAGAAGGGAGTTCAGGTTAGAGATGAAAGGAGGACCCCAAGCTGCATAAAGTTGAATATTTGTAGATTTGGACCTCCAAAGGTACTGGTCCACTGCCACAGAAAATCCTTGGCACAAAGTGAAGGGACTTAAACCACAGGAGGCCAATGAGGGTGAACAAGAGTTTGTGTAATGTAGTCATATTTCTTCACGTTCAATAGAAGTGCAGCACTGATCTGAATGTACTGTAATCTGTGCAAAGCCTTCTCAAGCATTCAAAGACAAATTCATTTGTTATAAACCAGCCCTGAGGAAGCACAGGCACTTGCAGCTGCCATTCTGGGGAAAAGAAAGAACAATTTGTGTTTAATTTGCCTGTCATGGAATAAAGTTTGTCAACACTACTCTAATTTAGGCTGATAAGGAGAGATGATCAACAGGAAAACACAGGTTTCTCACAACTGTGCTCGATGTAGTTGGGGCACTGACTGCTCATTGTGGCCAAACATCGGTCCTGCAAAGAGGTGACTCTTTCTCAACAGAATTATGGACTTTGTAGATTTCATTTTTAAGAAATTGCTAGAAAGTGATCTCCAAGGTTTTGACAGAATAGTGGTTGAATGAATAGAATGGAAAAAGTCCTCATCCTTGACTCTTGGAATCAATTGTGTATAATTAGTGCTAGCTATATAGCCCCCTTCCAAGGGCTATACCAGTTTCTAAAGGATAAAGGAGCACTGGATAGTGTCTAAGGCTTCAGATAAATCCAGTAAAATAAGGAGCCCTCATCCCTGCTGCCATCCATTGCAGTTTTGTTTCTTCTTTATAGTGTGGCGCAGTCGCGGTCGGTGTAGGAGTGCCGGCCGGGCGGTGACGTGGGGCGGGGGAGGGGCAGGGTGGGGGGTAGCAAAGTATGGATTACGGACCTATACAGGTAAGTAAACATTTAAATCAATGAAACGAATTTCGTTGCGCGCACTGCATCGCCAAATGCGATGCAGTGCGCGCAACGAAATTCGTTTTATTGATTTAAATGTTTACTTACCTGTATAGGTCCGTAATCCATACTTTGCTACCCCCCACCCTGCCCCTCCCCCGCCCCACGTCACCGCCCGGCCGGCACTCCTACACCGACCGCGACTGGTGTGGCAGTAAACAACTTGGACTAGGCATCTTATGTTTTTACTTCAAAAAGGTATTATGGAAGCAGCTTTGTCATTCTCGTTATTTAGAGAAAGGAACAGTGAGGTGGCTCACTCATTGTATATTTTCCTAATTGAGTGACAAATGGTTGACAAGAGTGGTCTACATTTTCCTAGTAGTGCATACTTCAAGGAATGGATACCAGACTTACAGGCAGACCTGACTGTACTAAGCATCTGGTCAAGGTCATGAATTTTACAAGGAATATCCAAGAGATCTGACATAGTAAGAAGATGTCATGGACCACAGGAAGCCGAAAGACATTTGCAAATAACAAGGTTATAAGTATGTCCTGCAAAACTAAATGTGTTGTATGTCACTACTGAGTAGCATTTATAGGGCCAGATGTACGACCGTTTTTTGCGGTCGCAGAGGGGTTTCAGACCCCTTTGCAACCGCAAAATACGAGTTGGCCATGTACTATTCCCATTTTGCGAGTCGCAAATTATTTGCGATTTGCAAAATAGGAATAGCGAGTCGCTATTAGGAAGGGGCGTTCCGAGGGCATCCCTTCCTAATAGTGAGTCCTCCAGGTATGTATGACTCTTTTGCGACCGCAATTGCGGTCGCAAAACAGTCGCAGTCTACCACCCTTCTCAGAAGGGTGGTAAAGCACTCAAAAAACAGAAATGAAAACATTTCATTTTTTCTTTTTTGAATGCATCCCCTTTTCCTTTAAGGAAAACGGGCTGCATTTAAAAAAAAAAACTGCTTTATTGAAAAGCAGTCACAGACATGGTGGTCTGCTGACCCCAGCAGGCCACCATCCCTGTGAGGCTGGCCATTCCCAATGAGGTCGCAAGTTGCGAGTGGCTCATTGATGAGCCTCGCATTTTGCTACCTCATTGGGAATCGCTAACAGTGTCTCTGACACTGTTGTTCATTGGATTTAGCGCCTCGCAATTTGTCGCAAATTGCGAGGCGCTAAATCCATTGGTCGTACATCTGGCTCTTAATTTCTTATTTTATCTTGCGTATTTGCACACTCAGGAGATCTGAAGAGAATTATATGAACACTAATTAGGAGAATGAATTTTAATCAAGAAGCATGAAAGATAATAAAAGCTTGGCTTGGACAATCATATGAAGATTATTGTTGTCATTAACTCAAGTCCTGAAGAAGGTGGTTTATCGATTCTCTTCCACCGAAACGTGGCATCGACAACTATATGCTGTTTAGCATTTTTAATTTCTTATTTTATCGTGCGTATTTGCACACTGTGTACAAAAAGTGAAAAGTCAAAATTCAAACAAAATTGTTTTTAATCATTTTGTGATCTTCCCATGACACTGTATGAATATATTGATAAAGAAAGGATATAGGAGTCTACGTATATAGTGAATATCCAGAATAGGATTTTTAAAATTGTTTTTTATCTAAATGTTATGTATATGTACATTGAACTGATATAATAAATATTTGACATTTTTACATATATTTGGGTTCAGTGTTATGAGCTTGAAGTTGTGGGTTTTTGATTGTGAGTATGGAAACATAGAAGAGGTTTATAGATGTGGTTGTAGGGGAAAATTTCTTGTTTTTAAGACATAATTTGAGACACAATGAAGGATGTGTGATATTGTTATAGTCAACTTAAATGTGGGCTGCAAATTACAATGAGTGTTTGCCTTTCACTACAGCAGCTCTATTGGTCATTCCCATATTAGGTGTTGGATAGGTACCATCTTTGTACAATGAAATAAGGGAAATGTGCTCACTAAAGCAAAAGGTAATACGTGGTTAAGTGCAGCTTCCCACATTGTAGGCATTATGCATTAATAAAGTTGTAAAGTTTGGCTGCTACATTAGATGTTTCCCATCATTTGGCTATCACTGACAAATGCATTTGTTCTCTTTCAGAGGGTGGTTGGTCTAACATATTTTGTGGAATTCATTATTAAGGAAACAAACTGCTCTAAATCAGAAACTCATGTTACTGACTGTCACTTCTTGGAGGATGAACAAGCTGTAAGTGCAGAATTCAAAATACAGTCCTTGTAAATGATAGCTAATCTATTCCAATGGTATAATGCATCTTATTCTATTACAATATATGCTACTCTTTTAGGATAGGTGTCAACATTTGTAGAAATTTTCCATAAGCAAGTTTGCTAACATTTTACCCCTTTCACTACTGTATTTTTTAAAATGATTGTTATATCTATGAGGTGCCAAATATATGGTCTGATCACCCAACAGTACCTGAAAAAAAATTATGTGAGCACTAGGATGACGTCAGAGATGCTTAAAAATTATCACACATGGCTGTTTTTTATTCACAATGGTATACTGTCAATTGATTGGACAGAAAGCAGTGTAAGTCTAAAGGCAAGAACATGCAATTTTGGGAATTTATTGCAAAAACCATATCCATTCTGGTGGGAGAATAGGATCTGTGAGCAGAACTGCTACCTTTCTAATTTACTGTAAGGAAATTCATTTGCATGATGTGTTTCTACTGGTTTCTATGTATTACTTCATCTCTTTGTGGACTGAGGCCCGCTAAACAGCACTCGTTGAAATGTGCTTTGCTAAAATGGTTTGTATTTTTTGTCTCAGTGCAGTCCTGCTAATGTGAAACTGACTTGACTCCCTGTGAGGGCCTCCGACTGTGAGGGCTTCAGGCTGATTCTTCACAACAATGAAGTATTAATAATTGAGCCAGCACAGTGTGTAAACGTTCAGGCCATACTATCCGTACTATGTGGGCAATTTATTGAATTGCAAAGCAGAAATTTACACAGCTTAGAGAGCTGCACTTACCAGTGACAGCTCTACAACTGGAACCAAAGTTTCATAAGGATAAACTATAAAGAAATGCTTCATTTGGCTGTCAGTAATCTTGGTAACAGTTGAAATTGCATATTTTAGTCTAATGGCCTAGAAAGACTGAGGGAGTCATTTAGGGCCTGATTGACAAAGGCCTCCACACAGATGGTGGAGGCCCCGCAGTCAAGGGCGAGTCTCCGCAATGAGAATAGATTCCGCCCCGAGTGCAGAGACTAAACCACGACTGCTGGGCCTCCTCCACCAGTGCTACACGTCTTGTAACTCAGGCCCTTACGGTTTGGTGGTAATGAGAAAAGCTGCTGTCTGTAGCTTGTGGTTACTCCACCTGATTTAGAGATGCAGAAACAACTGGGTTTCTGACAGCAGGGCATCAGCTCACTCTACCATTAGAAATTCCATGCTAGTTGCCCATTCACTGCCAGGGCTGTCTGACTCTGAATGTTGTAAGGTGCACTGTATTTAGAGAAGGCCTTCCGATGTTAATATTTTTTTCTCATTGAGTCTGCCACGTACGGCATGTCAGACTATGTAGGAAAAGGCAGAAATTACCCTCATGAGACATTCATTTTTTTATTTAGCAGAAAAAGCATTACCAAATCATCGTGTAGAGGATGAACCACCATTAGCCTAACAGAAATGGAGAAGTGGTTTGGCAGTTGTCTACCAAATTTAAAATGTCCCCATAAGTATAAAGTCAACTTTTTTGTTATCAATTTTAGTTTTGGTGCCTACAACCTAGGGACTATTTTGTGCCTGATTCAGTTCATGTGAATTAATGTGGCTTTCTGATAGGTGACTGGAGGACGTCATGCATCCTCACTTCCTGCCAGTGCCAGCCATAAGTTTACAACTTTATAGCAAAGCCTCAACATAAACACACAGGGCCGATTCACAAAGGTAAACTTAAACCAAAAGTCTAAGTTTTAGACTTTCAGTATTCACAAAGGTAAGTTACAAGTAGTATCTTTAGGTCCACACTTGGGGTGGAATCTCGACACTCAGGGCGGAACTCCACCCCAAGTGTGGAGATTCCACCCCGAGTGTAGAAACTCCACCATGAGTGTGGATGTAAAGATACTACTGGTAACTTACCTTTGTGAATACCAAAAGTCCCAACTTATACATTTGGTCTAAAATTACCTTTGTGAGTCGGGCCCACAGTATCCAGCTCTTGGTTGCCTTTTATTGCAAGGGTGGGAAGGGGTGGAAAGAAGATTGGGAGCATTCATATGCCCCTTGTATTCCAATTCTTACTATTCCCTCTCATCTCAGCAACACAGGTTTGGAGTGTTAGGAGTTAGAGAAAGTGGAGCTCTCATCTTCCTCATTCAACGTTTTAAATTTCACTCTCAGTCTCAAATCTGATGATCAGAAGTTAAGGGTTAATGCTCAGGACAACTAGATCAAATTGGAGAATCAATTTTCCAGGTTTTGCTAAGTATCACACTGCATTCAGCTTAAAACAAATAATCTTTTATACTCTTAATCCAGACATAATTAATATTAAATTGTGGTTTTGTTTAGAACACTCTTTTACATCTCCCTATTCTCACAAACACATCATCTTAATGTCCCAATCTTCCAAAGTTTTGGATACCCTCAACATTTTACCACTCATGTTCTCCAATTAAACCTATTCGTTGTCAAACACATTTCATCCCTAGAACACTTCAAAGATAATTCTATCTGGTAATACAAATGGATTAAAATAAATGGTAAGGTGATTTTTTGGACATTTTGGGAAGGTAAAGAAAATTCTCTTAGTCTTTCAATTTATGGAAGATGAGTATATATAATCTCTACGACAGACCTCGTATACCAAATATAAGATCCCTAAAATTATTTTATTCACTATAACAAACTCAGTTTCTCCCTCAAACAAACATCAACTGAAGTCCACTCAGGATTTTTCAATCCTAAATCACAATCCTTGTAAATAAAACTGTGACTGAGACACTTTGGGAAGCATTGGGAACGGACTTGACCATCTCTTTATCAACTTGGGATAAAATAGGGATCAAAATTAATTGTACTTCAAGGGCTCTAAATTTTACTCAGTCGCTTTTCTTCTTTTACAATGTGTCATATTATACTGCAATGTTTATACATAAGATGAAACATAATTCATTGTGAGTCCTAAAGGGGTACCTATATACTTATGTTTTCCACATGCTCTAAAGTTTAACTATTTCAAAAAGATGTTTGGATTACTTTACTATACTGTGTGCTCATCGTGGAGCAATAGGATATTTTGGTTATAACTCACTGTGATTATCACATACTGGATAGCTAGGACCTCAATTATTTACAACATTAACTATAACTCGCCACTCCACCATGCACAGGGTTGTCACAGAAGATGTAATGTGAGATGTAATAAGTGTTGTTGTAAATGATATCATTTCACATAGTACAAGTGATCTAATATGAAAGGGTATAAGCAGTGTGTTGGAAAACGAAGCAGTATCTGTGAGGCCTGCACAAATAACATGACTACATTTGTCCTTCACTGGGAACCAAACACCCAATTGTAGCGCCTGACTCTCAGAGGGTAGCGTTGCAGAGCAGTCTGAGGCTTACTCAAGGGAGGTGGTGTGGGCTAGTAATCGCCATTTGCAGGTGCGCAGAAATAACACTCAATAATTGATTGTCCAGTCTGTACTTTGCTTTATAAAAGTAAGAGTACATTTATTAAACACACACACTACTTAATACTTTGCTCCAATTTACAAATATACATAAGCTGTTGGAATTACTTTGTGACATTGCGTAACATCTCCACCCCTCCCGCAGGGGGGTGGGGTCTAGTACCACCACTCCCATGTATGCACATCATCTTGCCCCCAATACAGTTAGTTGAACATAACCTGGAGCGAGGGCCCTGCGCACTGGCACCATCCCAGTGGCGACCCACCCCATTACCTCAACACGCATTAAAAATAGGTACACCTGCCCTGGTGACACATAACCCTGACTGAGCATCTCATATTGTCCATACAGTATGCACCCTTACATCTTCAGGGCTAACAGTCTGGGTTGTTCTTCACTTAAGCGCAGCAGCAAGAATACATGTTTAAGCACCACTCTAGAATGACAGTACTCATCACATTTGTGGGTCATTAGAATGCATTGCAATTACAGCCCCTAAAGGCATCACAGATGAAATCACAGGATTACGCATATACAGCCAGACACCCTAGCGGGAATGTCTGGCAACATAACCCCACTTTACTTAGAACATCACCTTACAAAGGTACTTCACATTACACATGTGACCTTCAGTCCCTCTAAAAGAAATAACCATAGTAAACGCACTTCTGGTGCGATTATACCTCTTCACCTCCAGGGGATGCCCTTCCCCAGACATCCCCACCTCAGCTCTTCACTCCTTGAAGCACTTCTCAATACACCCTCAGCTGTAGAACAAAAGTTCCAGCACAGAAGGTGTTAAATGCTGGCTGAGCCCTTGAGGGGTTATTCTTTTCAAGTCCCTATGTGACTTAGGGAGGGACTTCTCTTCATGCTGGGGGGGAGACTGCGCTTCTCCAGCAGTTCCCCCAACACATTTGTCACAAATGAGGGTGACCCCCCTCCACTGGGGGCTACCAGGCACCAAAAACGATGATTTCCCCAGCCCTTGCAAGGCATTATGGGGCGCTTCAGGCTCCTTTCTATGAATATTATATTAGCGGCTCTCCCGCTGTGCTGGGGAGAGCCGCGATGCCGCCGGCGGGCTCACACTGCTTCTGCCGGCCTTGGTGGGGGGCCCGGTCCCACCCGGACCCCCAGGTGAGTGTTCAGCTAGGGGTGCCCACCCCCAACAATCCGCTTATTTTCGGGGGCCCGGTCCCACCCGGCCCCGAGGTGCTCTGCCGTTGTTGGAGGGCAGCCCGGGGTGCCCACCCCCGGCTGCCCCCGACGGCTCCCCGCTCGGCCAGCACCCTCGCGTGCTGCCGCGGAAGCCGGCCCTGCAGTTCCTGCTCCGGCGGGCAGACACGGAGGCCAGCGCGGCTCCCGCTGGCCTCGGGGGAGTGCAGCGGCACTCCCCCCTCTGCCTCTCACTGCTTCGGGGGCCCAGAGATGGGGTCCCGGGCCCCCTCCTCCTCTTCACGGGGGGCGCAATGGCACCCCCCCCGACGGCCGCATCCTCTTCTTTGGAGCCCGGGGATGGGGTCCTGGGCCCCCGGAAACCTCTTCGCGGGAGGGGCGCGACGGTGCTCCCTGCCTCCTTCCTCTGCACACGGAGTTGGGATCCCGGGCCCCTCCCCACACACCTTCACAAGGAGCGCGACGGTGCTCCCCGGCTTCATGTTCGGCGGGGGCCAGGGTGGGCTCCTGGCACCCCGCGGGGGTACCTTCACTTTACTTCTCTTGGGGGCAGCCCCCGGGACCTGACCCACCCCGGGGGCACATCATGGACCGGCGGCGGAGCCCCACACGCTTTGTCTTCGGTCTCTGTAGAGGTCAAAGGTCGCCTACCTTCTGGGGGGCGTATCTCGGCCCCCAGGGGTCCGATCTTCATGATCTTGGCCTCTTCTTGCTCCTGGTGGCACTTCCCAGCCACTGGGAGCACTCTCCTTCACCCTCTGGGTCTTTGAGAGGGGGGATTCAGCAGGGAGCTGTCTTCACTGGCTCCCTGCACCAGCCTTTCGCCTGGCTCTCCTCCTGGGCCTCTCTTCTCCCTGCGCAGAGGCCCCTGCTTCTGCGCACTGGTCCTGGTCTCTTCTCCTGGCGCTGTTCAGGATCCTGGGATAGTCAGGGTGTTCCTCCTTCCAACTGCCTATGGCGCCAGGCTCCAGCATCTTCTGCCTCAGCAGACCACACCCCAGAGAGAGCTTCTCTTCCTGTGCAAGTTCTTTTAAGAAGTTGGGGAGGGGGATGGCAGGAAGTCTCTGTTTGCCCTATCACACAGCGACATATCACTTCTCTGCCCCTGCTCCCTCCTTCCTGCCCAGGCCTCTGGGTTGGTTCAAGATGGTGTCGTCCACGGTCTCCTGCCAAATGGTCTCTGAAAGCCCCTTCCCCCTCGCTGCCTTCCCTCCCTGGTGCAGCCTGGTGCCTGGCACCCAGTGATAGCTGCTGATAGATGAGCCTGTAGCCCCACCCATCTTCTCTTCGTGGACAGGAGGTCTTCGCTCTGGGAAGAAAGATCATTAATCTAACCTGCCAGGGCCAGACCCCAGCCAGGCCCTGGTTATGAGCTGACTCAGAGAAATATGACATTTCTGGATGACCCAAAAGCAGTACAAATATGACTTTGGACTCTGCAGAATACTTCTTTTCACACCCGTTACCGTGGACTTTAGTGCGTGTCTGGAATTTGTAGGCTTTAGGAAAGTGACACTAGCCCATGGGCTCCACTTCCCCAAAGGGGAATAATGAAGTGAAAAATACAGTAAAACACACTGACTTTCCCTGGCATGTTTCTTCCCAGTGTATAAAGCCTATTCCATGTCACCACCCAATTCTGCATACGTCCTGCCACACCATTCACTTTGTATCTGCTCCTGGGCTGCGCACGCCAGGAATCTCCCCTGCGCAGCCCCTACACGTGTGCACACGCATGTACACAGGTGTCTGCATATAACCAGCCCGGTGCCCCTTACTCCAGCTGCTGCGCAGCGGCCTAGTCAAGCTAGGGGGACACCAGTAAAAACCACACGCAGTCTCTTTCATCATGAGTTCAATGTGGGTGAGTCCCAACTTATGAGGCTCTCCCACAGTAAAAGCTCAACAAATAGGTGCTCAAAAAGCGAAAAATCCGGGCGGCCCAGAGTGTCAGAACCACCTTCTAACACAGTGCATCATAAAGGTGTGAATAATAGTTACTGTAGTCTAGCTAGCGAGTTGACAACACTGTGTACGGAGGTTTGCGACTTATAGTAATTTGAAGGTGGTGCGTAAATTTTAAATTTAAGGTATAAGTATAACTTTAGAACTTCTTTTGTTTGTGTAGTTTAAGTTTGGTTTGTATAGAAAGAATACATTTTTCAATAAAAAAGTGTTTCAAATCGCAGAGTGGAGTGTCAGCGAGTGAAGTGTGCGGGGATGCCTTCACTGCTATTACTGCCCTGGAGGTCAGGAGGGGGACAGGATTCTGTGTCCCAGGATGCCTTGCAGCCTGCGAGGAGGGGCCTGCTTCACGCCCGTTGGCGCTGCGCATTTAGGGCACATTTTTGGGAAACGGACCGCCCGATAAGGAGTCGGAAGTCCGGCTTCTCTAAAAATGATGTGACCGCCTTCACGGCGGTCGGAAAGTGTATCTTTCCTATTGTGGCTTGTGCTGCAGGCCACAGCTCAAGACACAATAGGAAATATGCACTTTTTAAACATCCCTGCACCGTGTGGTAGGCACCATGCAGTGCCTGCCACACGATGCAGGGATGTTTAGGGGGCACCACAAGTGCCCCCAAGCCCCGGAGCGGAGGCCTAGGAGGACCGGGACTCTGCTAGGGGCCTCCAAAGTCCCTTTCTGTCTACTTTTCTATGGCGGTCAGGCTGCCATAGACAGGCAGACGGAAATGGACACTGTAATCCCTTCGGCAATGCCTGTATCTCCAACAGCATGCATTGTAATGCGGCAGTCGTAGCGCAGCAGCAGATGTTGGGTGGACCACCACAGACAAGCTGTCGGATGGCCTTCCGCCTGACACTGGAATAAGCCCTAAGTGCTTTGAACTTTCCCGCGGCCCGGGACTCCTTCACTGCTATCACTGGCCTGGAGGTCAGGAGGGAGACAAAACTTTGGGGCCAATTCCGATCTCGGCCGGTAGGGCCCCGAATCGGATTCGGCTTTACCGGATCCGATTCGGACGCCCTGTTTCCGACCGATTCGTACACCCGTCCGCGCGAGCAAGTACGATGCGAGCGTACACGAAATCCCCGACCGACTCGTTCCCCGCTCTGAACCGCTCCGACCGACTCATACAGACTCGACTCGCACCACGCAATGGAGACATTCCCCGACCGGGTAAGTACGATGCGTGCCTCGAACAGTCCGACCGACTCGCGCCGTCCGGCTCGAAAGAGCAGTCGGAGCCGGACTTCGGGGGTCCGTGTCGGACCCCCCTGTATGCATAGCCGCGCGAGTCGCACACAGGGGGGACCCATGGGTCCCCCCTACACATGCATGTACGGCGCGAGTCGCACCGACGCGTACCCGCTGTAGGGGGCACCCTTGTTCGCAACGCACCATTGAGTCAATGGGAGCCCGTGTACGCGTCGTATGACCGGCTCCCATTGACTTCAATGGGAGTCCGACCGAATTGAGTCCTATAGCATGCGTCCACATCGTACTCGTTCGGTCGGACTGCTAGAGTCCGGTTCGGTCGGATATCTCTTCGAATCCGACTCGGTCGGAGAGATTTCCGGCCCGAATCGGAATCAGCCCCTTTGTGTTCACGATGCCTTGCAGCCCCGAAGAAAGGGCCTTCTTCACACCTGTTGTTGCTGTGCATTAACCGCTTTGCCATTTCCTTTGGCCCGGGACGCCTTCACTGCTATCACTGGGCTGGAGGTCAGAAGGGGGACAGAACTCTTTGTCCCACGACGCCTTGCAGCCCGCGAAGAAGGGCCTGCTTCACACCCGTTGCCCCTGCGCATTAAGCGCTTTGAAATTTCTTGCTGTGTGGGACGCATTCACTGCTATTGCTGGCCTGGAGGTCAGAAGGGGGACAGGACTCTGTATGCAAGGACGCATTGTAGCCCGTAAAGAGTGGCCTGCTTCACGCCCGTTGCTGCCAAGCATAAATCGCTTTGAACTTTCCTGTGGTGCGGGATGTGACCAGGCCAAGGGCAGATCGGTCCTGTAGCCGTCAACACCAGGAGGATCCTGGGTGGGGCTACCCCCTTGGTTTTCGTGGCCTGCAGTGGGTTATTCGTCCTCTGCCCTTGGTAAGACTCTCTGCCTCATGTTAAATATACTCCAACTGACCTTCCAATCTAATGCTTTAAACTGATTTGAATCCCTTTGTCAACAGTTTAAACACAGTTATTTGTAATAATTTTTATATTCACCTTTGCTATCATCTAGTAACCCATCCACCTGCAAGGCCTCAGGGGGGCTTGGGCCGTGTGTTTAGGGGTCTAATGTCTGCCCCATTGGGGGTTAAATAATCACGATGGTGAACGGGAAGGTCAGCCAAAGTCTGAAAGGGACAGCAGAAAGGCCGACTGCCTTGGATCCGACGGGCTCAAGGAGCCCGTTGGTCCAGCAGAGGCAGCGGAGGCAGGGTAATGCCTACAATCTTGGTGGTGCCTACCAGGCACTGCCGTAGGCATTATGATATTCCTTTCCGCCAGTCCTTTCATGGCGGTGAACCCGCCATGAAAAGGCTGGCAGAAAGGGACATTGGGGGCCCCTAGCGGGCCCCCCTTACCCCCTGGCCCACGGACATGCAACCTGGGAGGCACCTATGGTGCCCCTTACATATTGCTGCACCATGTGGCAGGCACCGCATGGTGCCTGCCACATAGTGCAGGAATATGTGTGGGGTGTCTGTTTTGTATTGCAGCACCCACCGCAATACAAAACATGGGCAATTATTAGCCCTGTGGGACCACCGCCTTGTAGGTGGGACCACCGCCTTGTAGGCGGGCGGTCCCAAATGCAAAACGATGGCGGACGGACGGAAGTCCATCCGCCATCGCAATCGGGCCCTAAGTTTTTAATAAATAATATGTGTTTAATTGAGAATTAACTATGTTAATTGTACATTTTTTTATTTATATGTGGGTTGCGGGTTTTGTAGAGGTATATGGATGGGAAGTAGATTAATTTTAAGTAATGAATAATTATTTTTTTAATTAATATTAATTGATAATTTGATAATTAATTATGTTAATTGTGTAAATAATTTTCTGTACAATTTTATGAATGTGTTGTGTGTTTTGTGGGGGCATATTGTGGGAAGTTCATTAATTATATTTAATTAATAATTAATATTTCATTAATGACAATTGGTTTGTTGTTAAATATTTATATTAATAGTGTAAATATTATTTTTTTTAAGTTACGTTTTACGTGCAGGTTGAGAGTTTTGCGGGAATATAGGGTGGGAAGTAACTAAATAAAAGTTATGTAATAAATATTTTTTAAATACATTTTAAATAAAAAAGTTTATTTGCATGAAAATTATTTTTGTATTTTATTTATAATAATATTCATAGATATTTGTGTTATGTATTTAACATTATAATATGTTTTCATTTTTTAAAATGTTTAATATTAAATATATTTGTTTTTTACAATATATTGACATTTTTTATTTACTTTGTTTTTGAAGTAATTTTATTTTGTTCAAGATAGTTTGTTTGTTTTTATTGTTGCACTGATTGGAGTGGGAATAGTAAATTTTGCCCATCCGCAATCCCCCCCTTTCCCTACTTTTGTACTGACTGGAGTGGAAATAGTACATTTTATCCCTCCATTATCCAACAGTTTACCTACTGTTGCAGTTATTGGAGTGGGATTAGTACATTTTCCCCTCCTCTATCCAACACTTTCCCTACTGTTGAACTTATTGGAGTGAGAATAGTAAAATTTACTTCTCACCTATCCAACGCTTTTCCTACTGTTGCACTTATTGGAGTGAGAATAGTACATTTTACTACTCCGCAATCCAACACTTTCCCTACGGTTGAACTGACTGGAGTGGGAATAGTACATTTTTCTTTTCTGCTATCCAACACTTTCCCTACTGTTGTATTGGCTGGAATGGGAATAGTACATTTTAGCCCTCTGCAATCGAACAGTTTCCCTACTGTTGCACTGGCTGGAATGGTTATAGTAAATATTACCTATCGGCAAGGAAACATTTTTACTACAGTTGCATTTACTGGAGGGATATTTGTAAATTTGAATATGTTTTATTATTTTTGTGTTCCGTGAAGTGGAAGTTGTAGGTTTTTTATATATTAATTATAATAATTTGCGTATTTTGTATAAATTGTAGTGGTATTAAATGTTATAGTTTACATTTTATTTTATATTGTTATCATTTACATTATTATGTTTTTGTTTATTTAAAATTATAACAATTTTATTTGTTGATGTTTTTAATGTGTAAAATATTTTTACATTTGAAGAATTTTAAGTTGTTTATTTTTTTAATTTAATTAGAACTTTAAAAAAAAAAAAAGATTTTATTGTATTGGTATCTGTACATATATATATATTTTTTTATTTGTAACATTATATTTTTTAATAATTTTGAAATTATTATATAAATTAAAATCGTTTGTTTCAGAATTGTTTTTAAGTAGATATATGTAAATATATAAATTGATTATTACATATGTGTGATTAACTTTTTTAAATTAAGTTTATTTGCTATATTTGTTAAAATATATATTTTTTAATTAATGTTATTATTTAAAATATTTATATTTATTATTTTATTTTATATATATTGTAAAAAACAATATTTAATACAACAATATTTTTTCTCGATATTTGTGTACTTGCCAAGATAAGTATAGGATGACGATATTTTTACAACATTTTTGTCACAATATTTTTGGATTGCGATATTTTGGGGGTCGATATTCTGTCAGTGAACCGAGTGTTGTGTAGAGTGGGGTGGCATAGAGTTGAGTGGCATATATTGAAGTGGTGTACAGTGGAGTGGCATACAGTAGAATGTTGTACAGTTTCATGGTATGTTGTAGCGTGGAGTAGCGTGTCATAGAGTGGAGTGGCATGAAGTGTTGTAGAGTGGAGTCGCAAGTCATAGATTGAAGTGGCCTGTCATACTGCGGAGTGGGATGTTGTAGAGTGTTGTAGAATAGAGTAGAATGGCGTACAGTGGAAGGGCATAAAGTGGAGCAGAGTGTTGTAGAGTAGAGTGTTGTAGAGTGGAGTGGCGAAGAGAGGACTGATGTGTTGTACCTTGTGTAAGAGTGGAATGGCATACAGTGGTGTAGGGTGACATGGTGTAGAGTGGAGTATCATAGCACAGTGGAGTATAGTCCAGTACTGTATCATAGAGTGGAGCAAGGTGGTGTGGAGTGGGGTTTAAGGAGTTGCATAGAGTGTTGTACAATGGAGTAGAGTGTAAGAGTTGGCATAGAGTGGAGTAGAGTGTTGCAGAGTGGAAGAGCGTAGAGTAATATAGAGTGGAGTAGAGTGTCGTACAATGGCATAGAGTGAAGTGACATAGAGTGGAGTGGGCTGTCATATAGTGGAGTGGTGTGTAGTAGAGTGAAGTGGAGTGATGTGTCATAGTGTGCAGTGTCATAAAGTGGAGTGTAGTATTGTAGAGTGGAGGTGTGTGTCATAGAGTGGAGTGGTGTGTTATAGAGTGGGGTGTGGTGGAGTGGTGTGGTGTGTCATAGAGTCTCATAGAGTGGTGTACAGTGGAGGGGCATACAGTGGGGTAGAGTGTTGTGGAGTGGAGCAGTGTAGTCGCATGCCATACAGTAGAGTGGAGTGGCATGTGATACAGTAGTGTGTCATACAGGGTCTTAGAGTGGAGTGGCGTGCAATGAAGTGGGATGTCGTAGAATGGAGCGTTATACAATGGAGTGACATGTCACAGAGTGGAGCGGAGTTGCATGTGGTAGAATACAGTGGTATGTCGTAGAGTGGTGCGGAGGGATTATAGAGTAAAGTGGACTCTCATAGATTGGAGTGACGTGTCATAGAGTGCGGTGGACTGGCGTGTTGTGTCATAGATTATTGTTTAAACAGAGGTAGCGTGAAAATGGGTGAACGGATTTAGATGAAATGTTAAATAAATATATGTGTAGAGGGTCGTTTGTGGTAGTAGATCTGAATTGTTTCAATAGTTTTCAAGTTATAGGGTCTGATTCACAAAGGTAAACTGGCATTTTTGTGTAAGTTTAAGATTGTTTGCTATACACAAAGGTATTTTATGAGTAGTATCTTGTGTAGTTTCCGAACATATAAAAATAGGACAGCCCTAACTTTTTATGTGCGGAGACTCCACAATCGAAAATACAGTACTAGTAAATTGCCTTTGTGAATAGCAAGCAACTCATAAGTTTACACGAAAGTGTATGTTTTCCATTGCGAATCAGGCCCATGATGCACAAAAGCTTAATATTATATAGGTCTGAGGTATAATTTGGTAATTTCGCAGTATACTGCAGTGCATGCCGATGACAAAACAGTATAAGATTGGCTAAAGACTGCCCTTACAAAAGTGAAAGGTAGCCATATTGTTTAGACCACACTTTGGCTGTGTTCTGGCTTTTAAGTGTAAATATACTGTCTTACTGTTTTATAAGTGTATAGGAAGGGACGAGGCAGTTTATGTAAGTGCGTATAGGTAAGTGAAAGTTGTTTTTTTACTTGATATATTTCAGAAAAAGTTTGCAGAGTCCTGTAGTAGTATTATATTGTTTAGACCACACTTAATATGCATTGTGGGTTTTAATAGTAAATATAGTGCCGTAGATCTTTATTTGAAATTTTTACATATGTCATTTAAAAAAAATGTAAGTACACTGTACAGCACTATATTCCCCCTTAAAACCCATAACGCAGACTGAGGGGCCTATTACAATGTCAGACGGACTTGCGTCCCGCCTGATACTGTTTCGGAAACGGGACTGACCTACCTCGGGTCAGCTGTCCCGACTGCCTCATTATGATTCCAACATTTCCCTATGGGAGCATGTGCTACGTCCGTAAACCGGCCACAGTACATGCTCCCATAGGGAAATGTGGGGTGGTGTTAATCCCTGCACCCCGTGGCTGGCACCCCAGGGTGCCTGCCAATGGGTGCAGCGATTAACAATGCGCACTATGGGGGCCTCCTCGTCCACCAACTGGAGGCCGCAAAGGAAAGTGGGCCCTGCTAGGAGCCCCCGAAACAAGCTTTCCGACAGCGTTTCCATGTTGGAAACGCCGGCATGGAAACCCTGCCAGAACCCGTTCATCATTATCCGGGCGGCGTAAACCGCCGCCCATTTGGATTACGGGCCGGTTCCAACTAGCCGACGGGCTCCTTGAGCCCATTGGAAGCCAGCCAGAATGACCGTCTGGTTTCAATTCCAACCGGCTGAATCAAAATCAGCCAGTCGGAATTGAAACCGACGATGTCGGTCCTAAGGCCAACACCCTAATAGGCCCCTAAGTGTGGTATAAAGCCTATGGGCCTAATTACGTTGTCGGGCAGATGTATCAGTCGGAAACCACCCGACCATAGGTCGGTGAATCCGACTTCACAATTTGGATGCGACCGCCCATAGTGCGGTCGGAAACATCCATTTCATTGTGGCAGCTTTTGCGGCGGGCAGAAAAGGCCCACAGCACGAGCTGCCATAGTGAAATGGATGTTTGTAAACATCCCTGCACTGTGCCTGCCACACAGTGCGGAGATTTTTAGGGGGCGGCACCATAGGTGCCCCCCAGGCCCTAAAGCGGAGGGCAAGGGGGCCTTGCTAGGGGCACCCAAGGTCATTTTCCGACAGCCTTTCCATGTCAGAAAGGCCGACATGGAAAGTCTGTTGGAAAATTACATCATAATCCGGACGGCCGAGCCACCGTCATTTGGGGATTATAAGCATTTCCTATGCTCCGACGGGCTCAGGGAGCCCATCGGAACAGCAGCGGACAGACCGCAGGGGCACATGTCGGTGGGTCCGACACCGAATGCCGTTGTTGTCGGACCCGCCAACATCGTAATCAGCCCCTATTTTGCACTTCCAAAATTGAAAGTGCGAAATATAGTTTACACCACACTTAGGGCCATATTTATCAATAAGTCTTGAAACACAATGTAGCAAACCATCTTGCTGTGCTGTGCTGCACTGCGTGAAAGGGAAATGGCAGGAATGCACCGTATTTCTATTCTAGAGAGCATTCCTGTCCTTTCATAGCACTGGCACACTTTTGGTTGCCAAGCACCAACGCAAACACTTTTGCACAATGTTGCGAGCATGCCTGCATTGCAGGCAGGATTGTTTTTGTGTAGGAAAGGGCACCTCCCTGCACACAAACTATCCTATACTATAGAAAGAGGAAATAACAAGGAGCAATAAACATATTTCTCCTTGTTATGTCTCTGGTGGGTAGGCATACAATTCTGACGCATTCCCATGTCTACCAATATTAGTAAACCTGGGATTGTCTCAGAATCCATGGGTGGATGCATGGGAACACCCACGGGACAACTTCCTGGGGAGAGTAACATATATATATATATATATATATATATATTCACTGAAAAAAACCATAGGTTTCAGGCACGTTATAGTTAGAAATTAGCATTTAAAAAACCTTAGAAATTCACTGAAAAAACCATAAGGTTTTAGGGACAGTTATAGTTAGTTGGACATTGCACTCGTACAAAACTCCGTGAAATTCCCCGTTATAGTTAGTTCAGGTAACTATAACTCGCGCCCCCGCAATGCACTGCTGATGACGTCACATATTACATCACTCATGACATGGTCAGTGACATCCCCCGGGGCCTGGCCTCTGGTTGGGGACTGTGGGGGGGTCCCCAAACCGCCCACAGTCCCGCCGGCTCCCCGTGTCCTAGGGAGCCGGCATTCCTTTTCCACATGGGGAGCAGCTAACATGCTGCTCCCCGTGTGGAAAGCAATTAGTTTGCATTTTGAAAGAGAGAGCAGGTTTCCTGCTCTCTCTTTCAAAATGCAAACCAGTTTGCTATGACAGGACGGGAGCCGCGAGGCTCCGCGTCCTGTCATAGCAAACTACAGTGTCCCGGGGGTAGGCACCCCGGGACACTGCAGGAGCCGGCCCTGGGGGTGGCGGTCCCCAGCGCCATCAAGGGCTCCAGGAGGGGGCCGCGCGGCCCCCTCCCTACATTTTGAAAGCCCCGGGGAGGTGGTGGTCCCCGGGGCTTGGGGGTCCAAAACGGACCCCATTTTCAATTTTCTTAGTGCCCCGGGAGGTGGTGGTCCCCGGGCGTGTGGGGGCTGGAGCCCCCCCCCCCACACAGGTTTAAAAAAAAAAAAAAGCCCCGGGGAGGTGGCGGTCCTCGGGCTGCGGGAGGGCTCAGAGCCCTCCCGCACCATTAATGATAAAGCCCCAGGGGGTGGCGGTCCCCGGGCTTGGGGCCCTTAGAGGCCCCCCATACATAAAATAAACCTCTCCAGCATGCCCCCGGGACTTGGCCCACCCGGGGGCAATGCATCGAAGCGCGGAGACCGCCCTTCGATGTTTTCGGCAGGATCCGCGCTCCCTGAGCGCATCCTGCCGATTTCTTTTTTTTAAATGCTTTTTTGCCCAGGGGTCCTTGTGGGACCCCTGAGCAGGCCTAGGGGTTAGGGTGTTTCTACCCTGCCCCCTTTGTGCGTTTTGCGCACTTGTTTCTTTTTTCTCGGCGGATCCGCGCACCCTAAGCGCATCCCGCTGATTTTTAAAAAAAAATGCTTTTTCTGCCCAGGGTGTCTTTGTGGGACCCCTGAGCAGACCTAGGGGTCAGGGTGTTTCTACCCTGCCCCCTTTTTGCGCTTTGCGCACTTGTTTCTGTCCCTCGGTTCTACCGAGGGATAAAATGGCTGCCAACACTTCCTGATTTGGAGTGTTGACAGCCAATTAGCATGCAGCTCGTGATCAGGAGGGTACGCGGATCCGACGCGCCCATAGATATATATGTGATTTTAATTGTGAATTTCTCAGGAACTACTGAACGGATTTACACCATTTTAGCAAAAGGCACCAGTCTGAACCAAGGGCTACCTCTTTGCCAAATTTGGGGTAATTCCGTTCAGCAGTTCGGGCTGTAACTGCGACTAAAGGTTCCTAGGGAAAATGAATGGGGAAAACGCGTTTGGGACCCCCCTTTTTCTCGGCCCCCGCTTGACGTATCACCCCGAGACTTTCAGGGTAGGAGCGGACCGGAGCGCCCCAACAAGTTGGAAGCTTTGCAAAGATTCGCCAACCGGGCGCCAACGTTATTGCAAATAGAATGTCGCGGATTTCCTATGGATAATAGGTCCTAACTATAACTATCTACTGGCGACCGCCAGTAGATAATATATATATATATATATATATATATATACATATATATATATTACCTACTGGCGGGCGCCAGTAGGTAGTTATAGTTAGGTCCTAGTTTCCATAGGAAAAGCGTTTTTTCTTTTCCCAATAACTTTGGCGCCGGTTGACGAATCCTCGCGAAATTTTCAAAACTAGTGATCAGCTCCGGTCAGCTCCTGTCTTGAAAGTTTCGGGGAGATTCGTCAAGCGGGGGCCGAGAAAAAAGGGGGGTTCCAAAACAAATTTTCCCCATGGTAATTTCCGTAGGAAACTTTAGACAAAGCTACAGCCCGAACTGCTGAACGGAATTACACCAAATTTGGCAAAAATGTAGGTCTTGGTTCCGAAAGAGTCCTTTTTGTTAAATGGTGTAAATCCGTTCAGTAGTTCCTGAGAAATTAGAAAATAAAAAGTTTCGATATCTGGGCGGAGCCTAACCTCCCGAGCACAAGCTGGCCTCTGATTGGCTGCCAACACTTCAAACCAGGAAGTGTTGGCAGCCATCTTGTGCCTCGGACCAGGGAGAAGGAAAAAGGTAAAAAAGATAAAAAACAAGAAAGGGGGGCAGAGTAAAAACACCCTGACCCCCCAGGCCTGCTCAGGGGGTCCCACAGGGACCCCCAGGCCCAAAAAGAGCATTTTTTCCAAACAAATTCGGGCGGGCTCGCGCCGGGTGCGCGAATCCATCCAAAAATTTAAAAAAACAAAGCACGGTCTCCCGCGCTTTTTTTAATGAGGCCCCCAGGTGGGCCAAGTCCCGGGGGCAATGTGTGTTTAATTTGCGGGGGCCCCCCACACTGCCCCGGGGACCACCACCTCCACGGGGCTTTGAAACTGAAGGGAGGGTGGCCGCGCGGCCCCCCTCCTGGAGTCCTTGATGGCCCTGGAGACTGCCACCCCCCAGGGCCGGCTCCTGCAGTGTCCCGGGGTGCCCACACCCGGGACACTGCTGTTTGCTATGGCAGGGCAGGAGCCGTGCGGCTCCTGCCCTGTCATAGCAAACTCTGCTTTGGATTTTGGAAGCGAGAGCAGGTTTCCTGCTCTCGCTTCCAAAATCCAAAATCCAAAGCACATTGCTTTTCCACAAGGGGAGCTGCATGCTAGCAGCTCCCCGTGTGGAAAAGCAATGCCGGCTCCCGCAGGAGGCGGGGAGCCGGCGGGACCGTGGGGGCATTGGGGCTCCCCCCACGGTCCCCATCACAGAGGCCAGGCCCCGGGGGATGGGGTCCCCGGGGCCAGAAGTGGCCAGGGAGGGGGGCCACGTTGCCCTCCGGATTCAACAGGACTTAATCCCCCAAGTTACAACGCGCCAGGGGGGCGCGTTTGCACAGTGGTGCAGGGAGGGGGCGGTGCCTGATATCACAAGTGTGCAAACGCGCCCCCTGGTTCATTGTAACTTGGGGGATTAAGTCCCCTTGAATCCTGAGGGTCCCTGGGGGCCAACTAGCCCACCAGGTACCTCCAGTAAGCGTCACAGAGCTGCGTTGCAGAGAGGTGGTCCGAGGCCACGCCCCTTTTTACACCACTCTGCAAACGTGGCTTCTGGCGCACTGCTGGGGGGGCGATGAGGTCCTCTTGTGTCCTGAGGACTTCAGGACCTCAGGACACAAGTGGACTTCATCCCCCGAGCAGCAGTGCGCCAAGAGGCGCGTTTGCAGGGTGGTGTAAAAAGGGGGCGTGGCCTTGGACCACCTCTCTGCAATCCAGCTCTGTGGTGCATATTGGAGGTACCTGGTGGGCTAGTTGGCCCCCAGGGACCCTCAGTATTCAAGGGGAATTAATTCCCCTACTAACAACGCACCAGGGGGCGCGTTTGCAGATTAGTGGAGAAAGGGGGCATGACCAGTGTCTACCTCTCAGCAATCCCACTGCCTGGGGCTTACTGGAGGTAAGAGGTAGGCTAGTTGGCCCCTAAAGGACCCCCAGCAGCGAACGGGACTTCAATCCCCATCCAAGAGCGCGCCAGGGAGCGTGTTTGTAGAGTGATGGGCAAAGGGGGCGTGGCCTGCTCTTCGAACTTAGCAATGCTGCTGTGTGGGACTTACTGGAGGTAATAGGAGGGGTAGTTGGCCCCCAAGGATGTCCTTGGGGGCCAACTACCCCTCTTGTTACCTCCAGAAGGTCCTGCACAGTGGGATTGCTAAGACGTCTTCGGAGTCCATGCCCCCTTTCTCCGCCATTCTGCAAACGCGCCTCCTGGCAGACTACGGGATGGGGGATGAAGTCCAATTTACTCCTGAGGGACTTTGGGGGCCAAGAAGCCCTACTGGTACCTCCTGTAAGCCCTACACACCGGAATTCCTGAGCGCTGGTCGGAGGCCCAGCACCCTTTCTCCACCACTCTGTAAACACGACTACTAGTTAAAGAAGTGTTTGCAATGTCATATGTTTCGCATTTGCGAGAATTAGAGCTATTGGCGTTGTAAATGCAAAAGTTTTTTACTAATGTTTTTTGGACTGGAGTGGATGTACGTTGTGTGTAATGGAATTATGTGGTATGTTGTGCAGTGAAATTATGTGGATAGAAAGTACCTGGTATTTGGTGTATAGGAATTATGTAGAGTGGGATTATGTGTTATGGAGAGTAATTATGTGGTATGGTAGTCTGTGTTTTGGGGTGGTAACCTCAGGTTTAGCCTTCCTCGTTTCCATAGAAGCTCAGCCATGAACTCAGTGAGACAAAAAAAGATGGAATCACTGAGGAGCACTTGTGGACCTAGTCAGAGGTATGAGCAGGGCCAAAGGAATTATGTGACTGTTTGGCTGCACCGACTTTTGCACGATTATACATTTTCTGCATTAGCCACATAATTCATCATCTGCACCCTAATCTGCAGATTTGAACAAAAAAAGCCTTGTTTCTAACTGAAACAGGTCAAACGTTACCAAAAATGCAGCGACAAGTGTTACAGCGTGGTGGAAGGCCCTTTGCAAACCTAGAATGGTCACGTGTTACTTATTGCTAAATGTGGGTGTTAAATTGGTACTAATGGTGCGCAAGCCACTATTCCTTCCATCTGCGCCTCTCTTGCCTCTTTCTGCATTTCTGTTGCTTCTTTCTGCACCTGTCTTGCTTCTTTCTGCACTCCTGTTGTCTCTTTATGTACCTCTTTTGCCTCTTTCTGCACTTTTCTTGCCTTTTTCTGCACCTCTCTTCCCTCTTTCTGCACGTCTGTTGCCTCTTTCTGCACCTCATTTGCTTCTTTCTGCACCCCTGTTGTCTCTTTCTGCACTCGTCTTCCCTCTTTCTGTACCTTTCCTGCCTGTTTTTGCATCTCACTTGCCTCTTTCTGCACTTTTCTTGCTTCTTTCAACACCTCTGTTGCTTCTTTCAGCAATTCTCTTGCCTCTTTGTGCACTTCCCTTGCCTGTTTCTGCACTTCTCTTGCCTCTTTCTGCACCCCTGTTGCTTCATTCTGCACTTTCCATGCTTCTTTCTGCACCTGTCTTGCTTCTTTCTGCACCCCTGTTGTCTCTTTATGTACGTCTTTTGCCTCTTTCTGCACTTTTCTTGCCTTTTTCTGCACCTCTCTTCCCTATTTCTGCACATCTGTTGCCTCTTTCTGCACCTCATTTGCTTCTTTCTGCACCCCTGTTGTCTCTTTCTTCACTCGTCTTCCCTCTTTCTGTACCTTTCCTGCCTGTTTTGGATCTTACTTGCCTCTTTCTGCACTTTTCTTGCTTCTTTCTATACCTCTGTTGCTTCTTTCAGCAATTCTCTTGCCTCTTTGTGCACTTCCCTTGCCTGTTTCTGCACCCCTGTTGTCTCTTTATGTACCTCTTTTACCTCTTTCTGCACTTTTCTTGCATTTTTCTGCACCTCTCTTCCCTCTTTCTGCACGTCTGTTGCCTCTTTCTGCACCTCATTTGCTTCTTTCTGCACCCCTGTTGTCTCTTTCTGCACTCGTCTTACCTCTTTCTGTACATTTACTGCCTGTTGTTGTATCTCACTTGCTTCTTTCTGCACTTTTCTTTCTTCTTTCTGCACCCCTGTTGTCTCTTTATGTACCTCTTTTGCCTCCTTCTGCACTTTTCTTGCCTTTTCTGCACCTCTCTTCCCTCTTTCTGCACGTCTGTTGCCTCTTTCTGCACCTCATTTGCTTCTTTCTGCACCCTGTTGTCTCTTTCTGCACTCGTCTTCCCTCTTTCTGTACCTTTCCTGCCTGTTTTTGTATCTCACTTGCTTCTTTCTGCACTTTTCTTGCTTCTTTCTGCACCCCTGTTCTCTCTTTATGTACCTCTTTTGCCTCTTTCTGCACTTTTCTTGCCTTTTTCTGCACCTCTCTTCCCTCTTTCTGCACGTCTGTTGCCTCTTTCTGCACTTCATTTGCTTCTTTCTGCACCCCTGTTGTCTCTTTCTACAGTCGTCTTCCGTCTTTCTGTACCTTTCCTGCCTGTTTTTGCATCTCACTTGCCTCTTTCTGCACTTTTCTTGCTTCTTTCAACACCTCTGTTGCTTCTTTCAGCAATTCTCTTGCCTCTTTGTGCACTTCCCTTGCCTGTTTCTGCACTTCTCTTGCCTCTTTCTGCATTTCTGTTGCTTCTTTCTGCACCTGTCTTGCTTCTTTCTGCACTCCTGTTGTCTCTTTATGTACCTCTTTTGCCTCTTTCTGCACTTTTCTTGCCTTTTTCTGCACCTCTCTTCCCTCTTTCTGCACGTCTGTTGCCTCTTTCTGCACCTCATTTGCTTCTTTCTGCACCCCTGTTGTCTCTTTCTGCACTCGTCTTCCCTCTTTCTGTTCCTTTCCTGCCTGTTTTTGCATCTCACTTGCCTCTTTCTGCACTTTTCTTGCTTCTTTCAACACCTCTGTTGCTTTTTTCAGCAATTCTCTTGCCTCTTTGTGCACTTCACTTGCCTGTTTCTGCACTTCTCTTGCCTCTTTCTGCACCCCTGTTGCTTCATTCTGCACTTTCCATGCTTCTTTCTGCACCTGTCTTGCTTCTTTCTGCACCCCTGTTGTCTCTTTATGTACGTCTTTTGCCTCTTTCTGCACTTTTCTTGCCTTTTTCTGCACCTCTCTTCCCTATTTCTGCACGTCTGTTGCCTCTTTCTGCACCTCATTTGCTTCTTTCTGCACCCCTGTTGTCTCTTTCTTCACTCGTCTTCCCTCTTTCTGTACTTTTCCTGCCTGTTTTGGATCTTACTTGCCTCTTTCTGCACTTTTCTTGCTTCTTTCTACACCTCTGTTGCTTCTTTCAGCAATTCTCTTGCCTCTTTGTGGACTTCCCTTGCCTGTTTCTGCACTTCTCTTGCCTCTTTCTGCACCCCTGTTGCTTCTTTCTGCACTTTCCATGCTTCTTTCTGCACCTGTCTTGCTTCTTTCTGCACCCCTGTTGTCTCTTTATGTATGTCTTTTGCCTCTTTCTGCACTTTTCTTGCCTTTTTCTGCACCTCTCTTCCCTATTTCTGCACGTCTGTTGCCTCTTTCTGCACCTCATTTGCTTCTTTCTGCACCCCTGTTGTCTCTTTCTGCACTTGTCTTCCCTCTTTCTGTACCTTTCCTGCCTGTTTTGTATCTCCCTTGCTTCTTTATGCACTTTTCTTGCTTCTTTCTGCACCCCTGTTGTCTCTTCATGTACCTCTTTTTCCTCTTTCTGCACTTTTCTTGCATTTTTCTGCACCTCTCTTCCCTCTTTCTGCACATCTGTTGCCTCTTTCTGCACCTCATTTGCTTCTTTCTGCACCCCTGTTGTCTCTTTCTGCACTCGTCTTACCTCTTTCTGTACATTTACTGCCTGTTGTTGTATCTCACTTGCTTCTTTCTGCACTTTTCTTGCTTCTTTCTGCACCCCTGTTGTCTCTTTATGTACCTCTTTTGCCTCCTTCTGCACTTTTCTTGCCTTTTCTGCACCTCTCTTCCTCTTTCTGCACGTCTGTTGCCTCTTTCTGCACTCGTCTTACCTCTTTCTGTACATTTACTGCCTGTTTTTGTATCTCACTTGCTTCTTTCTGCACTTTTCTTGCTTCTTTCTGCACCCCTGTTCTCTCTTTATGTACCTCTTTTGCCTCTTTCTGCACTTTTCTTGCCTTTTTCTGCACCTCTCTTCCCTCTTTCTGCACGTCTGTTGCCTCTTTCTGCACTTCATTTGCTTCTTTCTGCACCCCTGTTGTCTCTTTCTACACTCGTCTTCCGTCTTTCTGTACCATTCCTGCCTGTTTTTGTATCTCACTTGCTTCTTTCTGCCCTTTTCTTGCTTCTTTCTACACCCCTGTTGTCTCTTTATGTACCTCTTTTGCCTCTTTCTGCACTTTCTTTGCCTTTTTCTGCACCTCTCTTCCCTCTTTCTGCACGTCTGTTGCCTCTTTCTGCACCTCATTTGCTTCTTTCTGCACCCCTGTTGTCTCTTTATACTCTCGTCTTCCGTCTTTCTGTACCTTTCCCGCCTCTTTTTGTATCTCACTTGTTCCTTTCTACACCTGTCTTGCTTCTTTCTGCACCCCTGTTGTCTCTTTATGTACCTCTTTTGCTTATTTCTGCACTTTTCTTGCCTTTTTCTGCACCTCTCTTCCCCCTTTCTGCACATCTGTTGCCTCTTTCTGCACCCCTGTTGTCTCTTTCTACACTCGTCTTCCCTCTTTCTGTACCTTTCCTGCCTGTTTTTGTATCTCACTTGCTTCTTTCTGCACCTGTCTTGCTTCTTTCTGCACCCCTGTTGTCTCTTTATGTTCCTCTTTTGCCTCTTTCTGCACTTTTTTTGGCTTTTTGTGCACCTCTCTTCCCTCTTTCTGCACGTCTGTTGCCTCTTTCTGCACCTCATTTGCTTCTTTCTGCACCCCTGTTGTCTCATTCTGCACACGTCTTCCATCTTTTTGTACCTTTCCTGCCTGTTTTTGCATCTCACTTGCCTCTTTCTGCACTTTTCTTGCCTCTTTCTGCACCCCTGTTGTCTCTTTATGTACCTCTTTTACCTCTTTCTGCACTTTTCTACGCTTTTTCTGCACCTCTCTTCCCTCTTTCTGCACGTCTGTTGCCTCTATCTGCACCTCATTTGCTTCTTTCTGCACCCCTGTTCTCTCTTTCTGCACTCGTCTTCCCTCTTTCTGAACCTTTCCTGCCTGTTTTTGTATCTCACTTGCTTCTTTCTGCACTTTTCTTGCTTCTTTATGCACCCTTGTTGTCTCTTGATGTACGTCTTTTGCCTCTTTCTGCACTTTTCTTGCCTTTTTCTGCACATCTATTCCCTCTTTCTGCACGTCTGTTTCCTCTTTCTGCACCTCATTTGCTTCTTTCTGCACCCCTGTTGTCTCTTTCTGCACTCGTCTTCCCTCTTTCTGTTCCTTTCCTGCCTGTTTTTGTATCTCACTTGCTTCTTTCTGCACTTTTCTTGCTTCTTTCTGCAGCCCTGTTGTCTCTTTATGTACCTCTTTTGCCTCTTTCTGCACTTTTCTTGGCTTTTTCTGCACCTCTCTTCCCTCTTTCTGCACGTCTGTTGCCTCTTTCTGCACCTCATTTGCTTCTTTCTGCACCCCTGTTCTCTCATTCTGCACTCGTCTTCCGTTTTTCTGTACCTTTCCTGCCTGTTTTTGCATCTCACTTGCCTCTTTCTGCACTTTTCTTGCTTCTTTCTGCACCCCTGTTGTCTCTTTATGTACCTCTTTTGCCTCTTTCTGCACTTTTCTTTGCTTTTTCTGCACCTCTCTTCCCTCTTTCTGCACGTCTGTTGCCTCGATCTGCACCTCATTTGCTTCTTTCTGCACCCTTGTTGTCTCTTTCTGCACTCGTCTTCCCTCTTTCTGAACATTTCCTTCCTGTTTTTGTATCTCACTTGCTTCATTCTGCACTTTTCTTGCTTCTTTCTGCACCCCTGTTGTGTCTTTATGTACCTCTTTTGCTTCTTTCTGCACTTTTCTTGCCTTTTACTGCACCTCTCTTCCCTCTTTCTGCACGTCTGTTGCCTCTTTCTGCACTCGTCTTCCCAACTTTCTGTACCTTTCCAGCCTGTTTTTGTATCTCACTTGTTTCTTTCTGCACTTTTCTTGCTTCTTTCTGCATTCCTTTTGTCTCTTTATGTACGTCTTTTGCCTCTTTCTGAACTTTTCTTGCCTTTTTCTGCACCTCTCTTCCCTCTTTCTCAACGTCTGTTGCCTCTTTCTGCACCTCATTTGCTTCTTTCTGCACCCCTGTTGTCTCTTTCTGCACTTGTCTTCCCTCTTTCTGTACTTTTCCTGCCTGTTTTTGTATCTCACTTGCTTCTTTCTGCACTTTTCTTCTTTCTGCACCCTTGTTGTCTCTTTATGTACCTCTTTTGCCTCTTTCTGCACTTTTCTTGGCTTTTTCTGCACCTCTCTTCCTTCTTTCTGCACGTCTGTTGCGTCTTTCTGCACCTCCTTTGCTTCTTTCTGCACCCCTGTTGTCTCTTTCTGCACTCGTCTTCCCTCTTTCTGTACCTTTCCTGCCTGTTTTTGTATCTCCCTTGCTTCTTTCTGCACTTTTCTTGCTTCTTTCTGCACCCCTGTTGTCCCTTTATGCAGCTCTTTTGCCTCTTTCTGCACTTTTCTTGGCTTTTTCTGCACCTCTCTTCCCTCTTTCTGCACGTCTGTTGCCTCTTTCTGCACCTCATTTGCTTCTTTATGCACCCCTGTTGTCTCTTTCTGCACTTGTCTTCCGTCTTTCTGTACCTTTCCTGCCTGTTTTTGTATCTCACTTGCTTCTTTATGCACTTTTCTTGCTTATTTCTGCACCCCTGTTGTCTCTTTATGTACCTCTTTTGCCTCTTTCTGCACTTTTCTTGCCTTTTTCTGCACCTCTCTTCCCTCTTTCTGCACGTCTGTTGCCTCTTTCTGCACCTCATTTGCTTCTTTCTGCACCCCTGTTGTCTCTTTCTGCACCCATCTTCCCTCTTTCTGTACCTTTCCTGCCTGTTTTTGTATCTCACTTGCTTCTTTCTGCACTTTTCTTGCTTCTTTCTGCACCCCTGTTGTCTCTTTATGCACCTCTTTTGTCTCTTTCTGCACTCTTCTTGCCTTTTTCTGTACCTCTCTTTCCTCTTTCTGCACGTCTGTTGCCTCTTTCTGCACCTCATTTGCTTCTTTCTGCACCCCTGTTGTCTCTTTCTGCACTCGTCTTCCTTCTTTCTGTACCTTTCCTGCCTGGTTTTGCATCTCACTTGCCTCTTTCTGCACTTTTGTTGCTTCTTTCTGCACCCCTGTTGTCTCTTTATGTACCTCTTTTGCCTCTTCCTTCACTTTTCTTGGCTTTTTCTGCACCTCTCTTCCCTCTTTCTGCACGTCTGTTGCCTCTTTCTGCACCTCATTTGCTTCTTTCTGCACCCCTGTTGTCTCTTTCTGCACTCGTCTTCCGTCTTTCTGTACCTTTCCTGCCTGTTTTTGTATCTCACTTGCTTCTTTCTGCACTTTTCTTGCTTCTTTCTGCACCCCTGTTGTCTCTTTATGCACCTCTTTTGTCTCTTTCTGCACTTTTCTTGCCTTTTTCTGCACCTCTCTTCCCTCTGTCTGCACGTCTGTTGAGTCTTTCTGCACCTCATTTGCTTCTTTCTGCACCCCTGTTGTCTCTTTCTGCACTCGTCTTCCCTCTTTCTGTACCTTTACTGCCTGTTTTTGCATCTCACGTGCCTCTTTCTGCACTTTTCTTGCTTCATTGTACACCTCTGTTGCTTCTTTCAGCAATTCTCTTGCCTCTGTGCACTTCTCTTGCCTCTGTGCACTTCTCTTGCCTGTTTCTGCACCTCTCTTTCCTCTTTTTGCACCTCTGTTGGCTCTTTCTGCACCTCACTTGCTCCTTTCTACACGTGTCTTGCTTCTTTCTGCACTCCTGTTGTCTCTTTATGTACCTCTTTTGCCTCTTTCTGCACTTTTCTTGCCTTTTTCTGCACCTCTCTTCCCTCTTTCTGCACGTCTGTTGCCTCTTTCTGCACCTCATTTGCTTCTTTCTGCACCCCTGTTGTCTCTTTATGCACTTGTCTTCCCTCTTTCTGTACCTTTCCTGCCTGTTTTTGCATCTCACTTGCCTCTTTCTGCACCCCTCCTGCCTTTTTCTGTACCTCTCTTGCCTCTTTGTGCACCCATCCTACATGTTTCTGCACTCCTCTTGCCTCTCTCTCCACCCCTCTTCCCTCTTTCTGCACCTCTGTTGGTTCTTTCTGCACTGCTCTTGCTTCTATATGCATCTCACTTGCCTCTTTCTGCACTTTTGTTGCTTCTTTCTGCACCCCTGTTGTCTCTTTATGTACCTCTTTTGCCTCTTTCTGCACTTTTCTTGGCTTTTTCTGCACCTCTCTTCCCTCTTTCTGCACGTCTGTTGCCTCTTTCTGCACCTCATTTGCTTCTTTATGCACCCCTGTTGTCTCTTTCTGCACTTGTCTTCCGCCTTTCTGTCCCTTTCCTGCCTGTTTTTGTATCTCACTTGCTTATTTCTGCACTTTTCTTTCTTCTTTCTGCACCCCTGTTGAGTCTTTATGCACCTCTTTTGCCTCTTTCTACACTTTTCTTGCCTTTTTCTGCACCTCTCTTCCCTCTTTCTGCACGTCTGTTGCCTCTTTCTGCACCTCATTTGCTTCTTTCTGCACCCCTGTTGTCTCTTTCTGCACCCATCTTCCCTCTTTCTGTACCTTTCCTGCCTGTTTTTGTATCTCACTTGCTTCTTTCTGCACTTTTCTTGCTTCTTTCTGCACCCCTGTTGTCTCTTTATGCACCTCTTTTGTCTCTTTCTGCACTCTTCTTGCCTTTTTCTGTACCTCTCTTTCCTCTTTCTGCACGTCTGTTGCCTCTTTCTGCACCTCATTTGCTTCTTTCTGCACCCCTGTTGTCCCTTTCTGCACTCGTCTTCCTTCTTTCTGTACCTTTCCTGCCTGGTTTTGCATCTCACTTGCCTCTTTCTGCACTTTTGTTGCTTCTTTCTGCACCCCTGTTGTCTCTTTATGTACCTCTTTTGCCTCTTCCTGCACTTTTCTTGGCTTTTTCTGCACCTCTCTTCCCTCTTTCTGCACGTCTGTTGCCTCTTTCTGCACCTCATTTGCTTCTTTCTGCACCCCTGTTGTCTCTTTCTGCACTCGTCTTCCGTCTTTCTGTACCTTTCCTGCCTGTTTTTGTATCTCACTTGCTTCTTTCTGCACTTTTCTTGCTTCTTTCTGCACCCCTGTTGTCTCTTTATGCACCTCTTTTGTCTCTTTCTGCACTTTTCTTGCCTTTTTCTGCACCTCTCTTCCTCTGTCTGCACGTCTGTTGAGTCTTTCTGCACCTCATTTGCTTCTTTCTGCACCCCTGTTGTCTCTTTCTGCACTCGTCTTCCCTCTTTCTGTACCTTTACTGCCTGTTTTTGCATCTCACTTGCCTCTTTCTGCACTTTTCTTGCTTCATTGTACACCTCTGTTGCTTCTTTCAGCAATTCTCTTGCCTCTGTGCACTTCTCTTGCCTGTTTCTGCACCTCTCTTTCCTCTTTTTGCACCTCTGTTGGCTCTTTCTGCACCTCACTTGCTCCTTTCTACACCTGTCTTGCTTCTTTCTGCACCCCTGTTGTCTCTTTATGTACCTCTTTTGCCTCTTTCTGCACTTTTCTTGCCTTTTTCTGCACCTCTCTTCCCTCTTTCTGCAAGTCTGTTGCCTCTTTCTGCACCTCATTTGCTTCTTTCTGCACCCCTGTTGTCTCTTTATGCACTTGTCTTCCCTCTTTCTGTACCTTTCCTGCCTGTTTTTGCATCTCACTTGCCTCTTTCTGCACCCCTCCTGCCTTTTTCTGTACCTCTCTTGCCTCTTTGTGCACCCATCCTACATTTTTCTGCACTCCTCTTGCCTCTCTCTCCACCCCTCTTCCCTCTTTCTGCACCTCTGTTGGTTCTTTCTGCACTGCTCTTGCTTCTATCTGCACCTTACTTGCCTCTTTTTTGCACTTCTCTTGCTTCTTTCTATACCTCTGTTGCTTCTTTCAGCAATTCTCTTGCCTCTTTCTGCACTTCTCTTCCTTCTTTCTGCACCCCTCCTGCCTCTTTCTGTACCTCTCTTGCCTCTTTGTGCACCTTTCCTACCCCTTTCTGCACCCCTTTTGCCTCTTATTACACCTCTGTTGGTTCTTTCTGCACTGCTCTTGCTTCTTTCTGCACCTCACTTACCTCTTTCTGCACTTCACTTGCTTTTTTCTGCACCTCCCTTGCCTCTTTCGGCACCTGTGTTGCTTCTTTCTGCACTTCTCTTGCCTCCTTCTGCACCTCTTAGTTAGAGGTAGTTTTAATCCCCCTGCCCTATTATGTACTAGGGCCATACAGGGGAGGTCATGCCAATCACAGGGGTACCCCAACCCACAGTGTACCCTAGTGTATGTAGGTGTTTTCACTGTATTCTAAGTGTCTTTCAGCATAGCACTGGCTCCAGGCCTGGTTAGTCAGAGTCAGTTACCACCAGTACCCGTCAGCAAAAAGTTGGGGGCACAGGATGACTTTGCAACAAGGCCTCTTTTTGCTCCTCTGTTGGTTCTTTGTGCACATCTCTTGCTTCTTTCTGCACCCTTCTTTGTCTTTCTGGACTTCTGTTGCCTCTTTCTGCATTTCTCTTGCTTCTTTCTGCGCCTTTCTTCCTCTTTCTGCACATGTCCTACCTTTGTAGGCATAGTTAGAAATTAGCATTTAAAAAACCTTTGAAATTCACTGAAAAAAACACAGGTTTCAGGGACGTTAGAGTTAGAAATTAGCATTTAAAAAACCTTAGAAATTCATTGAAAAAACCACACGTTTCAGGGACGTTATAGTTAGTTGGACATTTCACTCGTTCAAAACCAGAGAAATTTGACTGTTATAGTTAGTTCAGCTAACTATAACTCGCGCCCCCGCAATGCACTGCTGATGACGTCACATATTACATCATTCATGACATGGTCAGTGACATCACTGATGACATCACTGATGACATCTCAAATGACATCACTGATGACATCACTGATGACATCATCCATGTGATAATCTGAAGCACCTCCTCATACCCTAATATAACCTTTGATACACCAGCTTTCGAAACCCCAGACTCCCCAATACTAGTTAGTACATACCCACTCACTAATTCCTAGGTCTACACATACATCCACTCATTCACCCATACAGTCACTCATACATGCAGTCAACCATCAATACGGCACTATCATATGCACTCACATATCTATACAGACACTCGCACACCACCACTCATCCATAGTTACTCACACACCTAGTCAGTCATGCAAAGAATCAATCACACTCCCATATACTCACCTATACAGTTATACACACTCCACCTCACTTATTCAAACATTTACTAACACATACTTACACTCATATACAATAACTAATACAAGCACACACTCATTCATACAGCCACTCTCACAATCACTCACTCTCACATATAGTCATTTATATACTCCAACACTCACATATACTGCCTTTCACATATGCAGTTACTCACACATGTACCACTGAGGCATCCATTCACTCACCAACACACCCATACACACACTCACCCACCCATACAGCCCTTCACAGATGCACTCTTGAACCCAGACACCCAGTGAATCACCCACTCACACATCTATGCGCAGAGTCACCCACCCCACCCACCCACACAGACACTCAGGCACCCATACAGATACTCAGACAACCAATCAATAATCCATATAGACCCTCATTTAGCTACTCACCAACCCATGCAACCGCTTACACACCAACTGACAAACTAAACTGTGTGAATGTCTGTATCAGTCACTAACCCATGCATTCAGTAAGACACATTTAATCACTCACTTATAGTCAGTCACGCACCTACTAAATCATCCATTCAGACACTTATACACCCACTCATTCTTCAATACACCTTGGCCTATCTATATATATATAAAACATATTTAAACTTTACAGAAACACACAGTCACTGGATGATGTCATCAGTGATATCATTTGAGATGTCATCAGTGATGTCATCAGTGATGTCACTGACCATGTCATGAATGATGTAATATGTGACGTCATCAGCAGTGCATTGCGGGGCGTGAGTTATAGTTAGCTGAACTAACTATAACGGTCGAATTTCTCTGGTTTTGTACGAGTGAAATGTCCAACTAACTATAACGTCCCTGAAACCTGTGGTTTCTTCAGTGAATATATATATATATATATATATATATAAAAAATATATATATATATATATCCTCTTCCACTCCTGCTTCCTCAATAAGGACAGGTATTGACATGGCTGGAGACGTTGCACAAACATTTTTATTGCGAATGCCTTGATGGGTTTCAGTGGATTCTGCTGTCTTGCTCACAAAACGTAGATACCATTTTGATTTCTGTTATTACACACAGCTTGTTGCGTGCAGAGCAGCATAGACATAGTAAAGATACTGTTTCATTTCTTCCTAAAATCCCTATATGTGCTCTCTGTGTATGGCAAACAAATAAATCAAGATATATTGGACATATAACACCTACAGTGCATCACATTACATCAAGGTAAGACAATCACGTTATCATTATGAAAAACAATACTGAATTGAAGTCACTCCATAAAACATTTGCTTGAATCATTCTTATGAGTGCAACATTAAACCAAAAGTACAGGAGCCCCTTTCCCAAGTGGATTTAAAGGATACAGCTCTTATAAAAGTATCAAGGACAAATGGTATAAAAGAATACATGTGCATAAGGGAGGGAAGAACGACATTAAACATTCCCTGATATGCCCTCACTAATCTAAACCCCAGGTGGGTTTTCAAACTGTTAAAAATTCCCTTTTCACCTTCACACTATGCATCAACAAATCTAAATGAAATTGTATGTAAAATACATGCAAATCTCAGGTCATCAAGTAAATGTGGAGATGGAATGGGAATAGAGAATACATTATAAATTCCCTGATGGGCAATCACCTATCAAACCCTCTAGTGGGATTTTATAATGTTGACAAATCCCTTTTCACCCTCACTCTATGGACCAATAATTCATAATCACTTTGGGTATGGAATGAAGGCTTCTCTCAGGTCTTGTAACAAAATTATCTCAATCCTATAGCTAAACCATGATTGTAATCAATGTGTCTTAACTCTATCTTAAAGAAAACAGATCACATAAATTCCTGAGCAAAAATAAATCGACAATACACAAGTACCAATAAGAAATTAAAGGATAACAAAGAGGAATAGAAAACTAAACAGTGCATACTTAATGTGCCTAAACATTATCATAATATTTGTCTCTCTACAACATGGCTGTTTAGAGAAGAGGTCAGCATAAAAGTCAATCCTGGTATTTCATAAGTGGACATATAATTCCTCATAATTCAGGTCATTCAGCATTTTACTGTTCAGTATAATTATGTATCTGGACTCCAGTCTCCTTAACTGGAGTTCCCTATTAACTCCTCTGATGTTTTTTTGGCACTGAGTCTATCACGAAATGGACCATATCAGCAGCATTGCCATTGTTGCTTTCGTGTATATGACGAGCAACTGGATAGTTCCTATCTGCATTGCTGATAGCTCCCAAATGTTGCAATGCTCTTACATGTACCATATGTATTGTGCTACCCACATCCACTTAGGACAGGAACATTGTAAGACATAAATAACATGGTCACTCCTGCAGTTATAAGCCCTGTGTATCTGGAGTGGGGCATTCAACAATGGTGAGGTACATTTCTTAACATTGAGACCATGCTTACTAGCCTTGCACCCATGGCACCATTTAAACCCTAGGTTCCCTTTCAACCAGGTTTCTGATTTATTCATTTCAGGACTGCTCACTACTAATTCTTGGCACATTGACTTGGCGCATCTGAAAGTGAGTAGTGTTTTTCAGGGAACAGTGTGGCCTATCACAGGATCGCTTCTAATAAGATGCCAGTGTCTTGCAAAAATTACCGTCAATTTCTGATGGTATACATTGGACCCAGTAATCATTCTAAGTTCTCCAGTTTCAACTTTCTTTTTGTCTTTTCTGGTAAACAACAGTGTTTCCCTTTATTTCTGATCGGCTTTCTCTTTAGCTGTCTCAATAACCTCCTGACTTGAACCACTCGCTACAAATCTACCTTGAAGTTCCGTCTGAGCCTCCCCAATGAGGTAACATCACTGCAATTCTGCCTCATATGGAGGTTCTCTGCATACGGGATGCTGTTCTTAAGTTTACTGGGGTGAAAGCTACCGACATGCAGGATAGAATTCCCTGCCATGTGCTTTCTGTAGGCTTTAATGTGAATTTTATTGATTTTCACAAAAATTACTAAGTATAGAAAGTGTACTTCTGTGATACTGATGTTGGTTGTGACCTCAAGGTTCAGGTTATTAGAATTCAATTTCTCCGTGAACACTCTAGCTGACTCGGGTGTACCCTTCCACAGAATAAAAAGATCGTCTATGAAACTCGTCCAAAGGACTATGCCTTTAGACCACTCTGTGGCGTACTCTACTGCTAACACCTGCTCCTCCTACCAGCCCATGTGCATATTAGCATAGCTGGGGGCGAAGCAGGTGCCCATGGCAATTCCTCTGACTTGCCTATAAGTGTCTTTACGAAATAGGAAGAAATTGTTCTGCAGGCACCATTCTGTTATTTCCAAGAGCATTTTGGTGTGCTGATGCAGGTGGATTGGTCTTATGCCTAACAAGTGCTTCATTGCTCTTAAACCATCCTGGTGGTAGATACTGGTATAGAGTTAGGTGACATCCATTGTCATAAAAACAAAGGAGTCCTCTCGTGAGATGTCTGTCATAGATTCTCTGCAGGATCTCACCTGTATCTTATATAAATGAGGGCAAATTACAGACACAGTCCTGCAGAAAATGGTAAATGAATCATGATGTATTCTCAAATAAACCCTCAATGGCAGAGATTATAGGTCTCCCCGGAGGGTTCTGTACATGTTTATGCACCTTAGGGATAAGGTAAAACATGGGTGTCATTGGGTAATCAACCTTCAGGAACAGATATTCTTCCTGTGAAATCACTCCCATCCCTCTCCATCTGGATAGTTCTCTAAAGTAGTTCTCTTTTACTTCCTTAATATTTGTCTGGGACACCTTGCAGTAACAATTCATATCACTTAACTGTCATTTCAGCTCTACTTTGTACGTATCTAGAGGCCACAAGACAATGCTTCCCCCCCGTCTGGTTGGCGGATGACTACATCCTTCCTCAATTTCAATTTGTCTATGACCAGATGATATTTCGCCATTTGGACCGCCTTGTAGCACTTAAATCTCCGACTTGACTCTACGGATAGCCCCTTCAAATCAGCAATTACTAGGGTTTGAGAAAATGTCCAAGGAGTCTCTATGTAAAATAGGCAAGAACAGGAGTTGATATGCTTCCATAAATTCCCATGCCAAGTGCATCTGCGCCTCTAGAGTAGAGGTAACTGAACTTTCTCCTTCATTCTCTCTCTCCAATTTATCCAATTCTTTCAGGAGTTCCATGTCTGCTACTGCCAAGTTACTGGTTACTATACTGCTTGCACCTGTGGAGTGTGGTCTCATGATATCCTTGAGAGCAAAATATTTACGGAGCTTCAACCGCCTCAAAAAATCTGAAGAAATCAATTCGGTTGTATATGTATATATATATATATATATATATATATATATATATATATTCCTTAATACTCGTAGATCAGTGCGCTCTCAGAACTTACAGACTCTGCACCAAAATAATTATCTCAGAAAGTGTTTATTTACACAACGCGTTTCAGCTCCCTTAGAAGCCTTGTTCACGTGTAATGTGCCCAAACAAACAGGTAACAAATAAAGTCTTGTAAGTGGCATGAACAACAACAAAGGACTCTCTCACGTATCTGAGCAGCGTGTCGTTATTGGCAGACATATTTCAGTGGTTCCTATTGTGATATAATTGCATTGATTCAGTTCATTATGCATGCGTACCACTTGAAGTTGCATTGTTTAAAACATTCTAGTGAAAAAAATGTTCTGATGGAAAAGATACACACCTTCTTGATGTAATTTACAGCGCCCAAAGACGTCATGTTACAATATTGCATCCGTACGCACAGTCAAATGTCTGACGGCTTGCTGCCGGGGACCAGAATTCAATGCAAGTCAAACTTTATCAACATCATAATTGAAAAAGTAACAGCATTTGCGGGATAATGCCTGCGAACAGCGCGTACCGTTGTGAAATACAAACAATACAAAGTCACGAAACATGGCATAATAACAGACAAAGAAAAGGAGAGGCTCTTCCACGCATCCATGAACATCAATGGTTGGCAAGTGCCAGAATAGGAGTCAATAATGACAAGTTGCCAGCACAGTCTGTCTACTGTGTGCCCACTGTTAATGTTATCTGTGCATTTGAGTCTTGAACCAGTGAGTAAGCAGATAACTCTGACAACCATAGCAAAGGGATGAGATATATTTGTGTTGTTTCAAAGCTAGCTGTAATGAACTACCTAAGGCCAAAACATGCATTTTACGCCTGAGATGGTGGGCAGGTTCTGTGGTGTGCTATGACTGATGTCTTGATAGTCCACATTAATATCACACCCAGATCTGCTGGAGTGATCAGCCCCTTGCTGTTAAACGCACTCTGAGCCTGCAATGTTAGGCAAGTGCCTTCTTTGCCGTGACTAATATCCTGATTCAATGATGAAGACTGAGCAGTGTGATCAAAGTTCAGTTGGTAACGCAGAGCCCTGCATTCCACTACTTCACAAGCCACATAAAATACAAAAAGTTACCAATCGATGAATCGTGACGGTGAAACCAAGGGGAAAAGGGTAGGTGGCCCGTGTGAGTGAGTACAGGTGACTGGGCCCCTTCTTTTCCTCCTGTAAAAAGCAAAAGACAAGAAAGAAAAATTTATGAATAAAATAGCACTGTGAGATTGTCAAACAATCCTATTGTGATTAAAAACAACAAATCGTAGCTTTCTTTGCTAATGCACATAATGGAAGGAAGTATATGAGGGAGAAAATGAGAGACAGAGGGTACGGATACGACAACATGTCACAAACAACAGTTGCAAACCACATAGAGATAGAGATAAGGAGGTATGGAATGATGTTTTAACTCTAAATATCTAATCCACTCTCAAATGTATGGCAAGCTCCTCGTCTTGATTGAGTCCCGCCGGTGTCTTGGTTTGGAAATCCACAATGTATTTCGACTCTCTCTGTCTTAATTTCAGGACTCGATTCCCCCCTCTTGGGTTTCTGGTAATCTGTTCCAAAATAAAGAACGTCAGAAGGGATGAATTTGAGAAGTGCTTTTCTTGAAAATGGCGTGGTACTGGGTATTTCTCATCATTGTTAGTTATGGCTCTACTGTGCTCTAATATGCGTTTCTTTGCCATGAGCGTGGTGCTTCCAATATACCAGAGTTTGCAAGGGCATTCAATGGCATATATGACAAACGTAGAGCTACAAGTGAGAAACTGCGATATATCCTTGCTTACACCATTGTAAGTAACATGGTTACGAAATTTGCTATTCCTGCAAGCCTTACAGTGGCCGCAGGGAAAGGAGCCACTGAGGCCATGTTCATTTCTTTTGGGATAAATGGTGATATCGCTATGCACTAACATATCCCTTACATTTTTGCCTCTCCTGTATGTTATGCTAGGTCTCTCAGGGATACTGTCACCAATGATATTGTCACATTTGAGAATGTCCCAGTTTCTGTCCAAAATGCGTTTGATGTCTCTAGGGTCTGAATGGTACGTCATGATAATTCTCGTACTGTCTTCTATGTCATCACTGGACACTGTGTCCGTTTCGGAGATGATCTGGGTTCTATCTACTCCATCTGCTCTCTCTTTGGCTTTCCTAAGTACCCAATTCGGATAGCCCCTTGTCTTGAAGCGTTCGATCATGGCTTTGCCTTCCCGTTGGTATGCTTCCTCGGTGTTAAAGTTTCTTTTCGCCCTCAGCAGCTCACCATAGGGGATGCTCCACTTGAGAGCCTCCGGATGGCTGCTAAGGGCGTGAAGAATGCTGTTGCCCGCGGTGGACTTCCTAAACAGGGCCGTGTGCACTTGATTCTGTTTAACTTCAAGGCTCACATCCAGATATTCTGCTTTGGTCTTACTGATGCTGCCAGAAAGAATAATGTTACGATCATTGGCATTGAGTCTCTTAATGAACTCATTCGCTTCCTGCTCTGAGCCTCTCCAAACAATGAACTAGTCGTCGATATACCGCAGCCATATCGACACATGTTCAAAATCCCTGGTAAAGTCAGGATTGGCCAATATGTCTTCCTCCCAGCGCCCCATGAACAGATTGGCAAAACTGGGAGCAAAGCATGATCCCATTGCTGTCCCGGTCATTTGCCTGTACAAAGTGCCGTTAAACATGAAGATGTTATTGGTCAGGCAATATTCTGTCATATCCAGTAACATCTGACTATGGTCACGGAATCTGACTGGTCTGGTGTTAAGATAGTAGGAACACGCATCTAACCGTTGTTGGTGATCAATGATGGTATATAAGGATTGTACGTCAAGGATGATGAGCAAGGAATCAGCCTCCCACTGCATGTCCTGTATTCTGTTCAAAAAATCTTTAGTGTCCCTGATGTAACTGGGTAATTTGGTGACATAATCTCTGAGGAAATGGTCCACATATTTGGATATATGTTCTTCTACACTGCCCCTTGATGAGACAATTGGACACCCAGGTGGTCTTATGGGATCTTTATGTAACTTGGGCAGTAAGTATAAAACTGCCCAAGTGTGTGGTGATCTTTCTTAAGGTAGCAGAACTCTTCCCATTCCAAAATCCCTCTGTCCTTCCACGTGGTAAGTTTGTTCCAAATGGCCAGGACACTGTTGTTATAAACATCCATGGAGACTGGCAGATAGAACCTGGTATCATCTAGCTGTCCCAATGCCTCTTCAATGTATTGAGCTCTGTCTAAGATGACGACATTGCCACCCTTGTCTGCAGGACGGATGACAATTTCTTCATCTTCGGTGAGGGATTTGAGTGCCTGTCTTTGGTCGTAAGTCAGATTACTGTCACCTTTGTTAAACCTGTTGGTTTTCCGCCAAAAATTACCAAATGCCTTGCTGACACTGTCATGAAACGTGTCAATGTTGTCATGGGGTAAGGTAGGTAAAAATGTCGACTTAGGCCTGAAGTCAGTGGAAGCAGACGCATCAGTGGCTATATCTAATTCCTCTAGGACTTGTGTGGTACTGATCTCCTTACTGGTTGTATCTGTGCCCTGTATTAATTTGATCATGGTGATAAGAGTGTCAATGTCGCCTATGTTGAAATTATCCTCTATGGTAGTGTTGTTGTTATGAGTTTTTCTGTTACCTCCTAATCTTTTGAGTTTGTGCCACTTTTTTAATTTAAGTTTTCGGACATATTTGAACAAATCTATCCTGGCATTGATGTAATTGAAAGGATAAGAAGGGCAGAAAGAGAGTCCAAGGCAGAGTGTTTGTTTTTCTAAGTCACTCATCAGTCTCTTAGAAAGATTAACAACAGTTTTATTGACCATTGTAAGATCCATTAAAAGGCTTTTCCAGGAGCGCGTCTTGCTGTTTCCCATGCCGCCCCTGCCTCTGCCTCTTCTGCCATCGTTGCTGGATTCTTTTGTGTCTGTTTCTACGTTTCCTCATCCTCTGCCTCGTCCCCGGCCTCTCTGTCCCCTTGTCTTCGGCACCAGAGTATCCCTTGTTGTCTGTCGACCCTGGCGTAGATGCCGGTATTCGTCTAAAAAAGTCACTGGACGAGGGTTACGTTCATCTGCAGAGGCATTGACCGCTGAAACGTCAGATTCGCTCTCACTTGCTGTAGAGATTTCTGACACTGCGGTCTCTCCGTTGGCTCCGCTAGTTGTTTCCTGTGCTGTTTGTTGATTGTATAAATGGTCATATTTGCGACTGAAAGTCAAAATCCTGCCGATCTCATAGTCACCGTAGTCGCGATTCAATTTTCTCTGTTTGCGGGCTTTAATATCCTCTTCGTATTTTTTTAGACGGTCTTTCATTGTCGTTAAAGATTTGTTCAAAGACTCTGTCTCTGCATTTGTTTTAAGATCCTCCATGATCTCTTGAATCTGTTTAAGTATCACATCCCGATCAATCCACGCATACTTTACAAGTATTTCTAGCATCCGCTTAGAACTCTGGGAAGAATTTTCAGACCATTCTTCAAGCATTTTTGGGTTTGGTGTTTCGTATGTGGGAGATGTAAAGATGCGCAAACCTCTGGGTGCCATTCCTTGGTCCACATAATTTTGCAAAGAAATGGCCTCCCACCACTTTGAGATCTCTGTCCTTTTGAGTTTTTCTAATTTCCGTAGTTTTTCTTCAATCGGTTGTACCAGGACAGTTCTACTTTCTCTCATGCTGACTAGTCCCGGTTTCCTAGTGAAAATGGCACGTGCAGCTGCCCTCCTTTCCTTCTCTTCCTCCATGTTGCACAACACTTTGCGTGATATCAATTCACAAACGGAGTCTGTCATCCCCCTGTCAATACCAGGTTCTTCCTGCCATACAATAGAGTGCCCAGATTCAATGAAGCGCACTCACTGGATTGCAGTGACGTGTTATGGAGTCGCGATCACAATGTCAGAAATAAACCCGTTATCAGGATTATTGCATTCACCACGTAGCGAGGAGGCGCCAAGCAACCCGTCCCGCCGCTTCCCCGGAAAGTGGAAATGAAACCCAACCACTGATGGGCAACACGCCCTCCTCACACAAGGGGCGGACAGTTCAGACCCAGGCTTACCTCCAAGCTGCTCGCAGTGTCCCGATCTCAGCTCCTCTTGCCTTCCTGCTCCTGATATGGCGTGGCCGGTCCAAATGCGATCTTCAATTCAATTCAGTCCCGGTTGCTCCTACCAGACCGCCAGGGACTCATGGGAAGTGGCGTACACGCCAGCGGAGCCCACCGCCATTCAAATTCCTTAATACTCGTAGATCAGTGCGCTCTCAGAACTGACAAACTCCGCACCAAAATAATTATCTCAGAAAGTGTTTATTTACACAACGTGTTTCAGCTCCCTTAGAAGCCTTGTTCACGTGTAATGTGCCCCAACAGACAGGTAACAAATAAAGTCTCGTAAGTGGCATGAACAACAACAAAGGACTCTCTCACGTATCTGAGCAGCGTATCGTTATTGGCAGACATATTTCAGTGGTTCCTATAGTGATATAATCGCATTGATTCAGTTCATTATGCATGCGTACCACTTGAAGTTGCATTTTTTAAAACATTCTAGTGAAAAAAATGTTCTGATGGAAAAGATACACACCTTCTTGATGTAATTTACAGCGCCCAAAAATGTCATGTTACAATATTGCATCCGTATGCACAGTCAAATGTCTGACGGCTTGCTGCGGGAACCAGAATTCAATGCAAGTCAAACTTTATGAACATCATAATTGAAAAAGTAACAGCGTTCGCGTGGATAATGCCTGCGAACAGCGCGTACCGTTGTGAAATACAAACAATGCAAAGTCACGAAACATGGCATAATAACAGACAAAGAAAAGTAGAGGCTCTTCCGCACATTCATGAACATCAATGGTTGGCAAGTGCCAGAATAGGAGTCAATAATGACAAGTTGTGTCGTTTCAAAGCTACGTGTAATGAACTACCTAAGGCCAAAACATGATCGAACGCTTCAAGACAAGGGGCTATCCGAATTGGGTACTTAGGAAAGCCAAAGAGAGAGCATATGGAGTAGATAGAACCCAGATCATCTCCGAAACGGACACAGTGTCCAGTGATGACATAGAAGACAGTACGAGATTTATCATGACGTACAATTCAGACTCTAGAGACATCAAACGCATTTTGGACAGAAACTGGGACATTCTCAAATGTGACAACATCATTGGTGACAGTATCCCTGAGAGACCTAGCATAACATACAGGAGAGGCAAAAATGTAAGGGATTTGTTAGTGCATAGTGATATCACCATTTATCCCAAAAGAAATGAACATGGCCTCAGTGGCTCCTTTCCCTGCGGCCACTGTAAGGCTTGCAGGAATAGCAAATTTCATAACCATGTTACTTATAATGGTGTAAGCAAGGATATATCGCAGTTTCTCACTTGTAGCTCTACGTTTGTCATATATGCCATTGAATGTCCTTGCAACTCTGGTATATTGGAAGCACCACGCTCATGGCGAAGAAACACATATTAGAGCACAGTAGAGCCATAACTAACAATGATGAGAAATACCCAGTAGCACGCCATTTTCAAGAAAAGTACTTCTCAAATTCATCCCTTCTGGGGTTCTTTATTTTGGAACAGATTACCAGAAACCCAAGAGAGGGGAATCGAGTCCTGAAATTAAGACAGAGAGAGTCGAAATACATTGTGGATTTCCAAACCAAGACACCGGGGGGACTCAATCAAGATGAGGAGCTTGCCATACATTTGAGAGTGGATTAGATATTTAGAGTTAAAACATCATTTAATACCTCCTTATCTCTATCTCTATGTGGTTTGCAACTGTTGTTTGTGACATGTTGCCGTATCCGTACCCTCTGTCTCTCATTTTCTCCCTCATATACTTCCTTCCATTATGTGCATTAGAATAGAAAGCTACGATTTGTTGTTTTTAATCACAATAGGATTGTTTGACAATCTCACAGTGCTATTTTATTCATTAATTTTTCTTTCTTGTCTTTTGCTTTTTACAGGAGGAAAGGAAGGGGCCCAGTCACCTGTACTCACTCACACGGGCCACCTACCCTTTTCCCCTTGGTTTCACCGTCACGATTCATCGACTGGTAACTTTTTGTATTTTATGTGGCTTGTGAAGTAGTGGAATGCAGGGCTCTGTGTTACCAACTGAACTTTGATCACACTGCTCGGTCTTCATCATTGAATCAGGATATTAGTCATGGCAAAGAAGGCACTTGCCTAACATTGCAGGCTCAGAGCGCGTTTAACAGCAAGGGGCTGATCACTCCAGAAGATCTGGGTGTGATATTAATGTGGACTATAAAGACATCAGTCATAGCACACCACAGCACCTGCCCACCATCTCAGGCGTAAAATGCATGTTTTGGCCTTAGGTAGTTCATTACAGCTAGCTTTGAAACGACACAAATATGTCTCATCCCTTTGCTATGGTTGTCAGAGTTATCTGCTTACTCACTAGTCCAAGACTCAAACGCACAGATAACGTTAACAGTGGGCACACAGTAGACAGACTGTGCTGGCAACTTGTCATTATTGACTCCTATTCTGGCACTTGCCAACCATTGATTTCCATGAATGCGCAGAAGAGCCTCTCCTTTTCTTTGTCTGTTATTATGCCATGTTTCGTGACTTTGTATTGTTTGTATTTCACAATGGTACGCGCTGTTTGCAGGCATTATCCCGCGAACGCTGTTACTTTTTCAATTATGATGTTGATAAAGTTTGACTTGCATTGAATTCTGGTTCCCGGCAGCAAGCTGTCAGACATTTGACTGTGCGTACGGATGCAATATTGTAACATGACGTTTTGGGGCGCTGTAAATTACATCAAGAAGGTGTGTATCTTTTCCATCAGAACTTTTTTTTCACTAGAATGTTTTAAACAATGCAACTTCAAGTGGTACGCATGCATAATGAACTGAATGAATTGAATCAATGCGATTATATCACAATAGGAACCACTGAAATATGTCTGCCAATAACGACACGCCGCTCAGATACGTGAGAGAGTCCTTTGTTGTTGTTCATGCCACTTTCGAGACTTTATTTGTTACCTTTTTGTTTGGGCACATTACATGTGAACAAGGCTTCTAAGGGAGCTGAAACGCGTTGTGTAAATAAACACTTTCTGAGATAATTATTTTGGTGCGGAGTCTGTCAGTTCTGAGAGCGCACTGATCTATGAGTATTAAGGAATTTGAATGCCGGTGGGCTCCGCCGGCGTGTACGCCACTTCCCCTGGGTCCCTGGCGGTCTGGTAGGAGCAACTGGGACTGACATATATATATACATATATATATATATCTATATATATATGTGTATATATTATCTACTGGCGGTCGCCAGTAGATAGTTATAGTTAGGACCTATTTTCCATAGGAAATCCACGACATTCTATTTGAAATAACTCTTGAGTCGGTTGACGAATCTTCGCGAAATTTTCAAACTTTATGGCCCGCTCCGGTCCGCTCCTACCCTGAAAGTCTCAGGGTGATTCGTCAAGCGGGGGCCGAGAAAAAGGGGGTCCCAAAACGTGTTTTCCCATTCATTTTCCCGTAGGAAACTTTAGACACGGCTACAGCCCGAACTGCTGAACGGAATTACACCAAATTTGGCAAAGAGGTAGTTCTTGGTTCAGAAAGAACCCTTTTGTTAAATGGTGTAAATCCGTTCAGTAGTTGCGGAGAAATTAAATAAATAAGAGTCAAAAATCAATTTCCCATAGGAAACTTTATGCAAGGCTACAGCCCGAACTGCTGAACGGAATTACACCAAATTTGGCAAAGAGGTAGTTCTTGGTTCAAAAAGAACCCTTTTGTTAAATGGTGTAAATCCGTTCAGTAGTTGCTGAGAAAATCAAAAGTAAAAACACATATATATCTGGGCGGAGCCTAACCACACATGTCATCGTGAGATCTGATTGGCTGTCAGCACTTCATCCTGGAATTGCTGGCAGCCATCTTGGGACCAATATAAATGATAGTACCCCATTGAAATGCATTGTAGTGAATCGAAGATTTTGAGGGTTACCAAAAGGAGAACTATAAAGGGTGATAACAGACTTTAGTTACATTAGAATTCATTTGTTGATGGTACCATACTAATTTCAGGAATTGTGGTGTGTTCTAAGGTGATTTTACCCTGTGAAAAACCTTCTGCTGGGATATCATGAATCATGTTTGAGAGAAAACTATTTTCACATGCTTGTCCCATACAGTTTTGGAAGGTGCCCCAGAAGCTAAAATGAGAGCATATTTTCTGTAAATTCACATTATCTTTCTCAGTCATGTGAGAATGAAGTCTGACATTCTCAGTAAAACATGTACATCCAACAAGGGCAGAGACTGTCAGTTGATTCCTTTGTGTTCTACTGCAGCTTCCCAGAGTGTTCTAAAGAACAACTAGAGTGCTAACAGCCTTACTTATGACAAAAGTATGGCACAGCTGAAGCCATCTTTATTGGAATAAACTGGTAACACTTAAAACATTTAATTTAAAAAGGAACAAAATGATGGGGTTCATCTTGTCATAGAAATTATGGTTAGTGCTCTGGAAAGAAAAATTAGGACATGTTTCAAGTGTGATCTCAAATATCTTCCTGTTATATTTCAACAGGAGCAGCCTGTCAGTTGATGCCTTTGTGTTCTACTGCAGCTTCCCAGAGTGTTCTAAAGAACAACTAGAGCACTAACAGTCTTACTTATGACAAAAGTATGGCACACCTGAAGCCATCTTGATTGGAATAAACTGGTAACACTTAAAACATTTAATTTAAAAAGGAACAAAATGATGGGGTTCATTTTGTCATAGAAATTATGGTTAGTGGTGTAGAAAGAAAAATTAGGACATGTTTCAAGTGTGATCTCAAATATCTTCCTGTTATATTTCAACAGGAGCAGCCTGTCAGTTGATGCCTTTGTGTTCTACTGCAGCTTCCCAGAGTGTTCTAAAGAACAACTAGAGAGCTAACAGTCTTACTTATGACAAAAGTATGGCACACCTGAAGCCATCTTGATTGGAATAAACTGGTAACACTTAAAACATTTAATTTAAAAAGGAACAAAATGAGGGGGTTCATTTTGCCATAGAAATTATGGTTAGTGCTGCAAAAAGAAAATTTAGTGCATGTTTTAAGTGAGATCTCAAATCCTCTTCTATTTCATTAGAAAATTCTGACATGCAGACTGAAACAATCACTTTCAATACCAGCAGTAGACTTCCAGTTAACTCCTTGGTGAGCAGTAGCTTTACTACAGTGATCTAATGAACAACTAGAGTAATAACATTCTGAATTTATGGCAAATGTGTGACACATCTGAATGCCTTCTTGATGGAATCAAAGTAAAAAACTGAAAGCATTTCCTACTGAGGAGACTGCAGTAAATGAGGAAATTAGGAAACTTCATAACAAAGAAGTCTTCCAAGATGGCCACCAGTGAAAAAAGAGCCCAAATGTAGCACAAATATTACCCAGATGTAGCCCACATATAGACCAATGACAAAAGTGTGCTAAACACTTTTTATTTTTAGGTTTTTGCAGTTTTATGTAGTGCAGACTGGTCAGGTATTGGAGCGTTGCATCTTAAAACATGACCCCCTACACTACAAAAACACCACTGCACTACCCTAAACCCTAAAACACTACCCCAGCACGACCCCCTACACTACACAAGCACCACTGCACTATCCTAAACCCTAAAACACTACCCCCAGCATGACCCCCTACACTACACAAACACCACTGCACTACCCTAAACCCTAAAACACTACCCCAACACCACTGCACTAACCTAAATCCTAAAACACTACCCCCAGCACGACCCCCTACACTACCCAAACACCACTGCACTACCCTAAAACATGACCCCTACACTACACAAACACCACTGCACTACCCTAAACCCTAAAACACTACCCCAACACCACTGCACTAACCTAAATCCTAAATCACTACCCCCAGCACGACCCCTACACTACCCAAACACCACTGCACTACCCTAAAACATGACCCCCTACACTACACAAACACCACTGCACTACCCTAAACCCTAAAACACTACCCCCAGCACGACCCCCTACACTACACAAACACCACTGCACTACCCTAAACCCTAAAACACTGCCCCCAGCACGACCCCCTACACTACACAAACACCACTGCACTACCTTAAACCCTAAAACACTACCCCCAGCACGACCCCCTACACTGCCCGAACACCACTGCACTTCCCTAAACCCTGAAACACATACCCTAGCACGACCCCCTACACTGCCCCAACACCACTGCACTGCCCTAAACCCTGAAACACCACCCCTTCACGACCCCCTACACTGCCCGAACACCACGGCACTGCCCTAAACCCTGAAACACCACCCCCAGCATGACCCCTACACTGCCCGAACACCACTGCACTGCCCTAAACCCTGAAACAATACCCCCAGCAAGACCTCCTACACTGCCCGAACACCACTGCACTGCCCTAAACCCTGAAACATCACCCCCAGCAAGACCCCTACACTGCCCGAACACCACTGCCCTAAACCCTGAAACACCACCCCAGCACCACCCCCTACACTGCCCGAACACCACTGCACTGCCCTAAACCCTGAAACACCACCCCCAGCACGACCCCCTACACTACCCGAACACCACTGCACTGCCCTAAACCCTGAAACACCACCCCTGCACGACCCCCTACACTGCCCGAACACTACTGCACTGCCCTAAACCCTGAAACACCATCCCCAGCACGACCCCCTACACTGCACAAACACCACTGCACTGCCCTAAACCCTGAAAAACTACCCCCAGCAAGACCCCCTACACTGCCCGAAGACCACTGCACTGCCCTAAACCCTGAAACACCACCCCCAGCAAGACCTCCTACACTGCCCGAACACCACTGCCCTAAACCCTGAAACACCACCCCCAGCAAGACCCCCTACACTGCCCGAACACCACTGCACTGCCCTAAACCCTGAAACACCAGCCCCAGCATGACCCCTACACTGCCCAAACACCACTGCACTGCCCTAAACCCTGAAACACCACCCCCTGCACGACCCCTACACTGCCCGAACACCACTGCACTGCCCTAAACCCTGAAACACCACCCCCAGCCCGACCCCCTACACTGCCCGAACACCACTGCACTGCCCTAAACCCTGAAACACCACCCCCAGCACGACCCCCTACACTGCACGAACACCACTGCACTGCCCTAAACGCCGAAACACTACCCCCAGCAAGACCCCCTACACTGCCCGAACACCACTGCCCTAAACCCTGAAACACCACCCCCAGCAAGACCCCCTACACTGCCCGTACACCACTGCACTGCCCTAAACCCTGAAACACCACCCCCAGCATGACCCCCTACACTGCCCGAACACCACTGCACTGCCCTAAACCCTGAAACACCACCCCCAGCACGACCCCCTACACTGCCCGAACACCACTGCACTGCCCTAAACCATGAAACACCAGCCCCAGCACGACCCCCTACACTGCCCGAACACCACTGCACTGCCCTAAACCCTGAAACACCACCCCCAGCACGACCCCCTACACTGCCCGAACACCACTGCACTGCCCTAAACCCTGAAACACCAGCCCCAGCACAACCCCGTACACTGCCCGAACACCACTGCACTGCCCTAAACCCTGAAACACCAGCCCCAGCACGACCGCCTACACTGCCCGAAAACCACTGCACTGCCCTAAACCCTGAAACACCCACCCCAGCAAGACCCCTACAGTGCCCGAACACCACTGCATTGCCCTAAACCCTGAAACACCACCCCCAGCAAGACCCCCTACACTGCCCGAACACCACTGCACTAAAGCCTGAAACACCACACCTCAGCACGACACCCTACACTGCCCGAACATCACTGCACTGCCCTAAACCCTGAAACACCACCCCCAGCACGACCCCCTACACTGCCCGAACACCACTGCACTGCCCTAAACCCTGAAACACCACCCCCTGCACGACCTCCTACACTGCCGGAACACCACTGCACTGCCCTAAACCCTGAAACACCACCCCCAGCATGACCCCCTACACTGCCCGAACACCACTGCACTGCCCTAAACCCTAAAACATCAACCCCAGCAAGACCCCTACACTGCCTGAACACCACTGCCCTAAACCCTGAAACACCACCCCCTACACTGCACGAACACCACTGCACTGCCCTAAACCCTGAAACACCACCTCCAGCAAAACCCCCTACACTGCCTGAACACCATTGCTCTGCCCTAAATCCTGAAACACTAGCCCCAGCATGCCCCCTACACTGCCCAAACACCACTGCACTGCCCTAAACCCTGAAACACCACCCCCAGCACGACCCCCTACACTGCCCGAACACCACTGCCCTGCCCTAAACCCTGAAACACCAGCCCCAGCAAGACCCCCTACACTGCCCGAACACCACTGCACTGCCCTAGGCTCTGAAACACCAGCCCCAGCAAGACCCCCTACACTGCCCGAACACCACTGCACTGCCCTAAACCCTGAAACACCAGCATGACCCCCTACACTGCCCGAACACCACTGCACTGCCCTAAACCCTGAAACACCAGCCCCAGCACGACCACCTACACTGCCCGAACACCACTGCACTAAACCCTGAAACACCAGCCACAGCACAACCCCCTACACTGCCCGAATACCACTGCACTGCCCTAAACGCTGAAACACCAGACCCAGCACGACCCCCTACACTGCCCGAACACCGCTGTACTGCCCTAAACCCTGAAACACCAGCCCCAGCACGACCCCCTACACTGCCCGAACACCACTGCACTGCCCTAAAGCCTGAAACACCACCCCCTGCATGACCCCCTACACTGCCCGAACACCACTGCACTGCCCTAAACCCTGAAACACCACCCCCTGCAGCACCCCCTACACTGCCCGAACACCACTGCACTGCCCTAAACCCTGAAACACCACCCCCTGCACCACCCCCTACACTGCCCGAACACCACTGCACTGCTCTAAACCCTGAAACACCACCCCCAGCACGACCCCCTTTACTGCTCGAACACCACTGCACTGCCCCAAACCCTGAAACACCACCCCCAGCACGACCCCCTACACTGCCCGAACACCACTGCCCTAAACCCTGAAACACCACCCCTGCACGACCCCCTACACTGCCCGAACACCACTGCACTGCCCTAAACCCTGAAACACCACCCCCTACACTGCCCGAACACCACTGCACTGCCCTAACCCCTGAAACACCACCCCCAGCATGACCCCCTACACTGCCCGAACACCACTGCACTGCCCTAAACCCTAAAACACCACCCCCAGCATTACCCCCTACACTGCCCAAACACCACTGTACTGCCCTAAACACTAGAACACTACCCCCAGCACGACCCCCTACACTACCCGAACACCACTGCACTACCCTAAACCCTAAAATACTACCCCCAGCACAACCCCTACACTACCCGAACACGACAGCACTGCCCTAAACCCTCAAACACCCCCCAGCATGACCCCCTACACTACCCGAACACCACTGCACTGCCCTAAACCCTAAAACACTCCCCCAGCACGACCCCCTACACTACCCAAACACCACTGCACTGCCCTAAACCCTAAAACACTACCCCCCGCATGACCCCCTACACTACCCAAACACCAATGCACTACCCTAATCCCTAAAACACTACCCCCGCATGACCCCCTACACTACCCTAAACCCTAAAACACTACCCCCGCATGACTCCCTACACTACCCAAAGACCACTGCACTACCCTAAACCCTAAAACACGACCTCCTACACTACACAAACACCACTGCACTACCCTAAACCCTAAAACACTACCCCCTACACTACACAAACACCACTGCACTACCCTAAACCCTAAAACACTACCCCCAGCAGTACTCCTACACTACCCAAACACCACTGCACTAACCTAAACCCTAAAACACTACCCCCAGCACGACCCCCTACACTACACAAGCACCACTGCACTACCCTAAACCCTAAAACACTGCCCCCAGCACGACCCCCTACACTACACAAACACCACTGCACTACCTTAAACCCTAAAACACTACCCCCAGCACGACCCCTACACTGCCCGAACACCACTGCACTTCCCTAAACCCTGAAACACATACCCTAGCACGACCCCCTACACTGCCCGAACACCACTGCACTGCCCTAAACCCTGCAACACCACCCCCTTCACGACCCCCTACACTGCCCGAACACCACGGCACTGCCCTAAACCCTGAAACACCACCCCAGCATGACCCCTACACTGCCCGAACACCACTGCACTGCCCTAAACCCTGAAACACTACCCCCAGCAAGACCTCCTACACTGCCCGAACACCACTTCACTGCCCTAAACCCTGAAACATCACCCCCAGCAAGACCCCCTACACTGCCCGAACACCACTGCACTGCCCTAAACCCTGAAACACCACCCCCAGCCCGACCCCCTACACTGCCCGAACACCACTGCACTGCCCTAAACCCTGAAACACCACCCCCAGCACGACCCCCTACACGGCACGAACACCACTGCACTGCCCTAAACCCCGAAACACTACCCCCAGCAAGACCCCTACACTGCCCGAACACCACTGCCCTAAACCCTGAAACACCACCCCAGCAAGACCCCCTACACTGCCCGTACACCACTGCACTGCCCTAAACCCTGAAACACCACCCCCAGCATGACCCCCTACACTGCCCGAACACCACTGCACTGCCCTAAACCCTGAAACACCACCCCCTGCACGACCCCCTACACTGCCCGAACACCACTGCACTGCCCTAAACCATGAAACACCAGCCCCAGCACGACCCCCTACACTGCCCGAACACCACTGCACTGCCCTAAACCCTGAAACACCACCCCCAGCATGACCCCCTACACTGCCCGAACACCACTACACTGCCCTAAACCCTGAAACACCAGCCCCAGCACAACCCCGTACACTGCCCGAACACCACTGCACTGCCCTAAACCCTGAAACACCAGCCCCAGCACGACCGCCTACACTGCCCGAAAACCACTGCACTGCCCTAAACCCTGAAACACCCACCCCAGCAAGACCCCCTACACTGCCCGAACACCACTGCATTGCCCTAAACCCTGAAACACCACCCCCAGCAAGACCCCCTACACTGCCCGAACACCACTGCACTAAAGCCTGAAACACCACCCCCAGCAAGACCACCTACACTGGCCGAACACCACTGCACTGCCCTAAACCCTGAAACACCACCCCTGCACGACCCCCTACACTGCCCAAACACCACTGCACTGCCCTAAACCCTGAAACACCACCCCCTGCACGACCCCCTACACTGCCCGAACACCACTGCACTGCCCTAAACCCTGAAACACCACACCTCAGCACGACACCCTACACTGCCCGAACATCACTGCACTGCCCTAAACCCTGAAACACCACCCCCAGCACGACCCCCTACACTGCCCGAACACCACTGCACTGCCCTAAACCCTGAAACACCACCCCCTGCACGACCTCCTACACTGCCGGAACACCACTGCACTGCCCTAAACCCTGAAACACCACCCCCAGCACGACCCCCTACACTGCCCGAACACCACTGCACTGCCCTAAACCCTGAAACATCAACCCCAGCAAGACCCCCTACACTGCCTGAACACCACTGCCCTAAACCCTGAAACACCACCCCCTACACTGCACGAACACCACTGCACTGCCCTAAACCCTGAAACACCACCTCCAGCAAAACCCCCTACACTGCCTGAACACCATTGCTCTGCCCTAAATCCTGAAACACTAGCCCCAGCATGCCCCCTACACTGCCCAAACACCACTGCACTGCCCTAAACCCTGAAACACCACCCCCAGCACGACCCCCTACACTGCCCGAACACCACTGCACTGCCCTAAACCCTGAAACACCAGCCCCAGCAAGACCCCCTACACTGCCCGAACACCACTGCACTGCCCTAGACTCTGAAACACCAGCCCCAGCAAGACCCCTACACTGCCCGAACACCACTGCACTGCCCTAAACCCTGAAACCAGCATGACCCCCTACACTGCCCGAACACCACTGCACTGCCCTAAACCCTGAAACACCAGCCCCAGCACGACCACCTACACTGCCCGAACACCACTGCACTGCCCTAAACCCTGAAACACCAGCCACAGCACAACCCCCTACACTGCCCGAACACCACTGCACTGCCCTAAACCCTGAAACACCAGCCCCAGCACGACCCCCTACACTGCCCGAACACCGCTGTACTGCCCTAAACCCTGAAACACCAGCCCCAGCACGACCCCCTACACTGCCCGAACACCACTGCACTGCCCTAAACCCTGAAACACCACCCCTGCATGACCCCCTACACTGCCCGAACACCACTGCACTGCCCTAAACCCTGAAACACCACCCCTGCAGCACCCCCTACACTGCCCGAACACCACTGCACTGCCCTAAACCCTGAAACACCACCCCCTGCACCACCCCCTACACTGCCCGAACACCACTGCACTGCCCTAAACCCTGAAACACCACCCCCAGCACGACCCCCTTTACTGCTCGAACACCACTGCACTGCCCCAAACCCTGAAACACCACCCCCAGCACGACCCCCTACACTGCCCGAACACCACTGCCCTAAACCCTGAAACACCACCCCCTGCACGACCCCCTACACTGCCCGAACACCACTGCACTGCCCTAAACCCTGAAACACCACCCCCTACACTGCCCGAACACCACTGCACTGCCCTAACCCCTGAAACACCACCCCCAGCACGACCCCCTACACTGCCCAAACACCACTGCACTGCCCTAAACCCTAAAACACCACCCCCAGCATTACCCCCTACACTGCCCAAACACCACTGTACTGCCCTAAACACTAGAACACTACCCCCAGCACGACCCCCTACACTACCCGAACACCACTGCACTACCCTAAACCCTAAAATACTACCCCCAGCACAACCCCCTACACTACCCGAACACGACTGCACTGCCCTAAACCCTCAAATACCCCCCAGCACGACCCCCTACACTACCCGAACACCACTGCACTGCCCTAAACCCTAAAACACTCCCCCAGCACGACCCCTACACTACCCGAACACCACTGCACTGCCCTAAACCCTAAAACACTCCCCGCAGCACGACCCCCTAGACTACCCAAACACCACTGCACTGCCCTAAACCCTAAAACACTACCCCCGCATGACCCCCTACACTACCCAAACACCAATGCACTACCCTAATCCCTAAAACACTACCCCCGCATGACCCCCTACACTACCCTAAACCCTAAAACACTACCCCCGCATGACTCCCTACACTACCCAAAGACCACTGCACTACCCTAAACCCTAAAACACGACCTCCTACACTACACAAACACCACTGCACTACCCTAAACCCTAAAACACTACCCCCTACACTACACAAACACCACTGCACTACCCTAAACCCTAAAACACTACCCCCAGCAGTACCCCCTACACTACCCAAACACCACTGCACTACCCTAAATCACTACCCCCAGCACGACCCCCTACACTACCCAAACACCACTGCACTACCCTAAACCCTAAAACACTACCCCCAGCACGACCCCCTACACTACCCAAACACCACTGCACTACCCTAAACCCTAAAACACTCCCCCAGCACGACTCCCTACACTACCCAAACACCACTGCACTACCCTAAACCCTAAATCTACCCCCAGCATGACCCCCTACACTACACAAACACCACTGCACTACCCTAAACCCTAAAACACTACCCCCAGCACGACCCTCTCCACTACCTAAACACAACTGCACAATTTGTTACAGGCGTTGCAACGCAGGCCTGTGGTGCTTACTGGAAGTACCTAGTGGGCTAGTTGGGCCCCAAGGACCCTCAGGATTCAAGGTGACCTAATCTCCCAACTTAAAACGCACCACGGGGCGCGTTTGCACAGTGGTGAAGGGAGGGCGGGGCCTCAGGTGACATGTGCGCAAACACGCCCTGTGGTGCGTTTTAAGTTGGGGAATTAATTCCCTTTGAATCCTGAGGGACCCTGGGAGCCAACTAGCCCACCAGGTACCTTCAGTAAGCACAACAGAGTTGCATTGCAGAGAGGTGAAAAAGGTGCGTGGCCTCGGAACGCCTCTCTGCAACTCAGCTCTGTGGTCCTAACTGTAGGTACCTGGGGGCTAGTTGGGCCCCAGGGACCCTCAGAATTCAAGGGGACTTAATCCCGCAACTTAAAACGCGCCACGGGGTGCGTTTGCACACATGTCACCTCAGGCCCCCCTCCCTTCACCACTGTGCAAACGCGCCTCTGTAGCGCGTTTTAAGAGGTAGTTTTAATCCCCCTGCCCTATTATGTACTAGGGACTTGCAGAGGAGGTCATGCTAATCACAGGGGTACCCCAACGCATAGTGTTCCCTAGTGTATGTAGGTGTTTTCACTGTATTCTAAGTGTCTTTTAGCATAGCACTGGCTCTGGTTAGTCAGAGTCAGTTACCACCAGTACCCGTCTGAAAAAGTTGTGGGCACAGGATGATTTTGCAACAAGGCCTCTTTCTGCTCCTCTGTTGGTTCTTTCTGCACATCTTTTGCTTCTTTCTGTGCGTTTTTCTTCTTTCTTCACATGTCCTACCTCTGTAGGCATAGTTAGAAACTAGCATTTAAAAAAACCTTTGAAATTCACTTAAAAATCATAGGTTTCAGGCACGTTATAGTTAGAAATTAGCATTTAAAAAACCTTTGAAATTCACTGAAAAAACCATAGGTTTCAGACACGTTATAGTTAGAAATTAGCATTTAAAAAACCTTTGAAATTCACTGAAAAAACCATAGGTTTTAGGGACAGTTATAGTTAGTTGGACATTTCACTCGTACAAAACCATAGAAATTCCCCCGTTATAGTTAGTTCAGCTAACTATAACTCGCGCCCCGCAATGCACTGCTGATGACGTCACATATTACATCACTCATGACATGGTCAGTGACATCACTGATGACATCTCAAATGACATCACTGATGACATCATCCATGTGATAATTTCATGCATCTTCTCACACCCTAATATAACTTTTGATACACCCACTCTAAATTACAGACTGCCATTCTCAAAACCATAGACACTCCAACACCAAAAACTACATACCCACTCACTGATTCTTAGGTCTACACACACATCCACTCACTCACCCGTACAGTCACTCATACTTAGTCACTCAGTACAGGACTATCATATGCACTCATACACCTATATAAACACTCACACACCGCCACTCATCCATAGAGGTACTCACACACCTAGTCAGTCATGCAAAAACGTAATCACGCACCCATTTACTCACCTATACAGTTATACACACACCAGCTCACTTACTCATACAAATACTAGCACATTCTTACACTCTTATACAATCACTGATACAAGTACACACTCATCCATACAGCCACTCTCACAATCACACACTCTCACTTATAGCCATTTATATACTCCAACACACATATATACTGCCTTTCACATATGTAGTTACTCACACATGTACCACTGAGATATACATTCAATCACTAACACACCCATACACACACTCACCCACCCATACAGTCCATCACAGATGCACTCTTGAAAACATGCACCCAGTGAATCACCAACTCACACATCTATGCACAGAGTCACACACCCCCCACCCACACAAACACTCAGGCACCCATACAGATACTCAGACAATCAATCAATAACCCATGTAGACACTCATGTAGCTATTCAGAAAGCCATGCAGCCGCTTACAAACCAACAGACAGACGGATACAGACATTCACACAGTTTAGTCACTAACCCATGCATTCAGTAAGATACATTTAATCACTCACTTGTAGAGTCAGTCACTCACGTACTAAATCATCCATTCAGACACTTATACACCCACTCATTCTTCAATACGCCTTTCCCTATATATATTAAACATATTTAAACTTTACAGAAACACACAGTCACTGGATGATGTCATCAGTGATGTCATTTGAGATGTCATCAGTGATGTCATCAGTGATGTCACTGACCATGTCATGAGTGATGTAATATGTGACGTCATCAGCAGTGCATTGCGGGCGCGAGTTATAGTTAGCTGAACTAACTATAACGGGGAATTTCTATGGTTTTGTACGAGTGTAATGTCCAACTAACTATAACTGTCCCTAAAACCTATGGTTTTTTCAGTGAATATATATATATATATATATATATATTCACTGAAAACAGCATAGGTTTCTGGGACGTTATAGTTAGTTGGACATTTCACTAGTACAAAACCAGAGAAATTCGCCCGTTATAGTTAGTTGAGCTAACTATAACTCGTGCCCCCGCAATGCACTGCTGATGACGTCACATATTACATCATTCATGACATGGTCAGTGACATCACTGATGACATCACTGATGACATCTCAAATGACATCACTGATGACATCATCCACATGATAATCTGATGCACCTCCTCACACTCTAATATAACCTTTGATACACCCACTCTAAAAGGCAGACTATCATTTTTGAAACCATAGACACACCAATACCAGTTACTACATACCCACTCACTTTTACAGTCAGTCACGCACCTACTAAATCATCTATTCAGTCACTTATACACCCACTCATTCTTCAATACACCTTGGCATATATATATATATATAAAACATATTTAAAATTTACAGAAACACATAGTCACTGGACAATGTCATCAGTGATGTCATCAGTGATGTCACTAACCATGTCATGAATGATGTAATATGTGACGTCATCAGCAGTGCATTTCGGGGGCGCGAGTTATAGTTAGCTCAACTAACTATAACGGGCGAATTTCTCTGGTTTTGTACTAGTGAAAGGTCCAACTAACTATAACGTCCCTGAAACCTATGGTTTTTCAGTGAATTTCTATGTTTTTTTTAAAGGCTAATTTCAAACTATAATGTCCCTGAAACCTATGGTTTTTCAGTGAATTTCAAAGGTTTTTAAATGATAATTTCTAACTATAACATCCCTTAAACCTATGTTTTTTTCAGTGAATTTCAAAGGTTTTTAAATGCTAATTTCTAACTATAACGTCCCTGAAACCTATGTTTTTTTCAGTGAATTTCAAAGGTTTTTTAAATGCTAATTTCTAACTATAACGTCCCTGAAACCTATGGTTTTTCAGTGAATTTCTAAGGTTTTTTAAATGCTAATTTCTAACTATAACGTCCCTGAAACCTGTGATTTTTTCTGTGAATTTCTAAGGTTTTTTAAATGCTAATTTCTAACTGTAACATCCCTGAAACCTGTGGTTTTTTCAGTGAATTTCTAAGATTTTTTAAATGCTAATTTCTAACTACACCTAGATAGGTAAGACATGTGCAGAAAGAGAAACAAAAGGCACAGGAAAGAAGCAAGAGAAGTTCAGAAAGAAGCAAGAGAAGTACAGAAAAAGGCAAGAAAAGTACAGAAAAAAGCAAGAGAGGTGCAAAAAGAGAAAGAAAGGTGCAGAAAGAAGCAGGAGAGGTGATGAAAGAGGCAAGAGAGGTGCAGAAAGAAGCAAGAAAAGTGTGGAAAGAAGCAAGAGAGGCACAGAAAGAAGCAAGAGAGTTGCAAAAAGAAGAGAGTGAGGTGCAGAAAGAGGAAGAAAGGTGCAGAAAGAGGCAAGTGAGGTACAGAAAGAGGCAAGAGAGGTGCAGAAAGAGACAAGAGAGGTGCAGAAAGAGGCAAGAGAGGTGCAGAAAGAGGCAAGAGAGGTCCAGAAAGAGGAAGAAAGGTGCAGAAAGAGGCAAGAAAAATGCAGAAAAAGGAAGAAAGGTGCAGAAAGAAGCTAGAGAAGCGCAGAAAGAAGTAAGAGAGGTGCAGAAAGAAGCAAGAGAGGTGCAGAAAGAAGAGAGTGAGGTACAGAAAGAGGCAAGACAGGTGCAGAAAGAGGCAAGAGAAGTGCAGAAAGAGGCAAGAGAGGTGCAGAAAGAGGCAAGAGTGGAGTATAAAGCCAAGAGAGGTACAGATAGAGGCAAGAGAGGTGAAGAAAGAGGCAAGAGAGGTGCAGAAAGAGGCAAGGGAGGTGCAGAAAGAGGCAAGAGAGTGCAGAAAGAGGCAAGAGGGGTGCAGAAAGAAGAGAATGAGCTGCAGAAAGAGGGAAGAGAGGTTTAGAAAGAGGCAAGAGAGGTGCAGAAAGAAGAGAGTGAGCTGCAGAAAGAGGCAAGAGAGGTGCAGAAAGAGGCAAGAGAGGTACAGAAAGAGGCAAGAGATGTGTAGAAACAGACAATACTGGTGCAGAAAGAAGCAAAAGATGTGCAGAAAGAGGCAAGAGAGGTGCAGAAAGAGGCAAGAGAGGTGCAGAAAGAAGAGAGTGAGCTGCAGAAAGAGGCAAGAGAGGTGCAGAAAGAGGCAAGAGAGGTGCAGAAAGAAGTAAGAGGTGTAGAAAGAGTCAAGAGGGATACAGAAAGAGGAAGAAAGGTGCAGAAAGAAGCAAATGAGCTGCAGAAAGAGGCAAGAGAAGAGCAAAAAGAGTCAAGAGAGGTACATCAAGAGGCAAGAGAGGTGCAGAAAGAGGAAGAAATGTTCAGAAAGAGGCAAGAGAGGTGCAGAAAGAGGCAGGAGAGGTGCAGAAAGAAGAGAGTGAGTTACAGAAAGAGGCAAGGGAGGTGCAGAAAGAGGCAAGAAAGCTACAGAAAGAAGCAAGAGAGGTACAGAAAGAATAGTGAGCTGCAGAAAGAACCAAGAGGAAGTGCAGAAAGAGGCATGAGAGGTGCAGAAAGAGGCAAGAGAGGTGCAGAAAGAGGCAAGAGAGGTGCAGATAGAGGCAAGAAAGGTACAGAAAGAAGAGAGTGAGCTGCAGAAAGAGGGAAGAGAGGTGCAGAAAGAGGCAAGAGAGGTGCAGAAAGAAGAGAGTGAGCTACAGAAAGAGGCAACAGAGGTGCAGAAAGAGTCAAGAGAGGTACAGAAAGAAGAGAGTGAGCTGCAGAAATAAGCAAGAGAAGTGCAGACAGAGGTAAGAGAGGTGCATAAAGAGGCAACAGAGATGCAGAAAGAGGCAAGAGAGGTGCAAAAAGAAGAGAGTGAGTTGCAGAAAGAGGCAAGGGAGCTACAGAAAGAAGCAAGAGAGGTACAGAAAGAAGAGAGTGAGCTGCAGAAAGAACCAAGAGGAAGTGCAGAAAGAGGCAAGAGAGGTGCAGAAAGAGGCAAGAGAGGTGCAGAAAGAAGAGAGTGAGCTGCAGAAAGAGGGAAGAGAGGTGCAGAAAGAGGCAAGAGAGGTGCAGAAAGAAGAGAGTGAGCTGCAGAAAGAGGGAAGAGAGGTGCAGAAAGAGGCAAGAGAGGTGCAGAAAGAAGAGAGTGAGCTACAGAAAGAGGCAAGAGAAGTATAGAAAGAGGCAAGAGAGGTGCAGAAAGAAGAGAGTGAGCTGCAGAAATAAGCAAGAGAAGTGCAGACAGAGGTAAGAGAGATGCAGAAAGGGGAAACAGGTGCAGAAAGAGGCAAGAGAGGTACAGAAAGATGCAAGAGAGGTATAGAAAGAGGCAAGAGTGGTGCAGAAAGAGGGAAGAGATGTGCAGAAAGAGGCAAGAGAGGTTCAGAAAGAGGCAAGAGAGATGCAAAAGAGTCAAGAGAGGTACAGATAGAAGAGAGTGAGCTTCAGAATGAGGGCAGAGAGGTGCAGAAAGAGGCAAGAGAGGTACAGAAAGAAGAGAGTGAGCTGCAGAAAGAGGCAAGAGAGGTGCAGAAAGAGGCAAGAGACATGCAGAGAGAGACAAGAGACAACTAGATTGCTAACATTCTATATTTATTACAAAAGTGTGGCACGCCTGATGTCATCTTGATGTAATCAAAACTGTAATACCTAAAGCATTTCCTTTAGAAATTATAGAAATGAGAGGGTCTTATTTGCATAGAAATTATGGTTAGAGCTCTAAAAAACTAAAATGAGGACATGTTTTCTGAGTTCTCAAATAGTGACAAAGCACTTTTAAATTATTTGTTATCTTTATGTTTTTTTATCCAGTTGACCACTTGATTAAATGTTATGCTTAGGGGAGAGAATGTGGTGTTACTTCCAGAGCTGCAGACTTTGCAACTGGGGAACCAAGTTGGAGTTTCTGCTTCAGTTCGACATTCTGTGATTCTGGTCAAATCACTTATTCTCCCCATGCCTACAACCAAAATGAGTTTGTCCTTGTATGATGTAACCAATGCTCATGTAAAGCACTCCAATATCTGACCAGCCTGCACTATATAAAACTGCAAAAAAAAGGATAAAAAGTGTTTTCCACACTTCTGTCATTGGGCTATACGTGGGCTACATCTGGGTGATATTTGTGCTACATTTGGGCTCCTTTTTCTCTGGTGGCCATCTTGAGAGACTTCAATTAAATTCATTAAACTTTATTCGATCTGATTTAGAAACATAGATCATAAAAGTGTACATAAAAACAGTAAATCCTCTTTCTTAATACATACAGTGAGAATTAATTAAAACCAGTAGGTAAAAATGGGTGTTACAAAGCCCGGTTCAGAGCAACTTCAGGTTAACAGAATAGTAAAGTTCAATTTTTCACAAGATCAATCTCATGAATTTTGTGCAAAATACGCAATAAGGGGTCCAAGTAAGAGCAATGCTCCAATACCTGACCAGTCTGCACTATATAAAACTGCAAAAAAACAAAAAATAAAAAGTGTTTTGCACACTTCTGTCATTGGGCTATATGTGGGCTACATCTGGGTGATATTTGTGCTACATTTGGGCTCTTTTTTCTCTGGTGGCCATCTTGGGAGACTTATTTGTTATCAAGTTTCCTAATTTCCTCATTTACTGCAGTCTCCTCAGTAGGAAATGCTTTCAGTTTTTACTTTGATTCCATCAAGAAGGCATTCAGATGTGTCACACATTTGCCATAAATTCAGAATGTTAGCACTCTAGTTGCTCATTAGATTACTGTAGTAAAGCTACTGCTCACCAGGGAGCTAATTGGAAGTCTACTGCTGGTATTGAAAGTGATTGTTTCAGTCTGCATGTCAGAATTTTCTAATGAAATAGAAGAGGATTTGAGATCTCACTTAAAACATGCCCTAATTTTTCTTTCTGCAGCACTAACCATAATTTCTATGGCAAAATGAACCCCCTCATTTTGTTCCTTTTTAAATTAAATGTTTTAAGTGTTACCAGTTTATTCCAATAAAGATGGCTTCAGGTGTGCCATAATTTTGTCATAAGCAAGACTGTTAGCGCTCTAGTTGTTCTTTAGAACACTCTGGGGAGCTGCAATAGAACACAAAGGAATCAACTGACAGGCTGCTCCTGTTGAAATATAACAGGAAGATATTTGAGATCTCACTTAAAACATGTCCTAATTTTCCTTTCTACAGCACTAACCATAATTTCTATGACAAAAAGAACCCCCTCATTTTGTTCCTTTTTAAATTAAATGTTTTAAGTGTTACCAGTTTATTCCAATCAAGATGGCTTCAGGTGTGCCATAATTTTGTCATAAGTAAGACTGTTAGCACTCTAGTTGTTCTTTAGAACACTCTGGGAAGCTGCAGTAGAACACAAAGGAATCAACTGACAGGCTGCTCCTGTTGAAATATAACAGGAAGATATTTGAGATCTCACTTAAAACATGTCCTAATTTTTCTTTCTACATCACTAACCATAATTTCTATGACCAAATGAACCCCATCATTTTGTTCCTTTTTAAATTAAATGTTTTAAGTGTTACCAGTTTATTCCAATCAAGATGGCTTCAGGTGTGCCATACTTTTGTCATAAGTAAGGCTGTTAGTGCTCTAGTTGTTCTTTAGAACACTCTGGGAAGCTGCAGTAGAACACAAAGGAATCAACTGACAGTCTCTGCCCTTGTTGGATGTACATGTTTTACTGAGAATGTCAGACTTCCTTCTCACATGACTGAGAAAGATAATGTGAATTTACAGAAAATATGCTCTCATTTTAGCTTCTGGAGCACCTTCCAAACCTCTATGGGACAAGCATGAGAAAATAGTTTTCTCTCAAACATGATTCATGATATTTCAGCAGAAGGTTTTTCACAGGGTAAAATCACCTTAGAACTCACCACAATTCCTAAAATTAGTATGGTACCATCAACAAATGAATTCTAATGTAACTAAAGTCTGTTATCACCCTTTATAGTTCTCCTTTTGGTGACCCTCAAAATCTTCTATTCACGACAATGTATTTCAATGGGGTGCTATCATGTATATTGGTCCCAAGATGGCTGCCAGCAATTTCAGGATGAAGTGCTGACAGCCAATCATGTATCACAATGGGATGTGTGGTTAGGCTCCGCCCAGATATCAATATTTTTTTATTTTTGAATTTCTTAGAAACTACTGAACGGATTGACACCATTAATAAAAAAAGGTCGCTTTCTGAACCAAGAGCTATTTTTTTGCCAAGTTTGGAGTAATTCCGTTCAGCAGTTCGGGCTGTAGCCGTGTCTAAAGTTTCCTATGGAGATTAACATTGGGGAAAATGCGTTTTGGGACCCCCCTTTTTTCTCGCCCCCCGCTTGACGAATCACCCCGAAACTTTCAAGAAAGGAGCTGACCGGAGCGGGCCATTAGTTTTGAAAAATTTGCGAAGATTCGTCAAACGGCGCCAAAGATATTGGCAAAAGAAAAAATGCTTTTTGAATAGAAACAAGGTCCTAACTATAACTACCTACTGGCGACCGCCAGTAGGTAATATATATACCTATATATATATATATACTTTTTTTTTACTGAAACAACCAAAGGTTACAGGGACGTTACAGTTAGTTAATAGAATAAAAAAAATATATAATTCACTGAAAAAGCCAAAGGTTACAGGGACGTCATAGTTAGGCTCAGGTTTCACTCATACAAAACAGGTGAAATTCAGCCGCAATAGTTAGTGATCTAATTATAACTCACGCCCCCGTAATGCACTGCTTATGACATCACACATTACATCTCTCATGAAATGGTCAATGACATCACTGATGTCATCTCATATGACATCACTGATGACATCACTGATGGCATTATCCAGTGACTGTGAGTGTTTTTAAAAAGTTAATAAGTGTTAAATATATATACCAAGGTGTATTGGTGGATCAGTGGGTGTATGAGTACCTGTTTGGATGATTCAGTGGGTGTGTGACTGACTGTATAAGTGAGTGATTAGGTATCTCAGTGAATGTATGGGTCAGTGACTGGTTGTGTGAATGTCTGTATCTGTCTGTCAGTTGGTGTCTAAGTGGCTGTATGGGTGGGTGCATGAGTGAGTGATTGGAGTACCTCTATGGATTTCTGAGTGTCTGAGGGGGTGTGCGACTGTCGGTATGGATGCGTGAGTAGGTGAGTAAGTGGCTGTATGGGTTAGTGAGTAAATGTTGGAGTGGCTGTATGGGTGAGTGTTTGCTTGTGGCAGTTACTGTATAGGTGAGTATGTGTTAGTATCTGTATGAGCAAGTGAGTGAGAGAGTGTGTGTATAACTGGGTTATTAAGTAGCTGTGTGAATGACTGTATGGGTGAGTGAGTAGGTGTGTCAGTAGCTTTACGGGTGACTGGCTCAGTGTGTCAGTGACTATGAGAGTATGAGAGCATATGTCAGTGGCTGTATTAGTGAGTGAGTGGGTGTATTAGTGGCTGTATGGGTGAGTGAGTGCATGTATGCGTTGATCTATGAATCAGTGAGTGGCTGTGTAAGTACTAGTATGGGTGTGTGAATGGTTTTGAGAATGGTAGTATGGAAGTTGGAGTGGGTGTATGAAAGGTTATATAGGGGTGTGAGTGGGTGCATCAGAGATTCTATGGATGATGTCATCAGTGATGTAATTTGAGATGCAAAAAGAACAATTGATGGACAGAATGCAGAACAATGTCATACATTCACCCCAGTGCAGAGATCTGGGCCTAAATCCATTGTTTTTTTGCTCACCATGCCATTCCAGTTTGGACCCAGCCATATGCAAATCAGTCTTGACCCTGCGCCCAAAGGGAACAGTCCAGCCCGAACTGCCAGGCCAGGTACTCCCTGGACTGGAAATAAGCATCCTAGGACCGGTTTCGGGCTTTCAGCCCTCATCAGCCAGGATAGCTTGACTCCAGTGGCATGGAGAGCACGGGACCCACGTCTGGGCATACCCGTCCCACTCAGGGTGACAAATGCAAAAAGAACAATTGATGGACAGAATGCAGAACAATGTCATACATTCACCCCAGTACAGAGATCTGGGCCTAAATCCATCGTTTTCTTGCTCACCATGCCATTCCAGTTGGACCCAGCCATATGCAAATCAGTCTTGACCCTGCGCCCAAAGGGAACAGTCCAGCCCGAACTGCCAGGCCAGGTCCTCCCCTAAGAATGATGGATTTAACACAGATCCCTGTGACTGGGGCTGAATGTTTGCATTGTTCAGAATTCCGTCCATCAATTGTTTCTTTTGCATATGTTGCCCTAAGTGGGAAGGGTATGCCCAGACGTGGGTCCCGTGCTCACTACACCACCGGATTCAAGCTAGCCTGACTGATGAAGGGTGATGCCCTGAAACCGGTCCCAGGATGCTTGTTTCCGGTCCAGGGAGGACCTGGCTTGGCAGTTCGGGCTGGACTGTTCCCACAAGGAACAGGGTCAAGACTGATTTGCATATAGCTGGGTCCCAACTGGGGTGGTGTGGTGCGCAAAAGAATGATGGATTTAACCCAGATCCCTGTGACTGGGGCTGAATGTTTGCATTGTCCAGCATTCCGTCCATCATTTGTTTCTTTTGCATATGTTGCCCTAAGTGGGAAGGGTATGCCCGGACGTGGGTCCGGTGCTCACTACACCACTGGATTCAAGCTAGCCTGGCTGATGAAGGGTGATGCCCTGAAACCGGTCCCAGGATGCTTGTTTCCGGTCCAGGGAGGACCTTGCTTGGCAGTTCGGGCAGGACTGTTCCCACAAGGAACAGGGTCAAGACTGATTTGCATATAGCTGGGTCCCAACTGGGGTGGTGTGGTGAGCAAAAGAATGATGGATTTAACCCAGATCCCTGTGACTGGGGCTGAATGTTTGCATTGTCCAGCATTCCGTCCATCAATTGTTACTTTTGCATATGTTGCCCTAAGTGGGAAGGGTATGCCCAGACATGGTTCCTGTGCTCACTACACCTCTGGATTCAAGCTAGCCTGGCTGATGAAGGGTGATGCCCTGAAACCGGTCCCAGGATGCTTGTTTCCGGTCCAGGGAGGACCTGGCTTGGCAGTTCGGGCTGGACTGTTCCCACAAGGAACAGGGTCAAGATTGATTTGCATATAGCTGGGTCCCAACTGGGGTGGTGTGGTGAGCAAAAGAATAATGGATTTAACCCAGATCCCTGTGACTGGGGCTGAATGTTTGCATTGTCCAGCATTCCGTCCATCAATTGTTTCTTTTGCATTTGAGATGTCATGAGTGATGTCATCTGTGATATCACTGACCATGTCATGAGTGATGTAATATGTGAGGTCATAAGCAGTGCATTGCGGGGGCATTGGTTATAGTTACCTCACTAACTATAATGGCTGAATTTCACTGGTTTTGTACGAGTGAAACCTGTGCCTAACTATAATGTCCCTGTAACCTTTGATTTTTTTCAGTGAATTTCTAAAGTTTTTTTACTCCATTTTCTAACTATAATGTCCCTGTAACCTTTATTTTTGTTAATGAATTTCTAAGGTTTTTTAAATGCTAATTCATAACTATACCATCCCTGTAACCTTTGTTTTTTTGAGTGAATGTCTATGTTTTTTTATTTAGTAGTCACATTTGCAGAGTGGTAGAGAAAGGGGTCTGGGCCTCCGACCAGCTCTCAGGAATCCCACTGTGTAGGATATACAAGAGGTACCAGGAGGTCTTCTTGGCTCCCAAGGTCCCTCAGGAGTAAAGTTGACTTCATGCCACAACCAGTAGTGCACCACAGGCCGCGTTTACAGAATGGTGGAGGAAGGGGGTGTGGCCTCCAAAGACCTCTTAGCAATTCCGCTGTGTGGGACTTATTGAATATAATAGGAGGGGTAGTTGGCCCCCAAGTGCAACCTTGGGGGCCAACTACCCCTCCTGTTACCTCAAGTAAGTGCCACACAGCAGGATTGCTGAGACCTGGTAGGAGGCCACACATCCTTTCTCCACCAGTCTGCAATCGTGCCTCCTGGTGCAATACTAGTAGGGGAATGAAGTCCCCTTGACTATTGAGGGACCTTGAGGGCCAACTACCCCTCCTGTTACCTCCAGCAAGTCCCACAGAGTGGGTTTGCTGAGAGGTTTTTGGTGGCCACGCCCCCTTTTTCCACCACTCTGCAAACACACCTCGTGGCGCACTACTAGTTAGCGGATGAAGTCCCCTTGGCTCTTCAGTATCTGTGAGGGCCAACTAGCCCTCCTGTTACCTCCAGTAAGACCCACGCAGCTAGATTACTGAGAGGTCATCAGAGGCTACATCCCCTTTCTCCACCACTCTGTAAATGTGCTTCCTGGCACACTGCTGGTTGGGGTAAGAATTTCACTTTAGTCCTGAGGCCCTCAGGAGGCAAGGGGACATCATCCTCACCTGCAGTGTGCCGAGAGGTGCATTTGGAGAGTGGTGGAGAAAGGGGCATGGCCTCCAACCACTTCTCAGCAATCCCACTGTGTGGGGCTTACTGGAGGTAACAGGAGGCCTTGTTGGCCCCTAAGGACCCTCAGCAGCGAAGGGGGCATCATCCTCAAACAGCAGCCACCAGGAGCCAGGATGCACATTTGCAGAGTGGCAGAGAAAGGGGGCAGAGCTCTGATGAGTTGCCGGCTTTTATTTCCTCTATTTTTAGGAATGGGGGTCTCATGGACCCCCTTCCCTGGACCATTTTGGACCCTGAGGACCCCATCCCCCGGAGCTTGCCCCTTTTTGAATTCTTTAAATCAAGGGGGGGAGCAGCCCCCCTCCCGGGCCGATTTTTACCCCAGGGACCCAATCCCCGGGGTCCGACCTTTTTACAGATGGGGAGGGGGGTGCTTGGGCCCCCTCCCTGGGCCAAATTGGGAACCGGGGGCCCCATACCCCAGGGCCTGCACATTTAAAGTGGGTGCCTCTAGGGCACCCACTCAGCAATTCGACCGTGGGGGTAGCCTGAAGGTCCCTGCGGGCCCCGACAGCTCCCTGCCACCTGCGGGAGCTGGCATTCCTTTGAGGCCCAGGGAGCTGCTAACATGCAGCTCCCTGGATCTCAAAGCAATGTGTCTGTTTCCATGCTCGCTTGGCAGTGGGTAGGGAAACAGACATGCTCTGATTTCAGCAAGCGAGAGCATCTTCTGCTTACGCTTGCTGAAAGCAGAGTGTTTGCTATGGCTTGGCAGGAGCGGTGCTCCCACCAAGCAATAGCAAACTGCAATGTCCTGGGGGTGGGCACCTGGAACATTGCTTGAGCTGGCCTTGGGGGGTGGTGGTCCTCGGTTTTGATAGGCAAATTTGTAATGACAAATTTGCCTATCCAAACCGAGAACCATGGGTTAAATTGTATAATATATGGATATTGGACTGATACTTAACCTACTTCGTTTGGGACGTGTGTTGCCTCTCATCCTTTTGGATTATTTGCATTTGATTTATGGCTATGTGGCTGCTGGTCATTTGAGGTGGGCAACGCTGATATAAGGGAATTTCATGAGTGACTAAAGTGGGTGGTGCAGTAAGTTTCCTAACCTAGCTTCGGCATTTTCCTGGTTTTCGCACTACGCAAAATATAAACGTCTATGTGAAATGCATTGGATAATATATATATATATATATATATATATATATATATTTATATATATGTGTGACATAGTGTATTTCTTTTAACTTTAGTTGCTTATACTAAGAGAATTTATCAACATTATATAGCTTTTTTAAATTTATAATTAACTCTTAATTCTATCAATTATAACATATTATTTTGATTATGATGCCCTATCTTTTTCCACAATTTGGTATCACATGTTTATTTTTATTTCTCTTTTCTTCCATCATTTTATTTTCTGTCTGTTTCTGTTTTTGTTTTCTCCTAAACTCAAAATTCGCATTTTCCTTATATTAATTTTTACCTGCCTCTATGAACCTATGTAATCTATTGATAATTTGTAATCAGATTTATTATTCATTATAGTTCTCTGTCACTGCTTGTATTTATCCTGTGTTTTATTGCAGTGCATATACTATTGTACACTATTTTACATGTGGTGATGAAATGGTGCACTATCCCAGTTTATTGATAACTTTGCACCTGAGTAAGAAAGGTAAACTTACACCTTTTTGTAAGTTTACGATTTTTTGCTATTCACAAAGGAATTTCATGAATAGTATCTTTATCACTGCAGAGTCTCTACACTCATGGGGGAGACTGTCTTTATGAGAGGAGTCTCCACTTGTGCGGAGACTCCACAGTAATAAAGATACTACTCGTAAAATGTATTTGTGAATAGAAACAAATCGGAAACTTATACAAAAGTCTAATTTAACTTTGTGAATCAGCCCCAGCATTTGCTTCCAGGAGACAGTATGGAGTGAACAGCCAACCCATGCTTCACCCCTATGCCACATGAAGGCCTGGGGCTTTTCAAAGCTTGAAAAAGCAGGAATATTAAAATTAGACTAGGTACTGGTTGACAGAAGCAGTCTGTGATTTTTAAGGTCACAGAGACATCAATGTTTATGATGCTAAGAGTTAGTAAAGGAAAATGCTCCTTATCTCTTGGAGATCGTGGTTGGATGCCTACAGCCCTGCATTCGTCTAAATGCGATCTAGGTTATTTCAATAAAAACTATTAAACATAGAAATGTGGGTATAAGCTACTAAATGAAAGATGTCAACTCGTTGCTGTTTCAGTGGCTTAAGGATCACTTTTCAGAAGAGATAACAAACAATACAAGAATTTTAGGCCATAAAGGACTATGGGCGCATAATGGGTAAAGCCCTTTGATACACCAGCCGCTTGTTCTCAACCTACAGCACTTCATTTTAGGAAAGGAAATTTAATACATTTTCACTCACATGGTGAGACTAACAAGGCCAGTTGTGGACCAAAGTTCAACTTATGTGCAAAATTGTCATGCTTTGAATTTGTTTGCAATTTACACATTGTGAGTTTACACTTATAAATTGATTTATTGGTGCTGATTGTTTTACTACCATGGTATAAAATTATATGGGGAATATGCCCCCAGAGCAGAGAGTTGATGCATCAATGTGAGAACACCAACAAACCTCTGCATGGATTGCTATTTCGAAACTTTTGCATGGTGGTATAATTTCACCCAGGATGCAAATGAAGAATTGCTCCTGTCAAGGGCAGGAATAACTATTAAATTGAGGAGTGGATCGAGAAGGAAGTATAAATATAGCATGTGCCAACGCACTTTTTCAAATTGTAAATATGTGTAATGTACACCATGTACATTTATACATATTATTACTTCTGGAACACTGTGATTGTCTCAACTTTCAAGGGAAACTACTAGAACTATTTCAAGTTTTCTAAAAACTACTTCTACTCCAGATGTATGTTCCTATGCATGGCTACCTACCTTAGGGTGTGAACACAGTTTGCAATGGTTTGTACTGAAAGTAATGGTAGAAACTTGAGTTATATTGGCATAAATGGCTCATCCAGTGAAATACATAGATCTAAGTCACTGTAGAAAGAAAATATTTATTTTTCAAAATGACAAGAATAGGCTACAGTTAACAGCTAAGAACAATAATGTGTTTTCTTGCTTGAACAGCGCCTTGGATACTGCAAGGGAAGCCAAATAAGTAAACTTGGAGAGGATGGACTATCTGTTTTCTGTGAAATCTATGAACCCAAGGTACTGTATACTCTGCTCATATGTAATAAATAGTCTCAGATGTATTCATATCAAGTGATGGTAATGCATAACTGATATAAAACAAACGATGGTAGCCATTCACATCACACCATTCTCCCCTGTAGATGTATCATGATCAGTGTTCAGGTGATGTAAGAATACACTGAAATGTGGAAACCTAAAGGTGCGTGAAGTAATTTTCCAAGACAGGATTCACTGTAAGATCCTGAGGGAACACAGGGAGGTTTTAATGTTCCTTATAGAGTTACAAGAAAACTGAAGAAAAAACATACTGTCCTACCTTTCACATGTGTGAGCAGGAAGGAAGATGGCATCTATGTGTCTGTAAACATGGCCTGGGTGGTGAAACGGTAAAGGGAATGCTCAAGAAAAAATGGTTGCAGAACAATGAAGGGGTATCTCAAAGTCACTTTGTGTCTGCCTCTGGGACAAATTGTATCTCCCTGATGAGGGATAAAAAATGGTTTGAGTGTAGAGAATGGAAAAGGAATATGACTAGTTGGATTTTATTTTATTAAGGGTTTGATTTTGTTCCACACAGAAATCAATAAAACAAAGAAAGGAATAAACTGGATGGACCTCATGGCCATTATCTGTTATTCTGTTTGTATATTACACCCATAAGTAAGTGAAGATGTGTTGGTGTATGATTAAACCGAGGCATCTTCAATTTCCCAGTGCGTAGGCTTACTTTGCTGTCTAGATTAACCCTAATACTTGTAAAACCATGTCTAATTTCTCTCTTTCTGAAACAAAACAGAAATATTTAGTGTAGTTTCACTTAATTTTTTTAAAAACAAAATTTAAATGGAAACGTAATTAGGCTATTTGGTGAATAATGCACTAGTTAAAAAATATTTTGAGCGAGGAAGGAAGACTTCTTTCTATGAAATGGTAAAGGAGGGGTGGGTCACCACTTTCTTCTTTGGCTATCAACCATTCATTGTTCAATGTGTTTAAAATATTTTGTGGGTTACATTTTGACCAAACAGCATGTTGAGCAAGGGTTATGACATTTGCAATTTTCGATACAAAACAATATTCATAGAATTGATTTCTATCAAAAAGCAGGCTAAACATATTGAAAAAAGTTTTAATCTCACAAACAGAGTGTTAGCTACACCATAAAAACCAACATTTCAAATTAAAAAAAGGCTTGACGTTTAAAATAAAAATTAGCCATACTTCTCATTTGGGTTAAGTGCTTGTATTTTTCATTTAGTTGGTGCAGTGTCCACAAGCCTGCAGTTTGGATTTTATAGAAGTGTGTAACAATGTAAAAAGTAATACTGAGAATAATTAGGCATATAATCATATTAAAATTGACAAGCTGTCATTACTACTTAAAAACATATCTCATGTTTCCATTATTTTGTGTTTCTTACTGTTACAGAAAGTCGGTCTTCCACGCATGAGACACCTTGATCTTAACAGTAAAGATCATGAGAATTATCACATAACTCATGAATTCCAATTTGATCCTAGTGGAAAAATCGTCTATCATCCAGAAGGCAGCAACGACCACAATAAGGAAAAGCATGAGGAGAACCATGAACACGAATCTCCCTCTGGTGAACCTCAGAATCACCCTGGCAAAAAACCTGTTGAAGGCTCATCTGCCAAAAAAATGGGACGAAAGCCTATCCCTCCACCTCCCAGAGGACCTGTTGGTTCAGTGGAGTACTATCGTATGATCAATGAAACTGATGTTTTTCCCTCCCCAAGCAATCCTGGCCCCTCACACCCCATTACTCTCCCAGGATCTCCTCCAGTTCAAAGGCCTGTTGGGCCAGAACAACCTGTTGTTCCAGGTTTTGTTGGACCATTTCAGGATCCAGAACCACAGCCATTCCCCCTTCACCTTTCAGATTCAGCAGGCTGTCCCTCAGATCCTGACCACAAGTTGCCCCCACTTTCACCCTTATACCAAAAACATTAAATGAATGTTGATGTAACAAATGAAATTAACATATAATGTTTATTCCCTCTTAATGAATAGTCTTTCTCAGTAGCATAATGTGATTACAGGGCCTTGCGATTTTTGGCAGTAGTGGGTGATCAAAATCAATAAATGAAAAAGAACATCTTTTGTTGGTTCCATTTTTTGCTGTGATTATATTCCTCTTTCATTTCCTTTCAGCTGTTCATTTAATTATTCATGACTTCTGCTGGCACTTCTGTGCCATATGTATATGTGATGCAGACCACTATGCCAGGATTGGGATTCAACAATTAACATTATTAAATCTGATACCAATGTAATGCACAAAAGGAAATGTTTTTATGTGCACAAATAACAGACATTTCTCTCCAAAGTCCACTTTATTAATTTTAGAAATGTAAATTTCAAAGTTACTTATTCTGGTATTTGAACATGTCACCTGAAGACAACCGAAGTAACATGCTATCTAAAAAGGACCACACTATCTGTTTTAAAGGTAAAATTAACACAAGTCAAGTTTGTGATAAAGTTGTAGATGCTCTAATTAACTAATTAGGAGGGGCTATGCACAAGATCCGGACTGTTTTCAAAAGACCTTGTGAGCCTTCGTAAGACTTAGTGAAAGGCAGGATTCCATATTAAAAGGTCATGGTTTTATTAAAAAAATGTAGTCATTACAGATATCAAAAGGTATTTAGTTAGTTAACCATGAATTAGCCCACACAAACGTCAAAGTCATGTTCTGCGAGAGGACTAATATAAGGTGAGTCACTGAAGAAATCAAAACAAGAACCAAATATAAATCAAATAGACAGACCCACATATAGTCCCCTCTCTAATGAAATTCAGTAAGATCTACAAAATACTGCAGTTTTGATAAGGTTTCAATGAACTGAAGCCATACACGTCATTATTAGTTATGGCATGACAGGGTTAGACCAGCAATATTACAAGACATGGATCATTCAATATTCTAGTTCATAAAATACTTCCAGAGACACCTACGTCCACCTACATTTCATTGGTTAGCCTATACGTACCTAATTATTTAAATGAATCGGCATGTTTATTTAACAAAGCAAAACAATATTAGAACATTGTAATGTTGGGAGCTTCATTGAAAACAATGGACTGCTCCGGGCTTCTAATGCCTGGTAGAAGCACGGAGCAGCAACATTCCAATGTTTAACAAAGGCCACATGAGGCCCGAGGGCATTTCAAGCCCCTTGGGTTCCATGAGGCCTTTGTTTTACAAATTAGAACATTCTGCCCTCTAGGGGTGGGATGCTCTAATAGCCTAGAGCCCTTCGTAGCGGGCTCTACAGGCCAATAAAGGCTGGAGCGGGCCTTTAACGGCCTGTAGAGCCTGCTACGGTGGGCCCTAAGGCTATAGTATTTTCAGCTTTTGAATGAAATACACAGAGCCTCCGTTGGAAACCCTAAAACGTTACAGAATAAAGAACATCTTGAATACTGCTTTCTTGACAGAACACCAACTATTCCATTGCAGACTCCTCTGTTGAGGGTTTTAATAATTTTAATGGAATGGAAAAACACACAAGCATACAGGGAGAGAGAAAAAAGGCTTTACCAATATAAGAAAAAACACCATTATACTGCAAATGTGAATAGCTGTCTTTGCAAACTATCTAAGGCCTAGTCAGGCCAACTAAACCACATCTAAATTAGGAATTATTTCTACTTAGTAAAAAACTCTTCTCCAAATTCCCATTTATTTATTTTACCCATAAGGATGACACCTTTGCGGCTCCTGTATACTTGCATTTTTCCAGAGTTGAAGTACCTCTCGACTGACTCTTTGGAGCATTGAAAATGTACTGGTGATCCAAATATAATTTAGGCAGTTTTTTTCTCACAAACACCAGAAGAAGGAATGTCCACAGCATGTTCATCTACACTCAACAGGCAATAATTCAGTTTGAAGAACATAAACTACTTCTAGTTTGTCTAGTTCTCTGATTGTGCCTATCTCTCTGTGTGGATGTGATAGCTGGAGTACTGTGGGGAGGACACTTTTGGTGATACAGAGTGCCCCTTCTTAAGGTACCACCCACCTTTTAGTATCCTATAGCAAGAATGGCATATGTTAATTTCAGTGATCTGGTTAAGGGGGTGAAATATCCTTTTCTAAAATTATTTACACCAGGAAACAAACATCTTGTAGTAAATGCATTTAGAAAGCAAAAAAGTGATCAAGAACATCATGGAATGATGTAGAAAAATGGTAATGGTAATGCTAGGAGAAAGGTACCGGGCAAAGAAAGCCTTTATTCTAAAAGGAAATTGGAAAGGGATAGGATGGGGTAAGTAGAGAAAGAAAGATTTCCCTCCAAAGGTAGAAAAAACAAAAACAAAGCTAAGGGGAGCGAAGGGTACAAGTAAAAATTTGGGTCAAAGCTCCAAAGAAAAAAACAGAGAAAGGGAGGTGTTTATTCTGGTTCACACCTATAAATAAATGGAATTGGTTTACCTCAGAATTCCCCCAAAAAGAATGACATTGGTGCAAAATGAGAAATACTTATTGTTAAACCTGACAGACTTAGGGGGGTCTTCCCCCAACTTTTTGGCTGTCAACCTCCATTTTTCTGCATTCATTTTTGCTGGTTTTAGGACTCTGCACATTTTACCACTGCTGTCCAGTACTACAGTGCTTGTACTCTCTCCCCTAAACATGGCAAAATTGGTTTAATCCTAATTGGAATTTTTAATTTTCTTATAAGTCTCTAGGAACATGCACTACATATGCCCAGGGCCTATCATTTAAATGCTACTAGTGGGCCTGCAACACTCATTTTGCCACCCACTTAAGTGTCCTCTAACCATGGCTCAGGCCTGCCATTAGAGAGCCTGTATATGCAGATTTAAGCTGCCACGTTGACCTGGCAAGTTAAACCTCTTGCCAGGCTTATACCAGTAAGTAACCCCTCAAGTAGGCCCTGTCTAACCCACAGGGCAGGGTGCCATGTATGTAAAAAGCAGACCATGGATGTGAGAAGTTGGCCTGGTATATGCTGTTCACTAGTTAAAGTGGACACCTTGCACCAGTACAATTCAACTCTTATGGTAGGTAGGTTTAAGACAACCTTTATAGAAACCTATCCTAGTGGTAGCTGTGGAGAGCAGCCTTCAGGCTAAGTCTTGGAGGAATGTAAAACAGCTTGTTTTACCACACAATCTCTTGAATCACCAAATGAAAAGACACCACACAGGTATATATATCAAATATATATGTATTTATTACTAAACAACTCTCTACTAATCTCTTGTGAGATTAGAAGTCAGGAACATATGCACAAATCAACGTTTCACAACAAATTGAGCACAAATATGGCTGGGGCCCTAGGGGCGTACCAGACCATATACTAAAAAAGAGACTTAAGAACAACGACTTGCAAAGGGACAAGGCCTAGGGCCTTCAGAAGTGCTGGGGCCTCACGAAACCACCCAAGGCAGGTAAGTAAAGGACCCACGGGGGACGCGTGCAGTGAGTGAACACAGGCGCGGATCATCGTAGACTTCAATGGGGCAAGTCGCAGTTGGAAATTAAGAGTTTAAGGGCACTTCGGGAGTAGCTACAAGCAAGTCACTTACAGGGTAAGTAGTTCTAGGGCCAACACCCACAGGAGCACCGTAGTGCTGGAGTTACCTCACCCAGGGAAGCCGGGTGCATAGGTGTCCTTTGGTGTCGGGTCGCGGCGTCGTTTTCAATGGGAGCCAATGAAGACTTGCTGCTTGTGAAGACAGAAGAAGTGTCCGGTGGAATCCAAGCCTGGATTCGGAAGAAGGAAGACCTGAAAGCAGAGGGGACAGTGTTCAAAGTCACTTGGCAGTGACCCGGGGCAAGGAAGATGAATGCCCACCGTCGTCGGCAGATTCAGGTCGTTCACGGGTGTCTTGACTCTTCAGCTACGAGGTCCAGGAGGCGTCGAGGATGACCAGGAGCTGGATTCAGCGTGTCCCACGAAGTTTGCAGCTGACTGCCATGTTGGCAATCCGATTGGAGCCAACAAGCCTTGGTCACAGCAAGTCTCATGGAAAGAACAAAAAGTCAATGGTGCAGACCAGCAAGGTCTGGGGGACTCACCCAGTGAGGGTAAGTCAGGGCAGGCCTGGAGCAACCAGGGGAGCTCTTTGGATTTGTAGAAAAATCTTCAGGGGACCCACAAGTTGGCTGGCAAGGGATCACAAAGACGCCTCAGGAGGATTCCTTCAACAGGGGCCCACGGTCACTCGGGATGGGGTAGGCCTCTGATCTTGGAAGGGATCTCTGCTAGAGGCGGGGACCACACGTGGTCCAAAGCACAGGTTCGTAGAACGTTGTGAAGGGGTTGCACTTGAAAATAGTGCACGGTACCCAGGGACTGCGGTTCCTCGTCACTCGTGGGGTCCACTTGCCTCAGCTTCGCTGGGGACTCACGATGGCCTTGGAAAAGTCAGGAAATCCTCTTCCTGGGCTGCAGGGACTTCGGGCTCTGGCGGGAGCGGCATAGTTTGCGACCGTCGTTGCAGTTTTTGGTGCCTGCCAAGCAGGGGAGTCACTCCTTGACTCCAAGGGAGATTCTTCAGTCTTCCAGAGGTAATGGAACATCGAAGGTCCGGGATTCTTCTTTAGAGCATCGTCCAGGGAGATCTAGTTTGCAATGGCAAGGGTTCCCTACCTTATACTAAAAGGAAGGGAGGGACTAGCTCTAAGACCCCACCTATGGGAGGGTCAGGGGAGTGGGTGGCTACACCCACTTCCCTTTGTCCAGTTTCACACCAGAGCAGGGGCAGGTAGCCCCTGAGCCGGTTTGAACTGGTGTATGCACAGAGGAGCCTTCTGCTCCCCCAGTGCAGGACTTCAAAGCACTCTAGGAGTGCACCCACCCAGCCCCAATACACTAAACCCTGTCTGGGAGGTAGTCACACCTCCCTGTGACAGGATACCTATTGTTGGGCTTCCTCCACTGCGAGTGTCGGTCATCAGCAGGAGGGCAGCCCAGTGTCTGTGACTGGTGGCATCCATTTTGTGATGCCAGGGCTCTTCAGGATTCTACTGTGTTTCCACAGTAGGTACATGTCTATCCCTCTAGAAGGGTGGGATCATACTCCCACACCAGGTACTGGTGTGGGGGTATGATTCCAAGGTGTTTGACACCAAACACGACATGTTTTGATGCAGCCATTCCAAAGTTAGCATTAACCGCAAGGTTATAATGCACTTAAGAGTATATGGTTTGACCGCATTCACAAACAGCCCCAGAGAATGGACTCTGAGAGCTGCAGAGGGGCCCTGCTCAGGCAGAGGCACCCTCTCACATAGAAACCAAGCACCCTGCCCTCAGGATTGATAGGGCCTGCCTTAGGGGTGACTGATAGGTTTAAATGTGTGTGCAGGAGAGATATAGGGAACCTATATCTCAGTGAGGAGTGCTAGCACCTCCTCACCCAGGCTGCAGTAGCAGGCCTGTGGTGTCAGATTTAGTCTGCTTCCCAGGGGTGGCAAAATACATGCTTCAGCCCCTGGTAGGCCTGTGAAGTACCTATGCCCTTGGTACCTAAGGTACCATATACTAGGGACTCATAAGGTACCACAGTATCCAATCACTAGTGCACCTAGAGTGCACTCCAAGTCGTTTAGAGAGAACAATGAGGCTGGGGCCCTGATTGGCAGGGTCCCAGCCAGACTATAGCCAGAAACCAGTGTAAACATCAGAAAAAAAGTGGGGGCAACATAAGAGGCAGATCCTACTCTCCTACAATGGACTTTTAGGTTTTACATGTTGTGGTAGTGAAAAACTCCCAATTTAGTTTTTCACTACTGCAAGGCCTATCTCTCCCATAGGATTACATTCAGATTACCTTATTACCTCTTTTAATTGTAATTCCCAGTTGTGAAGAGATAGACTTTTCAAGTTTGATGTCACTGAACTCACAATTTAAAACCACAATTTATGGTGAAGTTGAGTTTTAAATTCCAGTTTAGCAAATGCCACTTTTAGAAAGTTGGCATGTACTTACTTAGCCATTTGGTGCCTTCCGCCTGTCTCTGGAATACACGTCTGGGGTGGGTGACAGCTGGCTTCCTCATTCCCTCTAGACAGCCACACACAAAGGAAGGGTTGGTGTGACTGAGTGGCCATCTGCTTGCTGATGGGTCATCCTGAGCAGGATGGGAGGGAAGAGCTTACACTTACACCTGAAAGGGATTTGTCCTGTCCCCACACAAATGGTTGATTAGTCCACTGTAGTGAGTCTGGGGCCAGTGAAGGAAGGGAGAACCTCTCTGTCACTTCAAAGCTTTCTTTGAAGTCTCCAACCCTTTAAAGGCCCCTCAGGGTATAAGTACTGGACTCATGACACCATGACTTCAGTACGCTTATGGGCCTGTGAGTACTCTGCCAGGAACAAGAACTGCTGTGCTGCTGAAAGGACTGCAACTCTGCTGGACTGCTGCTTTGCTAGACTTTGCTATGCTGTGCTCTTGCCTTGCAGAGGTGCCCTACTGCCTGCTGTTCTCCTGCCTGGGTGAGAAGGACCAGACCTGTATCACTTGAACCCAGAATGACTCCAAGGGCTTGCCGGCTTGCCTCCTGTTCCAAGTCTCAGCAATATCGAAGACTTGAACCACCTTCATCTGCACCTGGACTGTGCAAGCTGTGAGTCTGCCCTGCCAAATGGTGCCACCCAATCCTGGACCCTTGGAAGTGAAGCTGAGGGTGCTGTACATACAGAACCCATGTATCCTCAATGGAACCGGCGCATGCTCGCCTTTGTGTGAGCCAGAAGCAGCTCATCCTCATCAGTACGTGGTGCGGACCGGGAACCAACGCATCACCTTCAGAGTTGACTCATCACCTACTAAGGGAGCAGCAGCCGTGCATCGCATTTCTGACCAGTGCCTCCTGCTAAGACCTGGCACATCACTGCAGTTACGTGGAGAAAACTGACACATCTCATCCACTGGGTAGCTCAACACCGATGCATCACCTCGGCTGCACATCACACCCTGTCGACAACGCATCCAAGATCAAGGTACTTTGGTTCAGCAGGCCCAAGTGGGTCCCTGTATCCGGCCCACGCTCCATCATGGTCATCCTGAAGTTTTGACTTTGCCCTGGCCTAGTGCGACCAGATAATCCATTTAAGCACCTATTGCTTCTAAGCGCTATTTTGACATTTCCCTTCATCTAACCAAGAGACAGGCTGCAGGCACCAAATGGCTATGGTAGGAAAATGCCAACTTTCTAAAAGTATTAAGGCAAAACAGTGGTTCTTGTTAGTGATAACTTGGATCAAATGATAATGTAAAGCACAATGGCTAGGTACATGTTTACTGTTCTAAAAAATAAATATAGAAGACACAAGTACTCAAAGAGTAGAGGCAGAAAGCCATCACTCTTTATAAATAAAACAAGTGCATTGTGTCCCATGTTAAAGACAAAGGAACCAAACACAACATTACTGTACAATACATACAAATGACACACAACAACATTAGATTGTTGTGTTCCTTGAAAAGTAGTGACACTACAACCAAACCAAACCTCCCTTAATTATTATAAGGGCCTGGATTAATTTTTTAATTTGTGGTTTATTGTATGGTTGTTTTTGTTTTCAAGGAACATTCTATTTTTTGAAGTTATAGTTAACAAAATTATCGATACAGGTATGACTGATGAATCAGAATAGTAAGGATACTTTACAGTTCCCATGGTTTATAATTCAGAATCTAACTTTTAACATATGAATATTTTTCTTATGGTTTAATTATATATAAGGAAACATGTTTTAGCTAAATATTAGTAACAGTTCTATCTCTAAGTGACTCTAAATGGAAACAGACAAATAATATAAATCATATTACACATTACATATGTTTTATAAAACACAATACATTCTTTAAAATTTATATAACTATCCATTATTTACATATTAGGAACAATGTAAAACTTGTTTTATTAAAATGATGTAACACAGACATCTTTTACATTTTAAGTATAAAACGTTACATCTTTGCAGGGGTCACAGCATCTTTATTTAATTTTTGGTTTGGGTCTAGGCTTCCTCTTTGATCTGACCTCAAACCTCAAGTGAATAAGGTGTAACCCCCAGCAACATCGAAGCAATATCAACCACTGCTAAAACATTATACAACCAAGGGAACAATACACCAACACAACCAGTGAAAGCATGGGAAAGCTTCATTACGACCCTTGGTGGGAAACTTGCGACCGGGATAGGGACAAAATCAAGACAAGCGGCGGACACCCTAACAAGGATGACAACCAGCCCAGAATCAAAAAAACTCAAACGCACCATAAACCAAACACTAAGGCAGCTTTGCAAAACTCTGCAAAACCTGGACCCTGCAATGTATCCTCCGGAACCTGAAGGCACTAAAAAAAAGAAAGAAATTGTAAAAAAAAGATCAAAGAATGACGAACTATGGGCCAAGTTACTTCACGACGCCAAACAAAAAAATAGCGCCAAGTTTTGGGAAACAATCAACAGAATCAAGCGACCAAATCATCCTGGAATAAACTCTAACATAACAGAGGCTGTCTGGGTAGATTACCTCTTCAACCACTTTAACAACAAAGCGCAAAAGGATGAAAAAGCGGACAAAGAAATGGGGAACATGAGAAAGGATAGAGGCGACATTAACAGGGAAGAATCGACGCACAACCCCATTTTAGTAGATCAACATGACTCCCCCAGGAAATCGCAACAACATCAGGGGAGTGAACCGGCAGCAGGCTCAGACCTCTCATCCTCCGCCAATGAGGAATGCTATGGTCCAACAGCAACGCAGATAAAGAAACCAATAGCCAAGGGCAGACTTGCAGGCGCCCCAGGCCCCAACGGCATCCCCCCACACGACAATGAATACTGGAGCAAAGCACTATCACCGGTTTATAAGGACATAAACTGTGCAACAACAATCCCGGAGTCCTGGAAAGGATCAATTATCAGTCCAATTTTTAAACAGGGTGACAGGAAATCTCCAAATAACCAACGACTAATCGCTCTCATTGACGTAGAGGAAAAGTACTACGCGGGAACAATTTTGGATGAATGAACATCTTGGGCATCATAAAACTCTATTATCCCAACAAACCAAACGGGATCTGCCGGCAACAAGGAACCACAACCAACAGCATGGCATTAGCCTTGTTAATGGACGCAGCTAAAGAGGCAAAATTCCCTTATTTCTTTGCTTTATTGACTATATTGCTGCCTTTGATCATGTTGACCGAGCCAAACTTTGGCAAAAACTGGAATGTTGGGGGATACCAAAACCCCTCCTAGACCGGCTCAAACTGTTACATACTGATATCTGGATCAGAATTAAACTAGGTGCATGGACACACCTCTCCAAATGAATCCCCACCTCTAAAGGGCTAAAGCAAGGGTGTGTCCTAGCGCCTCTACTCTTCAACCTTTTCCTAGCTGATCTCCCAGGGGAACTGGACAAGAGCACATGACATGCTCCAAAATTGGGAAAAATGTCGCTGTTAAATCTATTATACGCGGACGACCTAGTGCTGATAAGTCGGACCCCCATCGGTCTTCAACACCTCTTGAATACGACAAACAACTTCTCACAACGGAACTCCCTAAAAATAAATCTTAAGAAAACAAAAATCATGGCAGTAAACAATCATAAAAAGAAAAAAATCAACTGGTATTTAGACGGGCAATGTCTGGACCAGACAACCAGCTACAAATACCTTGGAATACTTCTGGACCACAAAAGCTCATTTAAGCCCCAGCTGGAGTCCCTGCGGAGAAAGGGAATTATGACCTATCTAGCGATGAAACCACTGAAGAAAATGCTGCCCGACCTAACACTCGATCCCTTGCTACAGGTACTCCGTGCAAAATTGCAGCCAACTCTAACATACGGGAGTGAATCTCTTAAAGGTAAAGATGCAGCAGCTCTGGACATAGTAATAGCTAATTCTTACAGAGCAATTTTCTGTCTACCAAAATATGTTTCACCGGCCCAAATACAGCTAGAATTTGGGCTCCAAAAACAATCGGTGGAAAGAAGGGGCACGTACATAAAAAGTTGGCACAAGATCCGTAGTGCCGAGGCAGGATCCCTAAACTCACATCTCTGGATCGAGTTGTCTGCCACGGAAAATCACTAGCCAGGGAATATTTGTTTGACTACCTTAAGTTACTGGGATTGTCGGACCTTTGGGGAACCCCAACAGATCATCTATCCTTCAATAAAATTGTAAAAAAAGCAATACAAAAGGTATCTGTCTTAGAAGACAAGGAAACGCTCGCTAAAAGGGCACATGGCTGGATAGTGCTCAGTGATTACGAAGCACTCATACCGCAATCTTACTTGAAAACAGGAGTCAAAAAAAGGAGGATGGAAAAATTTCTAAAGTTACAACTAGGAGTCGTTCCGATCATCCCACATCTTCCACCATGGGAAAGGAGAGGAGGTCCGCAGCCCTGAGGCCTATGCGGAAGAGGCAAGGAGGATATCATCCATGTCATCTGCATCTGCCCGAATTTAAAGGACATAAGAAGCACTTTATTATGACCATTATCCAATCGGCACGGCACCAGGACCTGCAGGCTGGCGGTAAAGCTGTGCTTCAATCCAGCCGAGGTACAGCTAAACTGCAGGCTCACAAATTGTTTTGACACAGTAACCAAGAGACTTAAAAACATCCCGCAAGTGGACACTGGCCACAAAATATAGCTGAACCGGGCACCCCTTGAAACTAGATCCAAAAAACTAACAACAGCACCTGAAGCTAGACCCAAAAAAACTAACAACAGCACCTTACAGTCGCACAGGCACTTTAAACCAATGATGGCACTCTAAACCAACAATGGGTATCGGCTGCTGAACTCAGGAAAGCTATTACCAGCCTAGCTCTTTCTGTCGTACAAGCAATTTTGACTCATTGAGGAGCGTAATGCCCAATTGTGTAATTTTAAATAACGCATAACAATGGCTTTTTAATACTGTTTTATTTATTGAATTGCACATAAGAAACTTTTTAATGTTCCATGTATGCAAAGGTTTTAATTAATCACGCATAATAAAATTACTTACTTACTTACTCTTTGATCTGACAGGTGTTGCTTGGCTTGAAATATCAGAATTTGAAGATGATGTTACGGTAGGAGATGGAGCTGTGGTACTTTACTCTGAGTCACGCGTTCTTTCTGGATGCTAACTCAGCATGTGAGCCTCCATTCTTTCTAGGGCATGTGTGTGTTCCTGCATATATATGTAGTGATGGTATGATGTCCAGTGCCACTTGTGCTACAATGTCTTGAATAGAAACATGCACCTGGGCCATATATTGTGTACAATCTCTAATAGCAGATGCCATACATCCTATTACTCTCCGGTTTGCCCGGTCAGCCGCTACATGCATGACATTTTGCCTAAGTTGCACTCTCATGTCATGTATGACTTGTATAGAGTGGCATTGACCTGAACGTGCATCCTCAATTAACACTTATATAATTTCATTTAATGTATTTGCAATATTTGGGCCTGCTTGCATTGCTTTTTCAGAGGCTTGACTATGGGCCTCATGTGCTCTTATTCGATTCCCATAAATCGTGCACTAACTTTTTGCGAATGGAATAGTATTTTGCAAACTGACCTTTGCACAAATTGGTTGTTTCACAAAATACCGAATCACAGAGGGTCATAGAACTACCTGTCTAATATTCATTAGGCAGCGCACAATTTGCGACCTTGCAGTAGGCCACTATTGTGGGCCTTAAGGGACCACCATGGCTGTGACTGTATTGAAAAATATAAATCTTTTTTTTAAAAAGGACCCCATTGTCCTTAGAGGAGACAGGACTGTTTTATTTTTATTTTTTATTTTTGTAAAAGTTTACTGAGAGGTGGCAGTGGCCCTGTGAATGCCTGCCTACCCTCCCTGAATCTTTTTATAAGATTCACTTGGGGTAAGAGGCTCAATAGAATCCCTTCCCCTTCACAAATTAGCTAAATCCCCAATTTGCTATATTTTGAACCTGGATTGCAGTTGCAAAACATTGATACCTCGTGGTCAAAATTGCGATTCGGAAAAGATGCCCACAACATGGCTCTTCCAAATAGCAATTCTGAACTATTACCAGATTCATTTACCAATTCAGAAACCTTTTCTGAATAGCTAAATGGGTTTAGTACATTTGGGAAAGGGTTTGAGCACTCCCTCTGATTTACAAACATTAAAACCCTTTGTAGGTCAGGTTCTCTGTGCCTTATTTCATCTAACATACTGGTAGCAGAGTGTTGCCTCTCAGTTTTTGGTTGAGGCTCACATTATATTCACACTCAGAAACATTTGAAGCAGTTTCTTTTCTATTTACTTCTGTGTAGTGTGATGCAAAGGATGGTTTATTATCAACTGATGAACTATTTTAGGAGTGGCAGCCTTTAACGAGCTCCACAATATAGCTTGCTCACGTGACAATATGGCAAATCTATCAGAATTATTGTCCTCGTCATCTAATATAGTTGTTGCTAGTCATTGTTGAGGTTGTACCACCTGTTTTTCCTAATAGTTTTGTCAATTTGGGCTCTGTAGCTGGAATATTCTTGAGAGGACGTTTGGTGGCTGGTTCATTGGAACTTGTTGAGACCTCCACCTCATTCTAGTCCTCTTTGATAATGAAAATACATATTTTATTATATAGAATGCAGAAACAATGATAAAACATATTTTAATGTGCCACCGTTTGCATATCACTATTGTGTAAGGATTTACCGCTGTACAGAACTGTATACAGTTGAATTTGAACTGTGTGTATTGGGGGCATTTTTAAAACGGTGATTTTAGGTAATTGACTAATTTTAGTTAAGCTCGCTCACGGAGCTTTTTGAGAGCAATTTGCTTACTTTTTGGCCAGCAGCGGCACCCGTATCTCAGCGGGGCCGTCATCTTACGCTCACCACGTCACTCAGACGCTATTAGGTAGCAGGCTGGAGCGTTCGCGATCAACTATTGTGTAAGGATTTACCGCTGTACAGAACTGTATACAATTGAATTTGAACTGTGTGTATTGGGGGCATTTTTAAAACGGTGATTTTAGGTAATTGACTAATTTTAGTTAAGCTCGCTCACTGAGCTTTTGGAGAGCAATTTGCTTACTTTTTGGCCAGCGGGGGCACCCGTATCTCAGCGGGGCCGTCATCTTACGCTCACAGTGTCACTCAGACACTATTAAGTAGCAGGCAGGAGCGTTCGCGCAGCGGCCGCGCGAAGAGGCCGCGCGAAGCGGGCGCGCCAAAGGCAAGCCCGTCCGTGTTCCAACCACGCTCAGCGCCAGCCATGCTGCCGGTTTAGCCACTAACCAGCAGGGTAGACTTTGCTACACGCACGATGAACTTATGACTATTGGTAAGCGACCCATTATTAGGACGGAAGTTACTATTGAGTGCCGTAATGTTAAGACATCACTGAAGGATAGGCTAACTTGTGGTTTGCTGAATGCTAGATCCCTCCCTAAACATGCTGAAGAAATTAACTTATTGCTTGATACAGGGGGGTTTGATGTACTGTTCATTAAAGAAACACGGACTACAAGGGACTCTGTTTCTGATCTTTATAAGGCATGTCCGGATGGTTTCAAAGGGTTCCAGAAGCCCTGAGTTGGAAAAAAGGGGGGCTTAGGCATTCTCCATAAAGACAGTTGGGACTTCACTATTTTCCCCCTAGACGAAGATGGGATTGAAATGTTAGGATTTCAGCTAAAGGCTCAAAAGGAAAACATGGCTACAGGGATTCTCTGTTATAGGCCACCCACTACCACAAGTTCTTCTCTTCGCTCTCTCTTAGACAATATTTCCAATATGTGTATTACGCACAATAATTTTTTTCTTTTGGGAGATTTTAATTTCTGGACAGAAGGAGGCCTATCTGCGGCATATAAGGAGTTGCTCAGTACCTGCAAAACTATCGGCCTTAAGCAGCAGGTCCATGGCCCCACACATATAGCTGGCCATACTCTGGACCTCATTTTCTCCCCAGAGGATCTTACCTCTGTAGGGGAAATTACCCCTCTTTGCTGGACTGATCACTCACTGATTACCTTCTACCTGCAGGTGGATAAGAACTGCTCCCTTGGAAAGTCAGCAGCACACTCAGTAGAAAGCAGAGCATGGCACAAACTTTCTAAAATTAAATCCAAACCTTTTGTTAACAAATCACATTTCTCTCCGGTAGACTCTATTGAAGTGAACTATCATAGATTTGAAAGGGAAATTTTAAAAACCTTAGATGAAACTATACCTCTGACTACCATAAAAAGCAGGAAAAAGGTGTCAGCCCCTTGGTACGATCTTACTTTAAAAGATGCCAAACTAAAGTGTAGGCAACTGGAGAGGAAATGGAGGCGCCATTATCTTAAGGAAGATAAGATCGATCTAAAAAATGCACTAAATGGATACAAAAACAAGTTAAGGAAAGTGAAAACTAATTATTATTGTGAGCTGATTACTGCAGCCCCTAATAAAGCAAGAAAAACATTTGAAATACTTTAAGAATTCACTAACCCATCTCGCTTTAGCGAGAGATTTTACCCTCACAGAAACTATGTGATGATCTGTCGGAATATTTTGAAAGTAAGATCAAAACAATTTTAGATGGGATTGACAAACCTACTGCATTAAAACAGGCTATCTTACACACTCATAGCTCTGCTCAATCTGGACCACCTCCCCCTTCAGACCTCACCCCCGTGACATTGACTAGGCTGGATCCTATCTCTGTTGAGGTTTTTAAAACATTGTAGAGGGCCTTGAAATCAGGGTCGCAGTTGGACCCTATGCCACCAAAGCAATGGCTAATATGGGAAGATGAACTTGCAGGCCCTCTCCTACAACTTTGTAGCCATTCCCTTGAAACCGAGAATGTGCCTGACTGTTCGAAGAAAGCTATAGTTAAGCCATTGCTGAATAAAGCTCTGTCTGACCCCTCAGATCTAGCTAATTTCAGATCTATTTCCCTTCTTCCTTTTCCAATAAAAAGTGTAGAGTGCCACATAAGTTCATTATTGTCGCACTACTTAGAGGATTATGTATGGCTTGAGGAAGAGCAATTTGGATTCCATCCTGGCCATGGAACAGAGACCGCCCTGATTTGCGCTACCGACACAGTGGACCACCACACTCTTCTGTCCAGACTTATGGCAGTGGGTGTGGGGGGCCCGATGATAAACTGGCTAAAATCCTATCTGTTTGGTCACTGTCAGGCGATATCTCTTCTCCCTTTTTTATCCAAATTTAGAATGACAACAAATGGTGTCCCCCAGGGCTTTTTCCTCAACCCTATTCTATTCAATATTTATATCAAACCCCTTATCTCACTTATTAAGGCCCACAAGATTAAGCTAATTAACTATGCAGATGATACTCAGCTAATTCTGTTGCTGAACAATGACCAGGAGAACACTAAAGGCAACTTCCAGGCATGTATTCTTGACATCTTTGACTGGATGAAGCAAATTCACTCAAGATGAATGGAAGCAAAACTGAATTCCTTTGTTGCTCATCCAATAAAATCCCGGTATCTCTATCGCCTAACTTTTGGCCTCAACCCACGGAATTGCCATTGGGCAACCCAGCGGCGGTACGAAACTTAGGTGTGATTATAGATCAAGGTCTGTCTATGGAAAATCAAGTGAATGGACTTACCGGGACCTGTTTCGCACTGATCTGGGCACTTAGGAAGCTATATCCTCTGCTTGACCTGCCAGCCAGATCACTGATTTCCAGAGGTGTAATACTAAGAAGGCTGGATCATTGCAATGCCCTGTTATTAGGAGCCCCTAGCTATTTGTTAAAGAAGCTAGAGCGCATCCAGATAATCACAGCTAAGCTAACATTGAACAGACCTCGATACTCATCTGCCACAGAGCCCTTGAAGGACCTCCACTGGCTGCCTATGAAGCAGATAATTATTTTAAAATCTCCCTGTATTGTCCATAAGGCACTACACAATAAAGGACCAAAACACTTACAAGCCAAACTAAAAAAATATACTCCTGGCAGAAACCTTCGATCAACCACAGGCAACTATGACCAAGAACTCAGATTTCAAAAAGTCCGACAAGGAGGACGTACTTTTACCGTCAATGCAGCTTGGATATGGAATAAATTACCAGCTCCATTAAGATCTCACTCTGACTTATTAGAATTCAGGAAATCACTGAAAACCTGGCTTTTTCCTCATTAATAACCTGCTTTTCAGATCTCCATCAGTTGTTTTTCTTACACAGTGGTTATAACTAGCGCCAGGATACCATGTTTGGTCACAGTGCGCTTTACATATATCTTACACAATACAATACGATATAATCTTGATTCTGTATAAAAATCAAGCTATACATTTTCATTTTTTAAATAATGTCATTGTTTTAATCAACTACATTGTACATTGTACTACAAAGTATTGTCTTTTGTTTTAAGTTGTTATAAATTGATTTAAACCACCAGATTACACTTTTGTATGTATGTAGAAATCTTTATTGAATTGCCTTCTTTTTCAACAGCAGTGTTTTCTTCTTCCTGGCTTCTTAAATATGCAATGCACTTAACCTTGTTGTCCCAGGGCCCCATCCTAAAGGGTGCTGGTTCTTTGCCTGTCACTATTTTGTCTATTTTCTTCCTCATGCTTTAACATTAAGTCATGCTCCTTTCTTTTTAGATTGCTACATCTTTTTTCTTTCCTGAGACATGATTAACATGGTCTGTCACTGACTACCACACTTGTCAACATACATTTGAACTAGTTTTCAGCATTTCCAAGCCCAGCAGCTGTGGTTCTTCTTCCATAACTGCATTTGTAGGAGCCTGAAGTTCTTTCTCAGTTAATTTCTTGTTCCTCTGCCTTTCTGGAGCCATTTCATTGTTTAATTTACAGAAGCTGTAAAAATAAATAACTAAAACATTATTAAATCCTCTGGCTGAAATATTATTTACAAATCATATAATCATTTTCTCTTCTGTAATGATCTGGCATCAGAAAGTAGGTGCTCGGAATACATACTTCCTGTGATGGGTTTCCTGTTCCTGAGCGCTTTCCAAGCATCCACTTTTTACTGGCAGCAAAAAATTGCATGGGGAAAAATCGTCCCAGGTAAACTCGTGTTCAATAAAATCGTACAGAATAAAATCGTTACTGTAGGATCCAGAAAATACTGCTAATCAAACTGATTTTCAGAGTCCGCAGACCATTTTACCAACTAGTATTGGTAAAATTGGGTCGGAATTTACCGCACCTAGAGATTGCAGGATCAGGGACAAAGAGGGCTCGGGGGATTTCACATCATTAACTTGCGAAGACTCACCCCCAGGATTCTCCCTTGGGGGTCTCCCCTTTTCCTTTGTACCATCAGGGGGTTACAACTGGGTAGCTGAATAGTCCCAGCCCAGCTCTTCCTCCTCTCTATCTTTGAGACCTCTCTTACGGATTCTCCTTCCTGATGTCCGTCTGGTTCTTTTCGAGGTCCCCCTTTCCCTTTGCATGCTACTGCCGCTGCTTGAAGAGGCATCTCATCCGCCTTCACTACTAGCTGAGATGCTAGTGTCAGATATCCCTGTTTCTTCAGTTAGTGAAAAAAACTTTTCCAGAGAATCAGGGGAGAGTTGTCCGGTCTCCATGATCCTTCTCTGGGGGATACCCGGGATACCCCCTGTAACAATATCTTGCCTGGTTTCATTAGCCAAACCTGGTGTATCCAAGCCCATCTCAGTCTCTACTTTATTGATTGAGACATTTGCAGCTCATAACTCCTTTTCAGAAATCAGATGCAGTAGTATTCTTGCAGAACCCAGCCAGGCTGAAAGTTGTTTTTCGTGGGCAGAACTACTGCTTTACTTCGGAAATCGAAGCTCAGAAGCTACTGGATGACATTTTAGCACGGGCTGTTGGAAGTAGCAAAAAATAAGTGGGTACATATGTGAGAATAACAATGGCTGGAATGTTTGACTCCTGAGTAGGGAGACTCTTTCCTTTTTCTTTATTTTTTCTTGAGGTTGAAACATGTATTTGAGCATTGGTGGGGGAAGGAGGTGGAGGGAGGGGAGGAGTGGTTCAGACACCATCACGCAGGCTCATGGTTGAGCCTGGTTACCTAAGATGTGGTGGTGGGAGAGGGGTGGGGAGGGGGTGGAGGGGTACACTCAGACGGAATGAAAGAAAGCGGTGCAATAGAGTTTTGTGATACAGCCACTTCCATAGTCACAGTAAATATAGAGAAGGAGAGATTGGCATGGCGGGGTTGTTGGATAAAGATGGGATATCAGAACCAGGGAAATGATATAACTGTCATGGGTAAACTGAGAATTTTAACTGTTAACATATGTGGCCTTAATGATATTAAGAAAAGGCAGAGGGTAGTGGCCGGGTTGCAATCGTTTGGGGCAAACATCGTATGTCTCCAGGAGACTCATATTGAAGGATCACAGTTACATGTGCTTAAAACATTAGGGTACAAACTGATATGTGCATCAACGCAGGGGGCCAAGGTTCGGGGTGTTGCTATATTAGCTAAAGGTGGTGGGATGCAATTTTCATGATCATGTTCTGATAAATGTGGGCGGTGGGCGATCACGGATTTCCAATATGGCTTGTGTCAGAAATTGACAATATGTACGGTATATGGGAATATCAGTGATGATCCCAATGTATTTGATAACATTTCTAATGAACTTATGCACTGGCCCCTTCCGTTGATCCTATGTGGGGATTGTAACATTAATATACCTAGTGATTGGTCGCTAGAGGCTGGATATAGATATCAGGGGAAGAAACCAAAAGTGTTTCGAGCCTTAACGAATCTGTGCCAGACCCACGGTCTGATCGACTTTTGGCAATTGATGAATCCAAGCGACCCAGGGTATACTTTTTTTCCCACCCACATATGACACATGCCAGACTAGACTATATGCTTGTCTCCAACACACTGAGTTCGAAAAGTAGAATAGAAAAGCTACCACAGGTTTTATCAGATCACAATCCTTTAGCTCTTAATATAGAAATGGAAGTGGTTAATCCAAATGTTGAGAACCTGGACCTTCGAGAGATCAATGTTGTCCAATGAGGGGTTTTGAAGACATATGAGGGAAAGGATTCCAAGATTTGTGGAGGACAACCTGGGGAGTACAACGATTGAGGTGGCATGGGATGCTTTGAAACCAGGGGTTAGGGGGAAACATTGAGGTACTCTTTCAATTCCAGCAAAGAGGACAAACAACTAATGGAGGTGCTGCAGGAAGATCTGGGGGCAGCAGAAGAGGGACTGATAAGGGCTATACACGAGGGACGGGAAGTGGATCTTGAACAAAGACGTGTGACAATTGATAAAGCTGCCATTATGGATATATTAACAGATAAAGTAAGGTGACAACTCAAAAAGAAACAGCGTACGAACTAAGTGAGCAGGTCGGTTACCACCTGGCAGTCCGTATTAGACAGCAAGGTACCTCGAATATAATACGAGAAATTACTGATCCGGAATACGGTCAGATAACTGAACCTGAAACAATTAGGGCAGCATTTCGGAGGTGCTATCAAATATTATATGAAGCTAGTACGGGGGGATCAGAGTAAGATCGAGGAGTACCTGGATCTAATCCCACTTTTAAGATTGGAGGAAGAAGATCAGGACAACTTAGATTGTCCGCCACAGTGGGATGAGATCCTCCTAGCTATGAATTGTCTAGCTAAAGGAAAAGGGGCTGGTACAGATGGTATACCAACCGAATTTTATACTACCTTCTCCCAGCAACTAAAAGGAATAATCTATGATCTATTTACTCATGTATTTAATGGTGGGCGGCCTCCGGGTTCATAGTCTCTAGCAAAGATTGTGGTTTTCTTAAAAAAAGATAAACCTTCGCTACAGCTGGGATCATATCGCCCTATCACCCTAATTAACAGTGATTCTAAGATTTATTCAAAATTACTGGCCAGCCGACTTGCCCCAGTAATCCATAAAGTCATCTATGATCACCAACATGGGTTTATCCCTGGCAGATCTACTATTGACCATATACAAAGAGTGATTACTCTATTTGACATCACTAAAGAGGCAGGAGACCCTATGGCACTTATATTGTTAGATGCTGAGAAGGCTTTTGATGGGGTCTCCTCGCAGTATTTATGGATAGCTATGTCCAGAATTTGCATCAGGGATGGCTTTATCAAGGCAGTACAAATGTTATATACTGAACCATCAGCGGTAGTTATGGTCAACGGTGCACCCTCGGAAATTCTTTTAATTTCTAGAGGGACCAGACAGGGGTGCCCGTGCTCCCCTCTTTTATTTGCGGTGTTCATAGACCCCTTTATCCGAAGGTTAGAGAATAATACGCTAATACCGGCAATCTGGTCACAGAAATGGCCGACTAAGACCCTGGCCTATGCTGATGATATCGCATTGGTTACATCTGTTCCAAACACCACCATAAAGATAATTAAAGATGAGGCTGAACGTTTTGGGCAGATATCTGGTTATGCTCTTAATCAGGACAAGACACAGATTGTGCATAATGAAAAAATCATGATGGCAGATGACCGGGTAGTTGAACGAGCCACGTATTTGGGTGTCAGTATAACCTCCAACCTAGACAATATGGTTAAGAATAATATGCAACCCCTAATGGAACATACGAAAAAAAGATCTAGCAAGGCTGAATAATTTACATTTATCTATTGGAGGTAGATGTAATGTAATAAAAATGATGTTCCTCCCGAAATGTTTATATTTTTTTAGGGCAATATGATTGGAGTTCACCCCACAATGGTTTAAAGCAATAGAGAATATGTTTTCTAGGTTTATATGGGCATATGCGCGCCCGCGTAGAGAATTCAGGTTTATCACTTTACCAAGGGATAGAGGCGGCTTGGCCCTCTCAAACCTGAAATTATATTATTGGGCAAGCACACTAATTTATGGCTGTGAGCTGCTTAGGATATATATGGATAACAGGCCAAATACTAGGGTTCCCTCACCATTGGAACTTATGTTGGGGAGAGAAACAGGAGGATGTCTGTGGCGGCAACTACAAAATAGTTATTATAAGAAAGTTTGTTCTAAAACTCTGTTTAGTATCCACAAAGTATGGAGTACCGTACGTAAAACCTTAAGAATTGGTAGAGTATCCTTTTATACACCTATAGCCAACAACCACAATCTTCCCGAGATTTTTAGAGATTTATATATGGATAAATGGGTTCGGGCCGGGATTGTCCAGATTTACTGATTTTTTCCTCTTTAGGGGTTAAGTTTTTTGATAAAATGAGGAATGAATATACCCTTCATCGAAGGGACTTTTTTAAGTTCCTCCAGCTTAGGGACTTTCTCTGGCGAAAGGGAGGGGGTGGAGTTAAGTTTCGAAGAGTGGAAATCATTGAAAATATAGTTAGTGATAAAACTGGAACTGTCGGGGAAATCTATGACTTTATTAATGCTGCTATACCCGACGATCTGGATAAATGCTCTTTAAAATGCAAGACCAAACTGGGGATTTCAGAAGAAACTTTTTTGTACGCTTATGAATTATCACAATCCCTTTTGATGTTCACTAGGTTGCAAGCACAATTTTACAAGACATGTTTTTCACTGTATTACACACCTGATAAGATAGCTAAATGGGGATCCGGAAAAGGAATCTTATGCCCCCCCTGTGCACTCCATAAAGCTGATATCATCCATATGTTTGCATCCTGTAATGTATTACAAAAATTGATTGAGGATATCTCGGATTTCTTATCATAAGTGTTAAGAACTGAAATCGTATTATCAGAAGAGGAAATAATGTCAGGCACGGCAGGTGCAAATCGAGAAAGGAATGGACATGGATTGATTTTTTTAGCTATGGCTGTCTTAAGGATTTGCATCGCCTCTGCCTGGCTGGATCCTAGGCCACCACCTTTTCAACAGTGGCAGGCCAGATTGTTAGCAAAATGTAGCCTGGAGATAGCCATATATAAACGGAAAGGGCATCTAGCACGTAAAAAAGGTATGGAAATCTGGGATCCTCTAATTAAATGGATGCAAGGGCATAGCGGGTCATGAGAAACTATATATTTTTTTAACATTTTTTATTTATATAGATTCCCTCCCTTTTGTTAGCAAATAGGGTCACTTTAAAAATACATTTGTACGTTTCCTGGATACTACTTGAATTGAGATGATTTTATTGCACCTGATGAATTAAGTGTTGTTGTTTTACCTGCCTGAGGGGGTGGTAAGGGTGGGGGAGTTGCATGTAAAATAAAAAAAATGAATAAAGATATAAATATTTTATTTAAAGGAATTTACCGTACCTAATCGACCACTCACTCCTAATAACATGTAGACATATGCAACTATAAGTACTTTATGTTTGCACTTCCCCTACACCAGCCCCTTTGTCATTTTATTGTCACTCAAAAGAGCCCAGTCATTCAAACCAGAGAACTGCTGAAAATATCTTACATCCCTTCAACTCCTCACAGCTGTGCTAGTGTCTGGGTGCAGAACCAATAGAAAAGTAGAAAAGCCAAGAATCTTTTGATACCTCTGGTGGTACATTTTTCTCACATTGTGGCTAAAGCTCCCTTCTCTACTAACAAAAGGTATTACTGATGGAAATATTTAGCCTTGCAGGAAAACTGGCAAGCCCTCGGTGTGGCTGGCATATAATCACTGATAAGGCACAAGAAAGTACAATGAAGTGCCAAGACGAATGTGCACCAAGAAACTGAGCTGTGGAATCTCACAAGCCCCCCTTATAGAAGAACAACTTCAAACTTGCTGTGCTATTGCTAGGCTGCAGAGAACAGTACACAGTACTTTCCTGCAGGACGTCCTGAGTGAGAGCTCACAAAAAACAACGGAGCCTCTTGAGGAGGTAGCAGCAAGTGCTGCTGCAATTGCTGGACACATATTAAGTTCAAAAAGAACAATTGATAGACAGAATTCTGAACAATGTCAAACATTCACCCAAGTACAGAGATCTGGGCCTAAATCCATATTTATTTTGCTCCCCAGGCCATTCCAGTTTAAACCCAGCCAAATGCAAATCATTGTTGACCCTGCTCCTCATGGGAACAGTCCAGCCTGAACTGCCAGGACAGATCCTCCCTGGTCAGGAAACAAGCATCCTGAGAACGGTTTTGGGGTTTCAACCCTCATCAGCCAGGCTAGCTTGACTCCAGTGGCATTGAGAGCACGGGACCCATGTCTGGGCATACCCGTCCCACTCGGGGTGACAAATGCAAAAAGAACAATTGATGGACAGAATGCTGAACAATGTCTAACATTCACCCAAGTAAAGAGATCTGGGCCTAAATTGATCGTTTTATGCTCCCCATGCCATTTCAGTTTAAACCCAGCCATATGCAAATCAGTCTTGATCCTATTCCTCATGGTATCAGTCCAGCATGAACTGCCAGGCCAGGTCCTCCCTGTACAGGAAACAAGCATCCTGGGACTGGTAACGGACCCCGGATCAATCTTGCAGCCCGCATTGGAACCGCCGCTGTGCACAACTTCCCCGTCATAGACCTCACATCGCAAATCTCTTGTCAACGGCAGACCCGCCAACAATGCAGGATTTCACATCAGAGCCTCGCAGCTCCTCGGATCTGGAGTATCCCCTCAACTGTGAGACAGATCCTCAATGCTGGATTTCACATCACAAGCCCTCATCGACGTGATCCTCGATGATGATGCCCGACCTGGCATCGCAGCTTTGCAGCTTCACAGCTCCTCAGAACTGACACATTGCCTCTGCTTCGCAGCACATCCTCAAAGTGTGACCCTGCAACTCTCCACAACCAGGTTTTAAGGTACTCTTGCTCACCAGGCCTAACTGAGTACCTATAACCGGCCTGCACTCCATTGCGGTCAGTCATCACTTGTGACCTTCTCTTGGTTGGGGACTGGCATGCCTCAAGTGGAAGGCATATGTGAAGTCTATAATTTGGGGATAATGTTAATTGGGCATGGGGCGATGTGGGAGGGACAGTATAGTTACGCTGAAAATGTAGGTTATCTGTGTAGGAGGGACATGGTGTAGGGGTATTTAGTAAACTGTAATTGGTTTGTTGTCTTACAGTACAAACAGGTCACAGGAGGTAATTTATGAAACACATCATATCTGCTCAGGAATGTACACACGGGTTATGAGATGTCTCACAACAGGATGAGAATGTAAACCAGCAGGGTTACATTAATCATATTGAATGTGAGGGTTTTAAATAAATCTAAAAGGCCTGACATAATGTCTTATCTCAATTGACACCATATAGACATAGCACATTTGCAGAAAACACATTTAAAAAGCTACCATGCAGCAAAAATTTGTATATAGGTACTTTGTGCCTTACAACTCTTCTTCTGGGAGTGGCCATTTTTGTTAAGGGCCCTTTTACTTTAAACATATCGATAGTATTATTGATCCCGAAGGGAAATACTTTTTCCTATAGGGCATATTCGTTTGCGACAAGCTGCCTTTCTAAATATGTATGGCCCAAAATCGCACGCCCCAGAGTTCTATGATCATGGCTGACCATAGGCGACCATCTACTTGATAATATAGTAGCGCTGTGGAGTGAGCTAAACACAATAGGTGATATACAAAAGGATAGATCCAGGACATCACTGAGGGGGCCGACTTGCACTGTGCACAGGATTAATACACTCAGGATCACCATCGGCTAGATTTATGGAGGAACTGCAACCTGAAAAAAAAGGAATTTACATACTACTCAACTTTATGTAATGCGCACTTATGCATTGAGCACTGGATAACGTCCAAGGACACTTGGGTATTACATCCACGGACAGTATCTGACTACTTGCCCATCGTATTTGACCCTGTTATTCCTGCATCTGTCCCAATTGGAGAGATCATGGATATTCTCCTTGTTGGCTCTGAGTGATGATATCTTTAAGTCAGAAGTCAGGCACGCAATAACTGCGGTTTTTAAAAACAAAATAGGATTGGTACCTAACTTCTATACAATATGCGAGACCTTCAAGCTGTGTATACGTGGGACATGCACGCCCAAGCAAAGGAGCATACTTAAATCTATATGGACAACCATTGGTAGGCTGGAAACTGAAATAAGATTCTGGAAACTGAGTGCACTGCCGCACCCTCTCTATTTGGGAGAAAAGAGATCTATAATGCACTCCTTCAGTTTCATGACAGTGCGGACAGAGAGGTCATGCAATTGATTAAACATGCTAGGGCCAGGATATATCTAGAGGGTGATTGCCCAAGTAGGACACTATCCAGATTAGCATCCCCTAGGTGGGAATCCACTAAGATTGTTGAGGTGGAGGTTGAAGATGGTACAAGGCACTACACAAAGCCCGAGAGAGTTTCACAGTTCCTGCAGTACTATTTTGAGTTATATTATGAGGTTCAAAGCTGCTTGGCGACAGCCCTTGAAGAATACTTATCAGAGGCCACAGTGGTGTGGCTAGAGAATCATAAAAAAAGAACCCCAAAATGTCCATCTGACATTGGAGGAAATCAGGAGTGCGATCAAGTAGCTTCTGGGTGGCAAGACACCAAGGTTGGATGGAATGGCGCCTGAATTCTATAAAGAGTACACAAACAGACTGACACCACGTATTAATTTTTTTGCAGTTCTATATGGCGTGAACTTGACCCGAAGGTATCAGAGTGCGCTACATGAAAACCAGTAGCATTACAGAGGGGCACATTCATTTTTAGGCACAGAGAGATTAAGTGATTTGCACAGATTCACAGGTTGTTTGAGCCTCCCGCCCAACTTCAAAGTTGGCCGCTTAAGCCATTAAGCCACATCGTCTCAATTTGGGGATACTCTATGAAGAGGGTCTTTACCTGAGTTATTGAGAGAAGTGGTTATAGTGGTTTTGTTGAAGCCAGATAAACCACCTGAAAAATGTGCTCTGCATAGATCATTGTCCCCCTTAAATATAGATACCAAAATATTGCTAACCGACTTTCCCCTTATTTGAGAGTCCTAGGGTCTCCTGAACAGTCTGGGTTTATCCCGGCAGATCAACAATGATTGTGGCTGGGAGCTAGCATTGTAAGTTGGATAGCTGTGCTGTATGAGGACCCTACAACAAGTGTAAGGGTCAATGGCAGACTCTCTCTGGGTATACAGATTAGGAGAGGCATGAAGGAGCTGTACCCCTTATCCTCTTGTATATTTACACTGGTAACAGAGCCCTTAATACACATATTCAGGGAAAAGCACGTCCAAAGAGTAGTTAATATACTAGGTAAGGGATGTAGTGGAAATCGCATTTCTGTTTGTAGGGGTGCATTATAATCACACGTGTAGGTCTTACCCACATATAATCCTTGTTGTATAAACATGGAGTATATAATAGTGAACGTGAACAAAATAAAATGTGATATACTTAGGTCATTGACATGTAATGTGGTGAAGTTCGACATAAAAGTAAATGTAACTAGTAGAAATTATTAACTTGAAGTGTTACGCTTGTGAAATGTATAACATTGTAATGTGCTGTATTTAGGCCATTTACAAATAACATGGAAATCAACGTAGCAAATTGAATGTACCCGTAGAAAACTGTAATGTGGAGAACATTGCGTTATGCAACCGACATCTATTCATGTGCTAAATGTGATTAACATTTGTATAGTGTTTATGTAGTTATACATTAGTTGGAGATGTTTATTTTTTCATTCAACTTGTAGACTTGTGCAATGCTTTTCTTATGTTAGCTAAACATTGTAGGACTGAAATGCAAGTCCTTGAGACTTTCGTTTTAGGCTCAACAGTTGAATTCCATGTACATTGTGTATCTGTTCTTTCTCACATATTGTGTTGCAGGTGAAGAAGCACTCTTGTTAGCTAGAATAATGTCTTTGTTTTATTAGTTAGGCGAGGAGAGAAGAAGCTACAATTATATGGTACGATTTGCTAAAGGAAGGTCGTTGTGCTTCACACAGGAGAAGGCTGGGAACCAAGTATCAAGTATCAAGAAAGGAACACTGTCGCTCTATGGAAAATTACCTTCAAGTTTGCACCCAGAGCAGGTGGCATGAGATGAAATGCATTCTTGGAAGGAATTGTGAATGTCTTGATGGTGATAGGGAGAGAGCCCATGACTTCCTTTTTGCCTTAGGAGAGAGAGCACCTTAGAACTAGCTCTGTCTCAGTATCTTTAAGCTACATGACCTATTGATGGTGGAGAGACTTCTTAGGAAGACTCCACATGCTGACACCTTTATTCTTTACCTCTGAAAATGCTTAAGTAGGGATGTCACTATAGCGATAGAGTAGGATAGATTAATGCTTTATACTCACCAATCCTCGATTCAGGGAAATTAGGACTCATGCTTCCTGATCTTTTGCATTTTACTTCTTGAACTGATTGTGGGTCGGGACTTTTGGGGTTCTAGATTTTCTAAGTTAAATTACTTTTAGGTTTTCCCCTCACTTCATGTGTGAGCCATCCTACTCTGCTACCAACTGAAAGGGGCAAGACCATAAATTCTAGACTGGTTCTAGATTCACAATTCGATGGTTCTTTTTCACAACATGGAAGTGTATAGGGGATAAAATTAACTAGATGACAGCCAAATTTCAGTTACTATTTTGATACATAATAACTCACGGAAGATAGATATATTTTGGTTAATTTGGTGTTTGATGGTGCGCAAGTTCAGCGGCAGAAGGAGGAGTGAGTATTAATAGGGTGTATGATGTGTGTTAGATTGCGGGAATTAAGTGATTGTGTGATGTCTTGCGGAATTGATGTGAGAGTAGAGTGATTGTGGTTTCGGGCCGGACATGGTCCACGGATTGGGATTTGAGTTTCAGGTCCGACGTGGCCTAAGACACAAGAGATTGTGATTGCCTGACCGAAGAAATTGAGGAGTTGTTGTGAGACGTCATCTGCAATTCTTCCTAAAACAGGCAACTTTGTGTGAATGGAACATATGTGAATTGTTTAGTAGACCTTGTGCGCAGGGGTTGACTATACTGGTTTGGGTGATCGACGCTGGTGGAGGGTCACTGTGTGTGAATGTTCTTGAGTGACTGAATTCTATCGATCTTTTAGATGGCAGACAATTACGGATTTAAAATGATCGTGTGAGTGAATGCATTTGGAGAAATTGTGAAGGAGGGTGAACTGCTGCGAAGGAGTGAGGAGTGACATCAGAGAGTGTCCTGCTGTGATAGGTCGGTTGGTGTAACGCCGCGCTGGGATTTGTTGGTAGTCATCGGGAAAGTTGCGACTGAAAATTGTTGTTCTGTAATAATTAAGTTAAATAATCATTGCAATTTGAAATCATGCGATGTTTTAAGGTGTTACAGGATCTTTTAGGGGTGATGAAGGTGTTGTTACTTGAGTGGGCGAGAAGGCGCCACCCGAGGATACCCCAGCACATTATATGGTTACAAAAGTTGGGCTTCACACTATAAATTGGCTTCAAAATTGGAGTAAAATCACTGAAAAGATGGTGAATTCATTCATTAAATACTTTATTTCGACAGAAAGCCATAAAAGATTACATTGTCATACATTCATTCATAAAATGATCTAAAATACACCCAACCATAAATTGTATAGTCTCAGTGACAAGGTCATGGGTTTCCAATAAAACAATTTAAAACAATGTAAAACAATGTCAACTGGTCACCTTAACGTTCCATTGTTACCACCCCAGTAAATTCTATTTTAAAATTCATTAAACTTCTTATAATACAATAAAAAGGGAGAGTATCTGGGTATTTATACAATTCCAAACATAATTTCACTGTCACAAGTATATTGCTCTTTAACGCGTCACAACTGTAACCCAACTTTTTTCCTTATTAGGCCCACTATAAACAAATATCTGGATAGGGCAAATATAACATGTGGTAGGGTGCTAGTTGTCAGTACCCTAAGTGCCTCTTGATGCTTTCTGAATCCCATTGAATTGGATAATGGTCGGATCCATTTTCTCCTTGCCCTATCATACGCCGGCAGAAAAACAAAATATGTGCTATGTTTTCTATATTTTCTGTAGAACCTAAAGTGCAAATAGTGCATAAAGTGCATGAACGGTCTTCCTTGCCCCCCCAGTTTGCAGTATGGCTCTTGATCTGTAATATGTTGTACCCTAACTTTAGGTATAAGATTTTTGCTAAATACGGCTGTACGTTGTCAAGAAACTCCCCGCGGCTCGGACTTGGCTTGATAATGAGGAATTGAGATGTTAACCTTCCTAATCTCGCGTCGCAGTAAAGTGCATTCAATGTGTATTGTCAATAGGTTCCCTTCAGTGTGTCTTTACAGCTTAGTGTTAAACTGTGCGGGTTGATCCAAAATGATTCAAGGCCTAGCTCTATGAGCCATTTCCGTACAAATCTCAGCCTTGGGAAGGTAAGACATGTGTCAATAGCCAATAATTCACGTACGCCTTCTCTATATACTAGTAGTTCTGCCATTATCCACAGCCGTATCCAGTAGAGCAGGGGTCGCAAGGTCGCAAGATGCCCTATACGCTTTATGTCTAAATCATAAAACATTGGGATAAGCGGGGTTGATAGGGGTAGCCCCAGTAGTCTTCTCGCAAACTTGTTTTCCCAATTGTCAATTGTTTGGTGTCACCAGTGCCCCATAGCTCTAATCCATACAGTGCTGCTGCCTGGGCCTTACATTTATATAGCTCGAGCGCTGGTGTCACAGATTTACTTGAGGTCGAACTATACTTCTTGAGGATTGCCCCTGTCCCCTGGGCTAGCCGTAGTACTGAGTGGTTAACTTGCTGTTTTCAAGTTAATTTGGAGTCTAGTAATATGCCCAGATAGGTAAAATTAGCGGCATGTTCTATTTTCTGGTTACTCAGCACAAGGTTGTTTTTAAAGCCCTTGTGTGGGTTATGGCCATATACTTGGTATTACTGGCGTTTATTTCTAAGCCTTTTTCTATACAATATCCATTAAAGCCGTTCATCATGTTTTGTAATCCCTTTCGAGTCTGTGAGATCAAGATGCTGTTCATCTGCAAAGAGCAGCACCGGTACCAAGTTCCCGTTCAATTTAGGGGGGTCATTTACTTGATCTTGTAGATAATTTACCACGTTATTGATGTAGAGTGAGAACAGGGTGGGAGCAAGTACGCAACCCTGTCTCACTCCTCTCTCTATCTGGATTGACTTTGAAAGGTCCCCATTTATGCCCCAACGGACTCTAGCATAGTTTCCATTGTGTAGCCTTTTATCTGTGTGACTAGACTGGATGGAGCTTTTTGTTTTTCTAATGAATCCCATAAAAGATATCTGGAGTACGAGGTCGAAAGCTGCCCTCAAATCGACGAATGCTACATAGATATGACCCTTCCTGATGTTGACATATTTCCAAATGATGCACAAAAGTCTAAAAACTTGGTCTACTGTACTAGTGCATGATCTGGATCCTGCCTGATAAGGAGACAATATATTATTTGTCTATATCCAGTCGTTAAGCCTATTCAGTAGCTGTCTGGCGTAGATTTTTGAAGTATGTCTATCAGGCTAATTGGAATGTAGTTTTCAGGTTTGTGTTTACTGCCTTTTTGTGGGTAGGGACAATTTCTGCCCCTTTCCACGTTCCAGGTATTGGGGCACCTGCTGATATTGCATTGCTAAGAGCGTTAACATATGGGACCCATACCTTTTATAGTGTTTGAATAAATCGCCAGGAGTCTGTCTAGTCCCGGCGCTTTCCCCGGTTTTATAATATCTATGGCATAATCAGTCTCTTGCAGTGAGAAAACGATCACCTCACTGTCTTCCTCGATGGTAACAGGCCCTCTGTCTCCACTCGGAGTTAAAGTGGGCTGAAAGCTAGAGTATAAGTGAAGTGGTCGGTCCAAGCTGCCGAGTCCAAATAATGCTCTGTCCTCACTGCCTGATCCTTGCCCCCGCATGCTATAATTTTCCAAAACTCAGTCGGGTTATTAGTTTTTACTGCCTGCAAGAAATCGAGCCAGCGATTTTCCTTCCAATTCCTTGAGCGTCCCTGGCCCTCCTTACTGTGTCTGCATTTCCCTGCTTTATTATTTCAAGTAGAGTTGTCTTGGATCTTCTACATTCTATTGTATACCAGGGATTTACCTTTAATCCCAGTTTAGGGTTGGGTTTCGATATCTTCCCAATGTTTTTAGTGAGAAGGGGCTCTAGCTTTGCGGTCAGGGCAGTATGCATGATTGTTGCAGTCAAATTACTTGTCTCTAGGTGTGCGCCCACTACTTCGGCAAAAGTATTGTAAATACTTGTCATGAGCTCTATACTGCCTGTGATCTTAGGTCACTTGATAGATCTTCGATTGTTCCCTACTAAGGGGTGCACATCTTGCATGCAAATGTCTAGTTGGTCATCCCTTGCTAATTGGCCTATTACTTCCAGGCATAGTGTTCGGTGATCACTGTCGTCCCTCATCTCTACTCTAAAGCTCACTATTCTGCTCCAGCTGTGGATGCTATGCATTATGTAATCAATTCTCGACTGTGAACTGCCCCGCCGAAAAGTATTAAGAAAAGTTGTTTCGTCCCCATTACTAAGTACTCTTCCATTACATGCCCTTAGTCGGTGTTCTATAGTGAAGTGTACTATCTGTAATGCAGCATTCGTGCAAGGTTTAGGTGGCCCTGCCACTAATTGAGGCAACCCTATGGCCGTATCCTCTTCCTCTGTGACATTTTCTAGCCCAATTAATGGCTCAGAGGCACAGTTAAAATCCCCACATACAATCACGGTATCACTAGGGTCTACGAGATCTAGAGAGCTACCTAGTGTGTTGATTGTCTTGGAATTTAAAGTCTGCCTGATTGGTCTGTTGTAGATGTTAAACAGATACAGTTTTTCGTTGTTATCATTTAGGTGCAATACTAGCAGGACTAGGGAGTCTATGGTAACATTCGTAGATCGCATCCCTAGTGTTATTTTAACCCATATTGCAAGGTCCCCCGAAGGTTTTCCTTTCTGCGTGGGAATTGCATTCTTATAGAATGTTTTATAGCCTAGCTTGTGTGGGGGTGTGAGTAATCATGTCTCTTGAAAAAGACAGATGTCGAATTTGCCTATGTAAATATGCCAATCCGGGTCGTCTAGCTTTTGTTTTAGGCCAGCGACATTCCAGGAAACTATGGCTATGCATGTTTGACCTTTGCAGATGTTTTATGCGTTGAAATGTTAAGATCTGAGGTGAAGTACCCACCCACGTGACGTGGTCTGCCCTCCAGCTCATTTACGTCGTTAGCAGCGCTACTTGTGCCAAGGATTATTTGGAAGCCATCCCCATTAATTTTATGTCTAAGTTTATGCACCTTTTGTGGGGTTCTCTGCTCAGGCTAATATCACCCTGGAGTGGGGTGAGAGACTGAGATCTGGAGGGCCGATGAATTTCCTACACTAGTCAGTCATTATGTTCTAAACTAGAACTACTCGGTCTTCTATCCAGCGATAGTAGCGGAGCTGACCTGTGGGGGACAGAATGCTTAAATTGAATGGAAGAAGAGTCCGGGGAACAAGTACGGAATTCTAAGGTGAGTAAATTTTCAACCAAGTCTGGTCCTGTTAATGTCAGCTCTATAGTGTCATGCTGTGATAGGTCGGTTGGTGTAACGCCGCGCTGAAATTGGTTGGTAGTTATCGGGAAAGTTGCGACTGAAAATTGTTGTTTTGTAATAATTAAGTTAAATAATCATTGCAATTTGAAATCATGCGATGCTTTAAGGTGTTACAGGATCTTTTTAGGGGTGATGAAGGTGTTGTTACTTGAGTGGGCGAGAAGGCGCCACCCGAGGATACCCCAGCACATTATATGGTTACAAAAGTTGGGCTTCACACTATAAATTGGCTTCAAAATTGGAGTAAAATCACTGAAAAAGATGGTGAATTCATTCATTAAATACTTTATTTCGACAGAAAGCCATAAAAGATTACATTGTCATACATTCATTCATAAAATGATCTAAAATACACCCAACCATAAATTGTATAGTCTCAGTGACAAGGTCATGGGTTTCCAATAAAACAATTTAAAACAATGTAAAACAATGTCAACTGGTCACCTTAACGTTCCATTGTTACCACCCCAGTAAATTCTATTTTAAAATTCATTAAACTTCTTATAATACAATAAAAAGGGAGAGTATCTGGGTCTTTATACAATTCCAAACATAATTTCACTGTCACAAGTATATTGCTCTTTAACGCGTCACAACTGTAACCCAACTTTTTTCCTTATTAGGCCCACTATAAACAAATATCTGGATAGGGAAAATATAACATGTGGTAGGGTGCTAGTTGTCAGTACCCTAAGTGCCTCTTGATGCTTTCTGAATCCCATTGAATTGGATAATGGTCGGATCCATTTTCTCCTTGCCCTATCATACGCCGGCAGAAAAACAAAATATGTGCTATGTTTTCTATATTTTCTGTAGAACCTAAAGTGCAAATAGTGCATAAAGTGCATGAACGGTCTTCCTTGCCCCCCAGTTTGCAGTATGGCTCTTGATCTGTAATATGTTGTACCCTAACTTTAGGTATAAGATTTTTGCTAAATACGGCTGTACGTTGTCAAGAAACTCCCGTGGCTCGGACTTGGCTTGATAATGAGGAATTGAGATGTTAACCTTCCTAATCTCGCTCGCAGTAAAGTGCATTCAATGTGTATTGTCAATAGGTTCCCTTCAGTGTGTCTTTACAGCTTAGTGTTAAACTGTGCGGGTTGATCCAAAATGATTCAAGGCCTAGCTCTATGAGCCATTTCCGTACAAATCTCAGCCTTGGGAAGGTAAGGCATGTGTCAATAGCCAATAATTCACGTACGCCTTCTCTATATACTAGTAGTTCTGCCATTATCCACAGCCGTATCCAGTGGAGCAGGGGTCGCAAGGTCGCAAGATGCCCTATACGCTTTATGTCTAAATCATAAAACATTGGGATAAGCGGGGTTGATAGGGGTAGCCCCAGTAGTCTTCTCGCGAACTTGTTTTCCCAATTGTCAATTGTTTGGTGTCACCAGTGCCCCATAGCTCTAATCCATACAGTGCTGCTGCCTGGGCCTTACATTTATATAGCTCGAGCGCTGGTGTCACAGATTTACTTGAGGTCGAACTATACTTCTTGAGGATTGCCCCTGTCCCCTGGGCTAGCCGTAGTACTGAGTGGTTAACTTGCTGTTTTCAAGTTAATTTGGAGTCTAGTAATATGCCCAGATAGGTAAAATTAGCGGCATGTTCTATTTTCTGGTTACTCAGCACAAGGTTGTTTTTAAAGCCCTTGTGTGGGTTATGGCCATATACTTGGTTTTACTGGCGTTTATTTCTAAGCCTTTTTCTATACAATATCCATTAAAGCCGTTCATCATGTTTTGTAATCCCTTTCGAGTCTGTGAGATCAAGATGCTGTTTGTCTGCAAAGAGCAGCACCGGTACCAAGTTCCCGTTCAATTTAGGGGGGTCATTTACTTGATCTTGTAGATAATTTACCACGTCATTGATGTAGAGTGAGAACAGGGTGGGAGCAAGTACGCAACCCTGTCTCACTCCTCTCTCTATCTGGATTGACTTTGTAAGGTCCCCATTTATGCCCCAACGGACTCTAGCATAGTTTCCATTGTGTAGCCTTTTTATCTGTGTGACTAGACTGGATGGAGCTTTTTGTTTTTCTAATGAATCCCATAAAAGATATCTGGGTACGAGGTCGAAAGCTGCCCTCAAATCGACGAATGCTACATAGATATGACCCTTCCTGATGTTGACATATTTCCAAATGATGCACAAAAGTCTAAAAACTTGGTCTACTGTACTAGTGCATGATCTGGATCCTGCCTGATAAGGAGACAATATATTATTTGTCTATATCCAGTCGTTAAGCCTATTCAGTAGCTGTCTGGCGTAGATTTTTTGAAGTATGTCTATCAGGCTAATTGGAATGTAGTTTTCAGGTTTGTGTTTACTGCCTTTTTTGTGGGTAGGGACAATTTCTGCCCCTTTCCACGTTCCAGGTATTGGGGCACCTGCTGATATTGCATTGCTAAGAGCGTTAACATATGGGACCCATACCTTTTTATAGTGTTTGAATAAATCGCCAGGGAGTCTGTCTAGTCCCGGCGCTTTCCCCGGTTTTATAATATCTATGGCATAATCAGTCTCTTGCAGTGAGAAAACGATCACCTCACTGTCTTCCTCGATGGTAACAGGCCCTCTGTCTCCACTCGGAGTTAAAGTGGGCTGAAAGCTAGAGTATAAGTGAAATGGTCGGTCCAAGCTGCCGAGTCCAAATAATGCTCTGTCCTCACTGCCTGATCCTTGCCCCCGCATGTTATAATTTTCCAAAACTCAGTCGGGTTATTAGTTTTTACTGCCTGCAAGAAATCGAGCCAGCGATTTTCCTTCCAATTCCTCTTGGCAGTAGCCAATACTCTCTTATGAGCGTCCCTGGCCCTCCTTACTGTGTCTGCATTTCCCTGCTTTATTATTTCAAGTAGAGTTGTCTTGGATCTTCTACATTCTATTGTATACCAGGGATTTACCTTTAATCCCAGTTTAGGGTTGGGTTTCGATATCTTCCCAATGTTTTTAGTGAGAAGGGGCTCTAGCTTTGCGGTCAGGGCAGTATGCATGATTGTTGCAGTCAAATTACTTGTCTCTAGGTGTGCGCCCACTACTTCGGCAAAAGTATTGTAAATACTTGTCATGAGCTCTATACTGCCTGTGATCTTAGGCCACTTGATAGATCTTCGATTGTTCCCTACTAAGGGGTGCACATCTTGCATGCAAATGTCTAGTTGGTCATTCCTTGCTAATTGGCCTATTACTTCCAGGCATAGTGTTCGGTGATCACTGTCGTCCCTCATCTCTACTCTAAAGCTCACTATTCTGCTCCAGCTGTGGATGCTATGCATTATGTAATCAATTCTCGACTGTGAACTGCCCCACTGAAAAGTATTAAGAGAAGTTGTTTCGTCCCCATTACTAAGTACTCTTCCATTACATGCCCTTAGTCGGTGTTCTATAGTGAAGTGTACTATCTGTAATGCAGCATTCGTGCAAGGTTTAGGTGGCCCTGCCACTAATTGAGGCAACCCTATGGCCGTATCCTCTTCCTCTGTGACATTTTCTAGCCCGATTAATGGCTCAGAGGCACAGTTAAAATCCCCACATACAATCACGGTATCACTAGGGTCTACGAGATCTAGAGAGCTACCTAGTGTGTTGATTGTCTTGGAATTTAAAGTCTGCCTGATTGGTCTGTTGTAGATGTTAAACAGATACAGTTTTTCGTTGTTATCATTTAGGTGCAATACTAGCAGGACTAGGGAGTCTATGGTAACATTCGTAGATCGCATCCCTAGTGTTATTTTAACCCATATTGCAAGGCCCCCGAAGGTTTTCCTTTCTGCGTGGGAATTGCATTCTTATAGAATGTTTTATAGCCTAGCCTGTGTGGGGGTGTGAGTAATCATGTCTCTTGAAAAAGACAGATGTCGAATTTGCCTATGTAAATATGCCAATCCGGGTCGTCTAGCTTTTGTTTTAGGCCAGCGACATTCCAGGAAACTATGGCTATGCATGTTTGACCTTTTGCATATGTTTTATGCGTTGAAATGTTAAGATCTGAGGTGAAGTACCCACCCACGTGACGTGGTCTGCCGTCCAGCTCATTTACGTCGTTACCAGCGCTACTTGTGCCAAGGATTATTTGGAAGCCATCCCCATTAATTTTATGTCTAAGTTTATGCACCTTTTGTGGGGTTCTCTGCTCAGGCTAATATCACCCTGGAGTGGGGTGAGAGACTGAGATCTGGAGGGCCGATGAATTTCCTACACTAGTCAGTCATTATGTTCTAAACTAGAACTACTCGGTCTTCTATCCAGCGATAGTAGCGGAGCTGACCTGTGGGGGACAGAATGCTTAAATTGAATGGAAGAAGAGTCCGGGGAACAAGTACGGAATTCTAAGGTGAGTAAATTTTCAACCAAGTCTGGTCCTGTTAATGTCAGCTCTATAGTGTCATGCTGTGATAGGTCGGTTGGTGTAACGCCGCGCTGAAATTGGTTGGTAGTTATCGGGAAAGTTGCGACTGAAAATTGTTGTTTTTTAATAATTAAGTTAAATAATCATTGCAATTTGAAATCATGCGATGCTTTAAGGTGTTACAGGATCTTTTTAGGGGTGATGAAGGTGTTGTTACTTGAGTGGGCGAGAAGGCGCCACCCGAGGATACCCCAGCACATTATATGGTTACAAAAGTTGGGCTTCACACTATAAATTGGCTTCAAAATTGGAGTAAAATCACTGAAAAAGATGGTGAATTCATTCATTAAATACTTTATTTCGACAGAAAGCCATAAAAGATTACATTGTCATACATTCATTCATAAAATGATCTAAAATACACCCAACCATAAATTGTATAGTCTCAGTGACAAGGTCATGGGTTTCCAATAAAACTATTTAAAACAATGTAAAACAATGTCAACTGGTCACCTTAACGTTCCATTGTTACCACCCCAGTAAATTCTATTTTAAAATTCATTAAACTTCTTATAATACAATAATAAGGGAGAGTATCTGGGTATTTATACAATTCCAAACATAATTTCACTGTCACAAGTATATTGCTCTTTAACGCGTCACAACTGTCACCCAACTTTTTTCCTTATTAGGCCCACTATAAACAAATATCTGGATAGGGCAAATATAACATGTGGTAGGGTGCTAGTTGTCAGTACCCTAAGTGCCTCTTGATGCTTTCTGAATCCCATTGAATTGGATAATGGTCGGATCCATTTTCTCCTTGCCCTATCATACGCCGGCAGAAAAACAAAATATGTGCTATGTTTTCTATATTTTCTGTAGAACCTAAAGTGCAAATAGTGCATAAAGTGCATGAACGGTCTTCCTTGCCCCCCAGTTTGCAGTATGGCTCTTGATCTGTAATATGTTGTACCCTAACTTTAGGTATAAGATTTTTGCTAAATACGGCTGTACGTTGTCAAGAAACTCCCCGCGGCTCGGACTTGGCTTGATAATGAGGAATTGAGATGTTAACCTTCCTAATCTTGCGTCGCAGTAAAGTGCATTCAATGTGTATTGTCAATAGGTTCCCTTCAGTGTGTCTTTACAGCTTAGTGTTAAACTGTGCAGGTTGATCCAAAATGATTCAAGGCCTAGCTCTATGAGACATTTCCGTACAAATCTCAGCTTTGGGAAGGTAAGGCATGTGTCAATAGCCAATAATTCACGTACGCCTTCTCTATATACTAGTAGTTCTGCCATTATCCACAGCCGTATCCAGTAGAGCAGGGGTCGCAAGGTCGCAAGATGCCCTATACGCTTTATGTCTAAATCATAAAACATTGGGATAAGCGGGGTTGATAGGGGTAGCCCCAGTAGTCTTCTCGCGAACTTGTTTTCCCAATTGTCAATTGTTTGGTGTCACCAGTGCCCCATAGGTCTAATCCATACAGTGCTGCTGCCTGGGCCTTACATTTATATAGCTCGAGCGCTGGTGTCACAGATTTACTTGAGGTCGAACTATACTTCTTGAGGATTGCCCCTGTCCCCTGGGCTAGCCGTAGTACTGAGTGGTTAACTTGCTGTTTTCAAGTTAATTTGGAGTCTAGTAATATGCCCAGATAGGTAAAATTAGCGGCATGTTCTATTTTCTGGTTACTCAGCACAAGGTTGTTTTTAAAGCCCTTGTGTGGGTTATGGCCATATACTTGGTATTACTGGCGTTTATTTCTAAGCCTTTTTCTATACAATATCCATTAAAGCCGTTCATCATGTTTTGTAATCCCTTTTGAGTCTGTGAGATCAAGATGCTGTTCGTCTGCAAAGAGCAGCGCCGGTACCAAGTTCCCGTTCAATTTAGGGGGGTCATTTACTTGATCTTGTAGATAATTTACCACGTCATTGATGTAGAGTGAGAACAGGGTGGGAGCAAGAACGCAACCCTGTCTCACTCCTCTCTCTATCTGGATTGACTTTGTAAGGTCCCCATTTATGCCCCAACGGACTCTAGCATAGTTTCCATTGTGTAGCCTTTTTATCTGTGTGACTAGTCTGGATGGAGCTTTTTGTTTTTCTAATGAATCCCATAAAAGATATCTGGGTACGAGGTCGAAAGCTGCCCTCAAATCGACGAATGCTACATAGATATGACCCTTCCTGATGTTGACATATTTCCAAATGATGCACAAAAGTCTAAAAACTTGGTCTACTGTACTAGTGCATGATCTGGATCCTGCCTGATAAGGAGACAATATATTATTTGTCTCTATCCAGTCATTAAGCCTATTCAGTAGCTGTCTGGCGTAGATTTTTTGAAGTATGTCTATCAGGCTAATTGGAATGTAGTTTTCAGGTTTGTGTTTACTGCCTTTTTTGTGGGTAGGGACAATTTCTGCCCCTTTCCACGTTCCAGGTATTGGGGCACCTGCTGATATTGCATTGCTAAGAGCGTTAACATATGGGACCCATACCTTTTTATAGTGTTTGAATAAATCGCCAGGGAGTCTGTCTAGTCCCGGCGCTTTCCCCGGTTTTATAATATCTATGGCATAATCAGTCTCTTGCAGTGAGAAAACGATCACCTCACTGTCTTCCTCGATGGTAACAGGCCCTCTGTCTCCACTCGGAGTTAAAGTGGGCTGAAAGCTAGAGTATAAGTGAAGTGGTCGGTCCAAGCTGCCGAGTCCAAATAATGCTCTGTCCTCACTGCCTGATCCTTGCCCCCGCATGCTATAATTTTCCAAAACTCAGTCGGGTTATTAGTTTTTACTGCCTGCAAGAAATCGAGCCAGCGATTTTCCTTCCAATTCCTCTTGGCAGTAGCCAATACTCTCTTATGAGCGTCCCTGGCCCTCCTTACTGTGTCTGCATTTCCCTGCTTTATTATTTCAAGTAGAGTTGTCTTGGATCTTCTACATTCTATTGTATACCAGGGATTTACCTTTAATCCCAGTTTAGGGTTGGGTTTCGATATCTTCCCAATGTTTTTAGTGAGAAGGGGCTCTAGCTTTGCGGTCAGGGCAGTATGCATGATTGTTGCAGCAAAATCACTTGTCTCTAGGTGTGCGCCCACTACTTCGGCAAAAGTATTGTAAATACTTGTCATGAGCTCTATACTGCCTGTGATCTTAGGCCACTTGATAGATCTTCGATTGTTCCCTACTAAGGGGTGCACATCTTGCATGCAAATGTCTAGTTGGTCATCCCTTGCTAATTGGCCTATTACTTCCAGGCATAGTGTTCGGTGATCACTGTCGTCCCTCATCTCTACTCTAAAGCTCACTATTCTGCTCCAGCTGTGGATGCTATGCATTATGTAATCAATTCTCGACTGTGAACTGCCCCGCCGAAAAGTATTAAGAGAAGTTGTTTCGTCCCCATTACTAAGTACTCTTCCATTACATGCCCTTAGTCGGTGTTCTATAGTGAAGTGTACTATCTGTAATGCAGCATTCGTGCAAGGTTTAGGTGGCACTGCCACTAATTGAGGCAACCCTATGGCCGTATCCTCTTCCTCTGTGACATTTTCTAGCCCAATTAATGGCTCAGAGGCACAGTTAAAATCCCCACATACAATCACGGTATCACTAGGGTCTACGAGATCTAGAGAGCTACCTAGTGTGTTGATTGTCTTGGAATTTAAAGTCTGCCTGATTGGTCTGTTGTAGATGTTAAACAGATACAGTTTTTCGTTGTTATCATTTAGGTGCAATACTAGCAGGACTAGGAGTCTATGGTAACATTCGTAGATCGCATCCCTAGTGTTATTTTAACCCATATTGCAAGGCCCCGAAGGTTTTCCTTTCTGCGTGGGAATTGCATTCTTATAGAATGTTTTATAGCCTAGCTTGTGTGGGGGTGTGAGTAATCATGTCTCTTGAAAAAGACAGATGTCGAATTTGCCTATGTAAATATGCCAATCCGGGTCGTCTAGCTTTTGTTTTAGGCCAGCGACATTCCAGGAAACTATGGCTATGCATGTTTGACCTTTTGCAGATGTTTTATGCGTTGAAATGTTAAGATCTGAGGTGAAGTACCCACCCACGTGACGTGGTCTGCCCTCCAGCTCATTTACGTCGTTAGCAGCGCTACTTGTGCCAAGGATTATTTGGAAGCCATCCCCATTAATTTTATGTCTAAGTTTATGCACCTTTTGTTGGGTTCTCTGCTCAGGCTAATATCACCCTGGAGTGGGGTGAGAGACTGAGATCTGGAGGGCCGATGAATTTCCTACACTAGTCAGTCATTATGTTCTAAACTAGAACTACTCGGTCTTCTATCCAGCGATAGTAGCGGAGCTTACCTGTGGGGGACAGAATGCTTAAATTGAATGGAAGAAGAGTCCGGGAAACAAGTACGGAATTCTAAGGTGAGTAAATTTTCAACCAAGTCTGGTCCTGTTAATGTCAGCTCTATAGTGTCATGCTGGGATAGGTCGGTTGGTGTAACGCCGCGCTGAAATTGGTTGGTAGTTATCGGGAAAGTTGCGACTGAAAATTGTTGTTCTGTAATAATTAAGTTAAATAATCATTGCAATTTGAAATCATGCGATGCTTTAAGGTGTTACAGGATCTTTTTAGGGGTGATGAAGGTGTTGTTACTTGAGTGGGCGAGAAGGCGCCACCCGAGGATGCCCCAGCACATTATATGGTTACAAAAGTTGGGCTTCACACTATAAAGTGGCTTCAAAATTGGGGTAAAATCACTGAAAAAGAGGGTGAATTGTCTTTTCCACACTTCGGTTCATTTCAGCTGGATGTGTTAAATCAGTTGAGGGTAGTGATGTTTGTGATGCGACCTTTGCCTAGACCAACACAGTTTGAAGCATTAGATGGCTGGATGCGTGCAGCACATGCTTAGAAGAGGGAAAAAGATCAAGGGAGAATGAGGAAAACTGTGAAGGCATATCAGGTTGCACATTGGGAGGCACAGCTTTGGTGATGGAGAGTGGATACCATCGAAGGAGAGAGGTTGTACCCAGTACTGGTAGGAGAGGGAGGAACACAGGATGGGAGCAAAAGGGCAAATAGGAGTGACAGCAGTGACAATTAAGACCGCTTGTTGAATAGGTTGTTATCTGAGCGTCCGCCACCTTATAGTCCACAATCGGGATGGTGCGAAGTTCAGGAGGTAAAGAAAATGCCAGAAGTACAGCAGCTCACGGAGGTTCAGGAGTGTTCACACTGGGAGGTTTAGAACAGAATGGAGCTAATCCTGCATCACGGGGACCGGAAGCTCTTACAGTGCTGGTTACCATTGGTCCTGTTGTACCTGTGTATGATCCGAGCTCAGTGGGAAACGTTAGCCAAAGACAGCTCATACAGACTGAAGGGACCGGATGTGGAAGAATAGGGAGCACAAGTGGGAACTGTCCATCTTTGGTGCCTATGGAATCTAGTACTCCTTTAGCAGCGGCTTCCGATCCTTCTAGAGCACGTATTGGTTCTAGTGCTATAAGATCTATACCTATTGCAAGCACTAGTTCTGAACTGCGGATGTGGGAGACACCAGTGAGTGGGCCGAGTGGTGCAACTCCAGAAGCGAGTGTAAGTCAGGGAGCCCCTGAAAATCAACATGTGCTAGATGTTGAGGATTTGGAATCTTGGTTGAGAGGCCACAACAACAGTAAGGAGAGTCAGAATAGTAAGTCGAGTCAGGGTACCATCAAGGCTGCAGTGAAGGATAGAGATCTATGAGTCTGATGACCTATAGTTTGTGGTGAAGGATGTCACCCGGCGGCGAGACAAGCACATGAAAAATTGTCAGAATTAGCTCAAAGGAATGTAGCGGACTTGTCTTGAACGAAAACTTTACAGGGAAACCACAGACTCACTTACAGTGATCAGGAATTGGAAGAAAAGAGAGTGACAGGAATGAAGACGCACATGCGGGAAATGGTCATAGGGATAAGAGCTTGGAGTATGTTGGATTGGTGGGAGGAAAGCGGGTCGAAGAAGAAGAGTGTGAGGAAGGTGACAGGAGAAACACCTCCTCCAAGAGAAGGGATGCAGGGAGTTGAGGCATATCCGTTACGGGAAGTGCCTAGCAGAGGGTATGTGCATGTTACCTGCAGTGAAGGTGATTTATCAGTGTTTACAAACAGCTTCAACCAGGTTGAGGGACAAACCTGCTGAGTGATATAAGCAAGTCAATCACTTTGTTAAGATCTCAAAAGTGTTGTGGATTGACTTAAACACCTTGTTCGAAATTGTAGTTCCTAGGGATTTGTGTTCTGCTTTTAAGATAGCCATTGAGTGGCCTGACACTGAACGCAGTAACTCATGGTCCTTCGCCTGTGGTTATGAGGAAGTACAATCAGGTGATCACATGGTTGCAGTCCAAAATAGCCCCTCAAGACATTGATTGGGGTAAAATAGATCAAACTACTCAGGAGCCTAAAGAGTCAGTGCATGCTTATTATGAAAGGCTGTTGCAAGCCTTTAAGCAGCACAGTGGGTTAGACACCCTCGATCCAAAGGATATGGGACAATTTGTATCAAAGTTTGTGACAGGATTGAGGCTTGAAATCAGCCTCATGATCCAGCAGCATTTAATCTGCTGGAAAAACAAGTCTGTGGATGAAATTCTACAGTATGCCAGGTACTGCAGTGATGAGGTAGGCTCGAAGCGTAGGAGGATAAAGGAGAAACTGATGCTGGTCCAAATGCGGAGTGCACAGAAGGGAGAACAGGTACCGGCAGTAGGGGGAATGGTGGTTCGCGCCCAAAGACCTGCTCCAGGAGGGGAATCCATTTTATCCTTTGTCCCACGGTGGCATAGACACTGCTGCAGCCTTAGATTAACCCTCTGCCTTACTTGCTCTGGGTACCCTGGGTATAATATACTAGGTGCTTATAAGTAAGTCAGTACTTGCAAACTGGGTGTATCAAATTCATATATATTTTGTATAGTGTTAGCAGGCCTCAGTGCACACTCTGTGTCGTAAACCAGCAGCATCAGTCCAAAAATGTGGGGATGAACATGCAAAAACAGGCATTTCCTTACAGCCATGCTTAGGAAATAACTTGCTAAACTTTAAAAGGCACTAGTATTAGTGTTTAGAACAAATCTATCACATTGTCATGCATTAAATTTGAATTAAAATTGAAAATATATGTATGAATTTGGCCAGAAAAGTAATCACACTACATGTGTCATGGCCAAATGAAGAGTTAAATTCACTTTTGAAAAGAATATTCTCGGTATATGGTTTGCCTTAATTATTAAGTTATTTGTCATCTAAGTGACTCAAAAGGTAAATGATATCCCATATGCAATGCTACATTGCATACTTACACTAAAGTAGATTATATTTCTCTCAGTGTATTCACAAACTAGCATGTGAAACGTGAAACAAAAAGTAATTCAACAACATTCTTGAATAACTATGGGCCAGATGTATCAATGGTTTTCCCGTTCGCAAACAGGCCGATTCGCAGAATCGGCCCGTTTGCGAACGGGAAAAAGCCTTTTGGGATGTACCATCCCAAAAGGCCTTCATAAATAAAGAATCGCAAAATTTGCAATTCCCTATTTTGCAAATGCATTTTAGGAATCGCAATTTGCTATTCCTTAAATGAAATGCAGGAAGCAAAAAATATTTGCGACCTGGCTTTGAAGAATCGCAAATTACCACCAACTTCAAGTTGGTGGTAATATGCGAATTCCATGAAAAGTGCACCTTTTTGCATTTTTTAAGGTGCCATGTGGCATACATACATGCCCTTAGGGCATGTATGTGCGCCACATGTGCACACATGCATATTTCAGGGGTGCAACAGGGTGTCCATTTGGCACCCTTGCACCCTCGAAATTGCATGCGCAATTTGTGAGTACCTATTAGGTACTCACAAATTGCGCATGCAATTCCCATTCATTCCTATGGGCCTCTAGGCCCATAGGAATGAATGGGAAGCCATTCCTTATTTGCGACTCGCAATTTGCGAGCCGCAAATAAGGAATATGTAGGAATCACAAATTTTTCAGCAAAACCTACATACATTGCATTTTGCAATTCTGTCATAGTGAATCAGTAAAATTCGCTATTATAGAATCGCAATAGCAATTCTTGATACATCTGGCCCTATATTTGTTAATTATTGTGGTTTCAGAAAACTCTGTAGTTATTGTGTCTTTTTGTTTTTTCTTGTCTTACTTTTGGTAGGTCAGTCCCATTTCAAAAATAAGATCTGGTTAGCCATTGCCAAGCAAGTGCTGCAGCAAGGGGTCTTCAAGTGCCTCAGCATCCACTGGTGCAAAAACGAGGAAGGATACTCGGTGGTGGGCCTGTCTAATTTTCCTTGCAAATCTGGGAGGGTCCGCCTAACAAAAGAAGTGGGTGCGGCAGTTGCTGACAACCATGATTCTGTACATACTAGCAGCGCCTAATAATACCTGGATGGAGAGCAGAAAGCTATAGGGCAGCAACAAGGGGGTAAGTGTATTGATCTTTAAAACGTTGGATGTTGTTATTAATAATTGTTTCATCTTGTGTGTTGTAACATTACATCAGACTTCAAAGACCCAGATTTAATGGCTGGCGTAGAGTTTTGCCAAAGCTTAATCCATTCCAACCGTGATGCAGATCCCATCCACCTTATTACACATGCCATAGGATATAATGCAGTAGACTAATGTGACATCTGACATGTCTGTGAGATAAGAATTCCAGACATTCCCGCATTATTTTACAATTAATACAAAATGAATGTGTTTGCTTTAAAATACATCGCCTTTGTAAATGATCCCTGCACATTTTGTTATAATTAGTGTAAGTTAATAAGACATGTTTAAAATTAAATACGTTTTAAAATAATCAGTTTTCTAAGATGCGCTAGTTGATATTGTAAGAATACGGTATAATATAGTGTTCTTCTTCGCAGCATGTTGTTATAACATTTCCTTCGATTCTAACCGATCATAATCATCTCGATTGTTGTAAAGTGGCATATGCATCGGTATAAAATTAAATACTAGTTTTATTTATAAAATATCAGAGCATCAAGTATCAGAGTCCCATACTTGCATTGATGTTGCAATAATGTCTTTTGCTTGCAGGCAGCTGTTAGTTTAGGCAGTTCCTTATCCTGATGTAAGCTCCTTGGAATTCTGTTTGATTGCTTTATCGTGTGATTGTAAAAACTTTAAAAGTTTAGATTTTAGCTGGGGGTCTGTGGAGTCGAGGCTCCTAATAATAGCTGTTCTGCATGTATGAATCCCCCTCTCATTAAATAGGCGCTTTAGAAGTATAAGGAGTACATTATTTAGTATGGGACATATGCAAACCAAATGCAAGAAATCCTCTTTAGGAGCACCACATAACCTGCACGTTTTTGGGCCTTTATATCTCCATGGCGGTTTATCTGCTATGGATGGCAATTTTCCTAAGCGTATAGCCAATAACCTTTTCTTGAGATACGCTGGATAGGTTAGATGTAGATAAGCTGCTGGTTGCAATGTGACATATGTTTGAATTGTCATCCAGGCATGGGATCGCCGTGAGAATATGGTTTTATCTTCGACTAGCGAATGAGTTTTAACTGCTTTATTGATCGTATGACAAAAAGTAGAATGTGTTAAATTTAGGTCCCATAAGTTACCCGTATTAGTTATTTGTAATGATGATAACAAGTATTTATTGTAGCTTGAGTTCGTATCGTTAATCAGAGATTGCCATAAAGCACTGATTAAAGGGCTGGACTGATTATTTCGTATTTGTGCCAGGATTTGATGAAGTGGTATCTTCTTGCTATGTTTTGCTGAATTAATCCAAATTCTAAACGAATTTGAGCAGGTGAAACATTACAAGGAAGACCAAAAACACGTTTGTAAGTTTTGATTTGTAATCTGTCGAGCATTTTAGAATCCTTACTATGCATCACAATACTTGCGTAAGTTAACGTTGGAAGCAGTTTTGCTTTAATCACAGCGAGCAATGGTTGGAAGGAAGGGCCGTCCAGTTTTTTTACAAGTGCACAAAACGTGTGTATTAAAGTATTATTCTTTCTAACCATATACTGCTGGTGTGTCTGAAAGGAAAATTAAATTTTTTATCAAAGTTGAAGCCTAGGTATTTGTAAGTGCTGACTTCTTCTATAGTTGCGTTACCCAGTTCAATGTTCAATGAAATGTTAGGTTTATTTCCTATAGACATAATTTTTGTCTTTGTGATATTCATTCCCAATTTGTTGAGTTTTGTGTATACCGCAGTTTCTTTAATTAATCTTTGTAGTCCCACTTCCGTATGACTCAGCAGCACAATATCATCGGCATATGACAGATGAGATAACGTTAATGGACCTAGTCTTAGAGCGTGTGAGTTTACTTGATCCAGGTGGATAGATAAATCAGCAGAAAAGAGGTTAAACAGATGTGGTGCTAACACGAACCCTTGCTTAAGACCCTTTGCAGTTGGTATTTTCCTGGATATTCTTGTACCGTCTCCCACCTTAATTTGAATCCATGTATCTGTATATAGCATTTCAATCGCTCTTAAGATTTTTTCTTGAATACCCCATCGTCTCAGTTTTGCCCATAAGAGGGGTCGGTCCACCCGATCGAAAGCTGCTTTCAGATCGATAAAGCAGAGCTGCAGTTTTTTCTTTAGCCGTTTGCACTTCTCTGCTATAATTGCAACTGTTGTCATATTAATTGAGATACTATACCCTTTCCGAAATCCTGTCTGTTGGGCAGGAATCAGATTCTTGGTGTTTGACCATTCAATTAAATCTTCCAATAATAGTGATGCATAGTATTTAGCTTCTGAGTCAATAAGTGCTATTAGTCTGTAATTCGCTGGCTTTGTTCTACTGCCCCCTTTAAAAACTGGGTTTATTATTGATCCCTTCCAACTGTCTGGGACCATGCCCGTGTTTTCCACCTCTTTAAACAGTGCCGTTATCGGGTTAGCCCAATATTTTGGATCCCATTTGTATATTGCTTGCGGAACGCCATTTGGGCCTGGGGCACTGTCACGTCTGCCAGCTTTAATCACTTTTTCTACTCTTGAAAGAGTAAAGATGTATTATCTGAGACGGTTAGGTACTCAAAACGAGGCAATGTTTCGGTGCTGTTTGTTATATGTGACTCAATGGCTTTGTTGGTTCTATTTAATTGTAGCTGCTCTTCATTAGAGTAGACGTTTGTCAGATAAACTGCCCAATCTTTTTCCATAACATTTGATGAGGCTGTTACGTTAACTTCCTTGTCTAGGCCATTTATTATTTTCCAGAATGCTTTGATATTCGGTCGTTTGCAATTGTAGAGTAGCTTTGACCAAAACTCTTCTGTCCTTTTTTTTTCCCTTCCAGACATGTTTTTTGTATTCCTTCTTCAATTGTTTTAGTTTTTCCCATGTGGCTGATTGTATACCCAGTTTTTTTGCCTTCCTCATTTCTCTTCTCAATTCTTTCTTTAATTCGCTAGTTTTCTGAGATAATGGATGAACGTAGTGTTTGAACCTTCTCGATGTCAAATTTGGTGTTGGTTTTGTCAATTCTATCACAAATTTAGTCCAGGCTTTTAATGCCGTTGGGGAAAATGCTAAACTAGCCTCCATGATCGTTTTTGCTTCATCTACGATTTTCGGAAGTAGATGGGATGACCAATTCAGTCGTTTTTGAGTTATTTCTTCACTTCCCTCCACGATTGTTGGTGCAAACTGGTGTCTGTCTGGATTTATATTTATGGCTATTTGCTGAATTGAAGGGTCGCTGTCTGTAGTACATTTGATTTTGAACATGCTTAGTTGTTGTATTAATGGTAAGGAAAGAATAGTGTAGTCAATTATTGACCCAGAGGTCGATCCGTAATGTGTAAAGTTTGGAGGATTATCATCCCGTGTTCTCCCATTGATTACTCTCAATCCAAAATATTCTAGGGTGGTGACCAGTTCCTTACCCACTTTGTTGGCTTTCCTCCAAGGATGGGTTGCTTGGTGATTTACTGACCAGATTTCATTTTCTGCTACTAGCTGGTCATCGTCATCTGGTGTGTAAATAAGATGGGTTTTAAAGTCACCTGTAATCAATATTTCCCAGTTCGGTGTGTCGTATCTTACTTCGGCTATTTCATATATTAGTTTTTTTAAATGTTGCCGATTTGTCCTGAGCATTTGGATGACCGTAGACGTTGAACAACATTATTGAAGTAGTCCAATGATCTCTACCAAAATTAAGTTTAATTATCTGTATGTCTGTAGTGGTCACCGACAGCAGTTCTGATTCTACCTTGAGGTTGTTTAATATATAGACAGATAACCCGCCTTTCAGCCTTCCATAGCGACTCATTTTTTCGGCATCCACCTGATGTAGTGTATAACCTGGCAGTTGGAATGGACCTGACAACAAAGGGGCCGATTCCGATTCCGGCCGGAAATCTCTCCGACCGAGCCGGACCCGGAGAGAATTCCGACCGAATCGGACCCTAGCAGTCCGACCGAACGAGTACGATGCGTTCGCATGCTATCGGACTCGATTCGGTCGGACTCCCATTGAAGTCAATGGGAGCCGGTCGTACAACGCGTACGCGGGCTCCCATTGACTCAATGGGTGCGAGGCGAACAAGGGCGCCCCCTACAGCGGGTACGCGTCCATGCGCATCGCGGCGTACATGCACAGGTAGGGGGGACCCATGGGTCCCCCCTGTGTGCGACTCGCGCGCCTACGCGTACGGGGGGTCCGACCCCCAAAGTCCGGCTCCGACAGCTCTTTCGAGCCGGACGGCGCGAGTAGGTCGGACTGCTCGCGGCGCGCATCGTACTTACCCGGCCGGGAAACGTCTCCATAGCGCGGTGCGAGTCGTGTCCGTGCGAGTCGGTCGGAGCGTGTTGAAGCCGCGTACGAGTCGGTCGGCGATTTCGCGGGCGCTTGCATCGTACTCGCTTGGCCGGACCCGCGTACGATTCGGTCGGGAAACAGGGCTCCGAATCGGATCCGGTAAATCCGAATCCGATTCGGAGCACTACCGGCCGAGATCGGAATCGGCCCCTAGGTCTCTTGCAGCGCTATGATATGATTTGAAGCAACATAAAATATATTAGATTTTGTCTCAGATTTTGGGCATAATTTTGAGTTGTGCTGCCTGGTTACTCTGTCACAATCGACCGATATCACGTCAACTTTATTACAAGTGCATTACGATTCCCACCTTATTACAGGTGTTAGTTAATTTATCCACTTGTGATAAGGTGGGCAGAATATCCTTGCCATATGTGAAGTAGCAACCGGTATTTTGATATCCCAATCAGGCCCTTCTGTTGGTCTGTGTGGTTTCCATTGAGAATTGTACAATAAAAGGTATTATGTTTGGTCCTCTTTGATGTATGTACATTTTCTACATGACCTCTGTAGTCTGTAACTGATGTGTGCTTTTAGCTTCTTCTGGAACTTGAAAGTTAGATGTCGGCCAGACTTCGAGTGAGCAACAGGGGGGGCACTGGGAGTTGGAAGGCGGGGCCACTGACTCGAAGGGACCCAATGACACTGAGGTTGACGGTGCTGGCCAGGAGTGCCACATTAAAATTGGACTGTGAGGCCTGCGAATAGGGCCAGGCCCTTGCAGTGGAGAAAGAACCATCCCAGGATGTTCCATCTGTTCCTGTGACACCAACTGCTACTACTACGATCAGCACCCTCACTACTGCCCCCATGGAAAAACAAACAGGCCAGAAATGGGCTAGTGTCTCCTTCTTCCCAGGCGCTTCTCCCCAGCCCATATCACACAAGCACTGGTTTCAGAGGATGACCTTGAAGTTCTGAGGAGCCTTTCTGTTGGGCAGACTGCATTGTTTCATGCCGCCCAGGGTGTTGGTCAACCATTGACACAAGTCGTTGACATCCTGGATGGCATGCACTCTGCCCTGTCTGCCTTACAGAGAGATTCACTGTCTCTTAACGCCTCCTCTGACACCAGTGCTTCAGGCACACCTGCCCTTATTCTTTCTTCTACACCCTTTCCAGCCCTTCCTATAGCCAAAGCCCTGACCCCATTCTACCACCTGCCACAATTCCAAGCCTCGACCCAGTTCCACATCCCTTTGTGAGTTAAAATAAGGCGTGGAAAAGAAACATGAGGAACATAAACTGAAATGATCTTACTTCCTTCAGCAACAACATCCTATCCCCCTAGATAGACATGATAGACATCCAAACCCTTACAGATCACTACAATACCTCCATACTGAACATCCTCGATGCCAAAAATGTCAGACCAGAACAAATCCTGCCTTCTAATCCTCCTTGACTTATCATCTGCGTTCGATACAGTTAAACATGACAGTCTCCTAGACTTACTTGAAAGGAGAATGGGGCTTTCAGGGTCCATTTTAAATTGGTTCTCCTCTTTTCTCCACCACAGAACTCAAAGGATCAAAGTTTACCAGTCCCTGTCCAATGCCACACTGGTTACATTACCTGTCTATCAACTATGCTCTTCAACCTTTTCATGGAGCCTCTAGCCAAAATTTTGAATTCCTCCAACACCCACAAACACATGTACATGGATGACACCCAACTGTACCTGAAAATCTCTTCCCCAGAAGATATTAGCTCCCTCAACACAACCCTACTAAAAACTCAAAACTGGCTAACCCACAACCACCTCAAACTCAAAGCCATCCAAATGGAATTCCTCCTAATTGTCCCACCCAATCATTTGCCCAAGATCGATCTATGAATAAATCATCGAACTGTTCTTAACTGCACACCACGCATTATAGACTCCACAAGATCTCTGGGAATAACACTTAACAAGAACTTGAACATGCAGGAACACATCAGTTCCACAGTCAAAGGTACGAACTACCAAGTGAACATTTTAAGGAAATTAAAACCCTTTCTCCCTCAAGACGACTTCAAATCAGTAGTCCTGGCACTAGTCATTCCCAGTTTGGACTATGGAGGTGCAACCCTCTGTGGTCTTCCTAGATCCATGTTGGCACTTCTAAGAGCCTCTCTCAATGCTGCGGCCAGGCTCCTCACAGGATCAAAAAGAAACAATCACATCTCCCCGGATCTTAAACCCCTAAACTAGCTCCCATATGAGGCAAGGATACAGTTATACATTGCCTACATGACCCACAAAGCACTACATTACAACACCTCTAGGTACCTGGCACAAAAACTAGAATTATCTGGTGGATGCAGATCATCTAGAACCAACAAAACCTTGTTACTGAAACCACCAAAATTCCATAAAAAGAAAAAAAGCAACAGAGTCTTCACTGATATTACCCCAAGAATTTGGAATTCCCTACCACCTGAAATCAGACTTATTGCCTCAACTGCATCCTTCAAAAAAAGAAGTGAAACTTCTGCTTACGAACGAATTCCTGCCCTAGGTCAAACAATTCAACTGAAGAGCTGCCCCCATGATGATTATCACTAGACTGTCCGACCATATCTATTGTCTCGTCAACTTTTACCTTCAGCATTTCGTGAACTTTCACAGTTGATACCTCTCTTGATTATGTTATTTGCTTTCCTGTTTTTTTTCTTCTGAGCATTTGTAAAGTGCTCTGATACCTTCACAGGTCATGTTCGTGCTGTCTGAAACCTTATAAATACATAATTAAAAATAAATAAATCCCACCCCAATTTCTCCTTTGAACACTTTCCCTCCACCTCCCTTCACCATTCCAACTGTTGCAACCACAACCAAAGTCCTAAAACCTCCCATATCCTCAAACACTTCCACATCCCCAAACATCACCATTCCTCCATACATCACCATTCCCATCATCCTCCCTCCATAAAACCACCTGGCTCTGCCTCACCTAAAAATCCTAAAATCCCCATCCCAAGAAGTAGATGTCAAGAGAAGGTACGTAGGAAAAGCGTAACATTTCAGGAAACAAACCAATAAGCAAGAATGAAACTGGGCAGGCATCAACAAAAGAGGCAAGAGGGGCAAAGCCAAGCAATGGAACTAATAACGTCAGCCAAAGATAATACTGTCATCAATTTATCCGAAATGGAACTAACCACAGCTGAAACACAAGTCCTCTCACTGGGGCTTTCTTTTTGTCCAAGAAACAGATTCAAATATGTGCAAACGCGCATTGATGTCTTCAAATTTATAAGAAAACTAAAATTGCTGAAACATTTTAAACTCAATAAGGCCACAGAAAATGCCTCCAACATTATGGTTTCACATCAACCTACTACCTTATTCCAAGTAGCGGACATCCCAAACTTAAGATTAAGAACAATAAATGCCCTTGACCATGACATTAGTGAATCTACTAATAGCACTCAAGTGGATCTAAATGAGATGGGCTTTCAGAGCAGCTGCGCAGCAAGCAGCCCATTTCGCCCGCCTTCCTCCTTTATTCCTCTTATGCCTAGAGATGCCATAGACACTTTTAATGATTGTGTAACAGAAGAACTCAAAAAATTAAACCTTGAAGTGTTGCGATAAAAACAACAAAAGAAAATACTCAGAAATCCAATATTCCAAACTGATGCAAAAACTCAAGGAAAACAACAACATTATCATCAATAAGGCAGACAAAGGTGGTAACATAGTGCTGTGGCCGAGGGAATTATATATGCAAGAAGCAGAATGCCACCTAACAGACATTACGTGCTATAGAAAAGCAACACACCAGGATATGAAACACATCAAATAACTCGTATTTAAGAATCTTGGTCAATGGAAACGTGAAGGATTGTTGAGCAAAAATGACTATAACTTCCTTAAAAATGATCACCCGATTACACCGACCTTGTATTTGATTCCAAAGGTTCATAAAAATGTCAGCCCAGTTCCTGGACGTCCGATTATCTCCGCCCAGAAATGTTTACTGGAAGCCATGTCCAAATACGTTGACTTCTATTTACATGAACATGTAGAAAACCTTCCATCATACATTAAGGATACTGGACATTTTTGACCAAACTACAGGCAGTGATCTGGAAACAGGAGTATACATTGATTGTCATGGACATTTGCTCCCTCTATACGAGCATTAACCACACCGATGGGTTGGAAGCAGTCAAATTCTATTTAGCTACTAGAAATTTACAATTCTTCCAACATAATGCCATGCTAATCAAAATGATTGAACTTTGTTTGCTCAACAATTATTTTACTTTTAACAAAGAAGTGTTTCATCAGCTGTGCGGGGTGGCTATGGGAGCATGTTTCTCTCCCACCTACGCATGCTTGCATGTGGGGTGGTGGGAGGAACATGTCCTCAGACGCACCCACAAACAGGTGTTTGACACACACGTACTAGAGTGGTGGCGTTTCATTGATGATGTTTGTGTTATTTGGAAAGGTTCAGTGGAGGATGCCCAGAGTTTTGTCAACACCATCAATGTTAATGATTTGAATCTAGAATTCACAGCCCATATCAGTCAACAGAAAGTTCAATTCCTGGATGTAGAAATCTATGTTAATAATAACACCTTACAGACCAAATTACATAGAAAGGTGACGGCCGGTAATTCCATCTTACACGCCAGTAGCTCCCACCCGAAACACCTAATAAAAAGTATACCATACAGGGAATTTTTGAGAATTAAGAGAATCTGTAGTCTAGATTCTGATCTCAAAGAATGTCAGGAGGAAGCAGTACAGAGATTCTTGGCAAGGGGTTATAAGAAGAACGATCTAAAAAACGCATTAGCGAAGGCTAACAAGACAAAAACCATAACCAATACCAACACTATCCCCATCAATGTTGAGGTTTGTGATAACCTACACCCAAGTAGTGATCCAATAAGATTGATTACTACTTTCAGTCACCAGGAAAATCAGATAAGGAGAATAATAAACACCAACTGGCGCATAGTCAAGACCGACATTACATTATCAGAAATTCTACCTGATCTGCCCTCAATAACGTTTAGACGGGCTCCCTCTATGAGGGATGCTTTAGTAAAAACTAGCCCAGAGGTCACTGCCCCCAAAAACTGGTTGTCCAACAGGACAGGTTTTCATAAGTGCAGCTCTTGTCGGGCCTGTAAGTTTGGGGTCAATAAACAGGAGTATTCGGAAACATTTGAGCCCATGCCCATTAAAATCAAGGGTATGTTTACATGTAGGACTGATTTTGCAGTTTACATTCTTGAATGCTCTTGCCACCTACAATATGTGGGCAGCACGAAGCTGCAGGTATTTAATCGGATCCTGCAGCACCTTCGTGCAATAGTTAATTCAGACTCCAGCTACCCAGTTGCCCGGCATTTTAAGTTAGTCCACAATAACAATTTGAATGACCTCAGATATTTTGTCATTGATGCGGTGCCGAGGCTACCAAGGGGCGGTAACAGGGAGAGAAAATTACGCCAGTTGGAAACCCAGTATATCTTATCGCTTGACACGAAGATGCCGAAAGGGCTAAACACGGGGGAAGATATGTATAATTTTTATAATCACATGTATTGAAATTGGTTTTTGTAAACACAAGTCTATCTGTTTTACAATTGCGTTATTTATTGTGTGTATATATATTAGTTTTCTATCCGATTTTTATGACCTTGTTTTACCCAACTATTTAACCTTGTTTTACCGGTCTGGTTTTTACATGGTTTTTATTGGGATATTGCTCGGTTTTTAATCGGTTTTATTGAACTATTTATATACTCCAATAATTATTACTATCCCCATACTGTATCTCTAAGTATTGCAATATTACTTGCGTCTCAATAATGTGTATTAGATCACTGAGCTCACTGTTATATATGTTGATATTCCCTAAATGATCAGCATTGAACAATGATGTATGTCCAAAGTGCACTCTTATGCATCTCAGTTATATATTTGCACTTGCACTTTAAAGTCTTGAACCGTATATTAGAATTTGCTTGCCTGTAACCTGTTTTAGACACCTGAAGGCCTGATTCACAGAACTAACTTACGTCAAAAACGTAAAGTCAGTACTTTTTGGTATTCACAGAATACACTTACTCATTTGGTATTCACAGAATGAACTTACTCATTTGGTATTCACAGAAGTTAGTAGTCCTAACTTTAGGACTCTAAATGCCTTCTGTGAATACCGAAGAAGTCTTAATTTAGGATTTTTCTCAGTTTAGGAGTAGTAAAGTCCTAACCTTACTACTCCTAAACTGAGAAAATCCTAACTTTAAGACTTCGGTATTCACAGAAGGCATTTAGGAGTCTAAAGTTAGGAGCTACTAACTCTCTGAATACCGAAATGAGTAAGTTCATTCTGTGAATACCAAAATGAGTAAGTGTATTCTGTGAATACTAAAAGTACTAACTTTACGTTTTGGCGTAGTTAGTTCTGTGAATCAGGCCTCATTAATTTTTAGCTATGAAATTTTTAATAGCTAATTTTAACTAATGACGTTCTAAACTTTTGCACCAGCACTTTATTTAGTTATTTGCACCCACTCTCCTCATATGATTTTAACAATACTAATAGAATATTACTGCACTAAATTAGGTCTTTCTTTCATTAAATGTATGTATGATACATATTAATTAATGTTGTTAGCCATTTGGCTACACAGACCTACATAGGTTGTTCCTGGTTTAGATTAAGGCAGCAGGCGTTTAGTAAACAATCATGGTACAATAATTTTGCCAAGTAAACATGTAATTTAGTATGTTGTTTAGCTCTATCAAATTGGGGGGAGTGTTTTACTTTGTTTCACGTCACTATAAATTGTGTCATATGCTCAAGCACGTCATGTGATCAAGACTGGGGAGACCCGGTCGAAATGCGTCATGCTGTGGGATTAAGCCGCAATAAAAAGCACTTTAAATCCAGCTCGAAGTGGTCCGTACCTGATTCTGTGAAAGGGAGCGAATGTCAGGAGTTTGTTTCCACATATATATATATCTACAGAAAATCCCGTAATTCACCAAAACTTCCAAACAGAAGCTGGCACGGACTCCAACTGATGCGATGCCAAGATATGTGTTTATTCAAAATTCAAGTGTTGTCCATGATGTGTTTCGGCCACGCCCAGTGGCCTTGATCACATGATCGTGCTACGGTATTTCCTGTTTTAAACCTAAAAACCACATGATTAACTACTTTACACACAGTGATAGCAACTGACAACAGACTAAAATAAGATTGTGTAGTTCATAGGACGCCTATTGGGATGCACATATATAAATACTTTGATTTGTAAGTCTGATGAAGCCAAACCTGTAATAAACTAAAACCCAATTGAAGCACTATAAAAAATTCTTTAAACAAATTATTTCAACATTTCGCCTGCTCATCAAATTCATAACAATGTACAAAAAATTATACCAATATATACATGCGACATCCGATTTCCCCTCCAGGTAATAATACATAAATTCATATTGTTGCAATTCTAAAATCAGGATTTATAATATATGTCATATTAAAAAGAAGTACATTGGAAGAAAGGTGCTGGTACGTGTTAAGATGCTATTGTTGGTCAAAGTTATAACTGCAGGAATGTACCCCAACTGTAAACATGATTAAAGTGCATAGTGCATCGATCCCACTGCCTCCTATATATACAATCATAACAGCTTTAATGTTTCAGTGAGGCGCCTCTTCTCAATTAGAAGTAAGTACATAGTTAGTCAAATATTGTCAATCTGGTGAATTAAAGTGCCTGAGTGCTAAAGTACCCTGATGTTTAGAGTGCTAAGTGCTTGACAGAACTATAAAAAGAACAATGGTGTTAGAAAGAGTTAACTTAAAATTGGATAAACTTTTCTCTTGAAAAACGAACTGAAAAAGTACTGTATAGCCTTATAGCCATATAACAACCCCAGTGGATGATGTCTATGCCTACAGAAACTGATCTGACTTACTAATACTAGCTACAATAGCTAAAAGCAGTTATTGATGAGAGGCCATATTGTATTTATAAAAAATTGTGTAAATCATCACTAGTGTTGAGGCCATTAGGTGTCTTAGTGTCAAGTTCCAAAATAAATTTGAACTCTGGCTGACGTAATGTTTTCTCCTGATTTCCACCTCTTTTGGGAACCTGCACTGCCCCAATTACAAAATATTTATTGCAGCTAAGATTGTTACTGTGTGTGTCTTTAAAGTGTCGTGCCACCGGGTAGTAGGGATCAGAATTAACAATAGCTCTTAAATGCTGGAGAATTCTGATATGCACCTGCAATTTCATGCTACCCACATAGCGCAGGCCACATGTGCATCCGAGGACATATACCGCATATTCAGTTCTACAAGTTTAGCGTCCTCTTACCTCTATTGGGTACAACTGAATGCAGTAGTATAAGAAGATATATTGACCCCGAATTTGCACGCCCAACAAGAGCTGCATTTGTAGAAACCATTTCTGGGGGACAACCAACTTGTTTTGATGTCAAGCTCCAGACTGTTCTTGTCTAATGCCCTCCTAATAGATGGTGCTCTATGAAAGGTGAAAGTGGGCTTCTCAGGTAATATCTGGCCCAATGCTGCATCCGTAAGCACAATAGGCCACTGTTGGTTAATTATGGCTCTAATGCTCCCTACCTGTCTGTTGTATGTAGTGATGAGCCTCACACTAGAATCAGTCTTTTGTCCCTTGGATATGGCACTACATTCTGAGTTATCCAACTTGTTGCTGGGGCTAAGCATTTCTTTTCTGGTTTTGGTATTGGCTTTAGTCGAAGCTTAATCTAGGATAGATCTATCTTGCATTTAATGTATTTTATACTATGCATTTAAACTTATAAGTGTGTTATTATTGCTTGTATGTATATATATATATATATTATATATATATATATATATATATATATATATATATATATATATAACCACAGATTTTTGCAAAAAGAGAGTCACAGAGCTTTCTCAGGCTCTGCCCCGAAGATCTGGAAATCTCTCCCACCGGAAGTCCGCAGAATCTCCTCCACAGCTTCTTTCAAAAAGGAAGTAAAAATAATCCTAATGAACAAGTTCCTGCCTTAAATGGCCATGGCTCGTCTGTTTACTCACCGCCCTCTGATTACTTACTGTATTGGTCTAATCACCGGTGAAGCCCAGAGCGTTGCCTGCTATATGCAGATAAGTAATGTTTGTTCTTCTCCCAGTACGTTATTGTCTTGCTAAATGTGATGTTCTTTGATACCCCCTCTGTAATTGCTCTTGCTTGCATACTTAAATGACGCTGGCCCTTCCCTTATTATTTCCTACCCTTCCAAATTGTGAAGGCCTCTGATACCTGCCTGGGTCATGTTCGCACTATACAAAACTTTCTAAATAAAAGAAATAAATATATATGTATACATTTGATTGTTGTTCATTTGACATCTGGGAAAGCCTTTCTGTTAGAGAGCGTTGCATAAATAAAACACCATGCCTTATTCTTTGATGTGGTTCATTTTATAAAAGTGAAATCCCTTTCCAGGTGGTGTTTTGTTGTTTTTATTGCTTCGTCGTGTTTGAGCCTCCGTGTGGGAGGGTGGTATTCTCTATTATCTGGGAGTGTGAAGCAATACATGTGGAGGTGCTGGGTGTGGTTGTGGTGCTTGTGGATGTGATGGTGCATGTGTGTGTGATGGGTGCACTGTCTGTGGGTGTGCTGGTAGTGATGCATGTGTTTGTGGTGGTGGGTTCTGTGTCTGTGTATGTGCTGGTGGTAGGTGTGGTGCATGTGTGTGTGTGGTGGGTGCTCTGTCTGTTGGGTGTGCTGGTGGTGTTGCATGTGTGTGTGGTGGTGATTCCGGTCTCTGTGGATGTGCTGGTGGTGGTGCATGTGTGTGGTGGTGGTTGCAGTCTCCGTGAATGTGCTGATGGTGGTGCATGTGTAAGTGGTGGTGGGTATGGTATCTCTTTGTTTGGATGGGTGCCTCTGTTTTCTGTGGTGTTTGTGTTTCTGTATGGGTGCTACTTGTGCCTGTTTGAGTGGGTGCATGCAAGTGTATATGCGTGCTTGAGACAGGTCTGGGAATAGGGAATTTGAATGGGATAGGGGATGGAGGGAGGTGGGGCACAAGGTTGGGATGGTTGGGAGACTGCAGTCAATGAGGAAGCTAGACCTTGGTAAGACCTCTGTAAGCCGGACATAGCACTGTTAATGCCTTCCAGGTAGGCTACCATTTGTTGCAATTGGCAGCCAAGCCCCTGGATTGCATTCAGTAGTGCAGTCTGGCCTAGAGAGATGTTCTAGAGTAGGTCAATAGCCACTTCACTTATCGCAGCCGGGGGGACAGGGGCAGGGTGTGAGGTGCCTGGAGCGAAGGAGACGCCACCCCTTTTAGGGGGACGGGTTTGGCCAACTGGGGGGAGCAGGAGGGAGGGTGGAGAAGGTACTGTGGGTGGCAGACAAGGATGCAGTTGGTAGACTTCCTGGCGGGTCCGTCACCACTAGGGAGTGCTCGATGGAGGAGACCTCTGAAGAGGATGTTGTGGAGCTGCCATTTTCCTTTGCACTCCCCTCACCCTCCATGCATGGCACTGTGCCCTTCGGTGTCTGTGGTATCAGCACCAGAATCACAGGCCACCGCTGCTTCCCCACCTCTGTGTCCAATGTCTCCTCCCCCTGCTCCTGATGATGCTGAAATGACATATACAAAAGTTTAATTGGATCTCTGTAAAAAAGACTGGTCTTGAACTTTAATCACGTAAAAGTTTCCATATTTCACCTGCTTCAAGGCTCACAATCTTTGGTTCTGCATTGGCATAAGCTCATGGATGTACGCAACATTTTCAGAAACCGTTTGGTCACAGTTTTATCATTCCCCATGATAGCTCCTATATAATGTATGATCTTGTCTCATCCATTGTTATGTCTCTCCAGGAACTGTTTAACACCTCTGAATGGTTTATGTCACCAAAATGAAGACCAACCAAACGTACTTTGTACAGTGTCTTCACAAGGCACATTACATCTGCATTCTTTTCTTTCTCAAAGTTAAATATGAATCAATGTGTGTAAATCACAATATGCTACATATTACACCTTGGTGCATTTCCACATTTGCCTAATGAGTCATGAGTTGGGCCTGATTCTGAGTTGTCCTGATGGGGTACACCTACATATATGTGATTCCATCTTACAAAATCCCTTTAAGTTTCCCATTTTTCTTCATCATTGAGGTATTATCTGGACATGAGAAAGGACATTGTGAAATGCTTTTGTGTGTTTGTTACTTTGTCACCAATGTGTACACATTCCTGTCTGTGTTTCAACAAAAATTGCATGCTTATCACAAATATTTGTCCAAACACAGACTGGCTTACACACACGTTTGTGAAGGAGTAGGACATCATGCAAATCTGTCACTTATAACTTGTATGAAACAGTTTTTCTGATGCTAAATGCAATTTGGATATGTATTGTTTCCACAATATAGCCATCAATTCTGATGTCACTAGTCATTTTGGATCACCTGCTCACTCTTGTTTATGTAGAATCCCAACTTATCCAATTTGACGTTTAGTACATCCACTGTATCATAAGCGCCTAGTATGCTATGTCGCATGTAATAGGGCTACCATTAAATCATCCATAACAGTGAAGGAGCATCACACCAGACACAATAAAAACTATTGGCCTGTTTGGTACAGCTGTCCCTCATGACATCAAAGAGCATGATGTATATGTGGAGTTTAGGCAGCCATGTGTCTGCTCAGAACAGTCCTTTGGCTGTGAACAGGAATCAGGTGGCATCCTTTCCAACAAATTAATAGACAAAGCACATCATCATACCCATTATGCAAAATTTACACCTTCAAGAACTTTTCCTGTGCGTTGGACATGGATCACCCTTATTGTTGATGGGAAAAGGTCCTGGCTGTTAAAAAATGTTTGTCATGTAACATTTGGAAGTCTGATAAGAACTTACCCCCTTGTTGCTGCTGTTGGGCCCTCAACTGCCCATCAAGCTCCAGATAGGCCACCACAAGTATGCAGGCCATAAGGAGAGGTCAGGTTGCGGCGCACGCTCTCCCCACATTGGGAGGACTGCCTGAGCTGGACTTCGGCTAACTTTCTGGTCCAGGTTCGTAGGTCCTCCCACCTCTTGCTGCAATGGATGCTGCACCGCTTGTGGACCCCCAGGGTCCGCATCTTCATGTCAATGGCCTTCTATACGTCCCAATTCTGATGGGTGTTGACCTTTATGGATACAAGAAATGGAAGAAAAAACAATGGTTTCGTGACTTTTTGCTTGTCTGTATTGATGTAACAAAATGTTTCCACATCTGTCTCTAGCATGACTCATACGTTAGCATACAACATGTGTATTTACACATGCTGAGCAAAACAAATATCTCAATAAAAACTTTTGTAGTGACCTGTTGACTACCCTCTTCCCATGTCATAGCCTACACTCACTAATCCAGGTCTGGGAGATCATCTAGGCCAGTAGGCTCATACATATTCTGTGATGTGACCTACTTCTGATCAGTGCAAAAGATTGTGAACTACTGAAGGCTAAACTTATATACTTATGCCACAGTGAATCCTGGCCACTGTGAGCAAGGGGGCTGCAGTTTGGATGTGAAAAACTTTGAAATGGGAGTAAAATAAAATGAAGTGTAAGCTCAATAAGTTAGGTAACCCTCTCTTTCAACTGTCCTCCATGTAAAAGTATTCAGGGGCATAAATTTAAGCACACCTCAAATTTTGACCTGACAAGGATATATGTTTATGACAGATATACCTCAGTGCTTCAGTTGTTTGTCCATGTGAGTCAGGCCCAGCCTGGCCCATTATTCTGACTTAGCACTGCTCATTGTCAGGCCTTGTCATCTGCAGCCTGATAATCATGATGTCACATGCACACAGCCTCCACTTAACTTTTACATGAAGAAATGACCTTGTCCCATCTCATAAATGACCTCAAGTCTGTGTGCTACTCTGAAGGTGTCTAGGAGCTACTGGTAGCTCCCATAAAATTGTTTGGAGAGCCCTGATCTAGGCTGAGTAATTTGTGGGATGATACACATAGCCAACCTCATTTGCATTTGGTTTGTGCTTAAAACATTTTGATGTACAGTTGTAAAGAATATATCATCTGTTTTCTAATTTCCATGATGTGACTTTTCTATGTATCACATGTAAATCAAACATTTACATAGATATACCTCTACATACACACCAATTAGAATCTAGGCCTTTAAACACACAATACATACTAATGTTGTTGTATTTTAACATTGTATAGTGCTTACAAATCACAAACATCATTGTTTTTGTATGGTAAATGATATATGACACCTTACTTCTATCCCTACACTTCACTCAGGAACTCATAGGGACATTGTAGCCTGTGTTAATAGGAATAAACCAGTTAGACAGATTCACATATACATTTAGAACATGTACCTGTTCCTCTGGTGAGCCATAGAGCTGGCTGTACAGGGACAGGGCCTCCTTTGCCAGCAACTCTAGCTCCTCTGGTGAGAAGGCAGGGGCCCTGTCACCTGCTCAACCTGGTATTGTTGCTCCCAGAAAGCAGAATCCGCAGCAAAAGTGGAGGAGGTCTTGATGGCAGCAGTGTTGGGAGGCAAGTGAGTTTTTTCGAACCGCTGCAATCGTCAGCAGAGTCGGACACAGCCATTGGCCTTCGTACATTACTGTCACCAATGTTATCCTATGGCTGTGTCCATCGTGGAATTTACCGCCCACTACACGGTCTACTTCCGCCACGCCCGTCAGATTCAAAATGTTGTATTGGCGAGGTCAGGCAGCCACAATTGTAGAAGTTCAAAATAGTGTGTTTGTGACTGTTAAGTGAGTCACAACCACTCAAAATGGGGGCCGGTTAGTTTATACATTCAAACTTTGATGGAAACTCATTTATTTCAAAATGTACATTTATATGTAGTGCGTTATTATTGTGAAATTCGATAATTTCACAGTGTTGTTTACACATCTATTGATGGTATTTTTGGAGAAAAATTTTAATAAACAGATGTGCAAATATGACTTGTGAAAAGTATTATTTACACAGTTGTATGTTTTGCATTTATTTTAGGCTATAAATGTAATTTGTGAAGAATAAAGGACAACTGGCAAATGTTTGATCAAAGGTGTAGTAAAACCATCTATATTTTGCAGAACTACATGACTTTAGTGTTAATTATCATATATGTTGCTGTGGAAAATGTGAAACATGTACACATTTTTTTCAAATGCGGACATATGAACCCTGGGAGGATGAGGAGATGACAGACTCAGGTGTACCCTCCATTTACAGACCTTGACACCATGGCAAAAAAGGAATATCGTCAAAAAGTTCAGATTGAATAGGCAAACTGCACTGGATTTATGTCATCAGCTGGAGCCGGATCTTCAGCCTCACAGCAAAAATCCCACATCGATTACACCAATTGTCAAACTCATGCCAGTACTTCAATTTGTGGCCACAGGATCCTTCCAATACACTGTGGCAATATCTGGTGGAATGTCAAAATCAGCTTTCAGTGGTGTGCTACAAGACGTTTGTTCTTCAATGATGAGACACATCAAGAGCTTCATCGGTTTCCAAGGCAGCAGGATTTAGCCAATGTGAAGGGGCACTTTTACAGTTTTGATTGTCTGTAACATGTGGTTAGAGCAATTGATGGCACACATATTGCCTTAGTGGCACCACACGCAATAGATCAGGTCTACTGAAAACGGAAACACTTCCATTCAATCAACGTGCAAGTTGTCTGCTTATACCTGATTTGTAAATTACAAGTGTCTGTGTACGTTTCCCCGGCTCTGCCCATGATTGCTTTATAATACGGAACAGCTCCACACCCCTGCAAATTTTGCACCTTGGCCCTGAGACGGCCTGGCTTGATAGTCAGTACAATCTTTAATAATATTGCTTGGGCAATTTCTTGTTGAATAATCTGAAAACCTCCTTCAGTTTGTGGCACTTACTTTGCCTTCCATCGAGGAGACTCAGCTTATCCCAACCTACCACGATTGCTGGCACTGCTGAGGAATCCAACAACACTAGGGAAAGTCCGCTTCAATGAGGCCCAAGAACAAGGCAGCCAGTGGAGCGGGCTTTCAGGATCCTAAATGCAAGATTTTGTTGTCTGAACAAAACTGGTGGAGCCCTCCTCTACTCACCCGATAAGGTGTGCCAAATCACCGTGGCCTGCTGCATGCTCCATGACATCGCCCTGCCATGGAACATCCCTTACATCGCAGAGCATGGAGACCATGAAGAGCCACCGGGTGAGGATCCTGGGATGCCAAATGAAGATGATAGTGATGAAGAGGAATGAATTGACTTATGTCAAGATGTCATTGACAACTTCTTCTCATGAGTGTAAGTATATCTATACATGTTACCACTTTCACCGTTACACCAACTATTGATGTGATGATGACAGAAGTATGTGGTGGAAATCTGTTAGGAAGATCAAGTTAAGGGAAAATCTGGTAAAAGGTTTGTTGATCAAACTTTTTGACACAGTGACTACTGTGTTCAGTTACATTATTTATCTCTGACTGTTTTGTGAAACTGTGTCCTCCAAAAGTAAAGTATGTAATGTGTCTATCATTTTATGTTTGATTGGTAATCTTGTTTGTTTTGATCTGGTTTAGGTTCCTTCACCATGTCATCTTCATTTGGACATTTCAGAGTTGTGACATTTGCATCTATATATGCTGTTGTTTCAAACTGCAAAGGGAACATGGGTAGATCCTGGGCAAGACAGGCACAGACTTTGCCTATACAAATCTTGGACCAAGCCAATTTGCACCATGATTAAATTAAATATTTGAAGATTATATTGGACTTGTTCTCTGTGTGTGTTGGCATTAAGGTTATGTGTGTGCCATCATGACCTCAAACCCCATGTGGTAGTGGAGCAAAGCATGCTAATCTCCATTCACATTGGCAAAATCCTCCTTGTGTGTAAAGGATATGTAGCTGTTAATGTGTCTCATCATTGTAGGACCTACTTCCTGTGGCACACCACTATAACTTGGTTGTGACATCCCACCAGATACTGAAACAGTGGGTTGTAACGGTTCTGTGTCTACAAAGTGTAATGCTGCATGTTTTTGTCCATTGGTGTTATTAATGTGGGATTATTTATGTGACCCAGACGATCTGGCTCCAGCTGATGACATGAGTCAGTAATAACTTGCCTATTCAATCTGATTGTTTTGGATATATCCCCTTCTTCCATGTTGGCAAGGTCTGGAACTGGAAATGTGAATACTGACACAGAGTATTAATGTTATGTTAGTGAAAATGTTGACAGACAAATATTGGTCAAATGGAATAAACTTAGGGGCCGATTACTATGTTGGTCGGAAACTCTTCAGACCGAATCAGTTTCGGAATCCTTTCCGACCAAATCGGGTTCTGCGAGTCCGACCGACCGATTACGATGCTTCCGAACATTGTTCGGTCGGACTTGCATTGACTTCAATGGGAGCCTGTGTTCCGAATAAGAACACAGACTCCCATTGAAAAAAAGGGTGGTTGGGAAAAATCTTGCACCCTGTGTCGGGCACCTCATGGTGCCTGCCACACTGTGCATGGTAGGAAAGAGGGGTCCCTTGGGTAACCCCACAGGCCCCAATCGGAGGCCTACAGGTGAAGGGGGGCCTGCTACGGGTCCCAATAGTCAGATACTGGCAGCCGCGTCATGTTGGGAAGACCGATTCAGAACGGCTGTCAGAATCGGCCATTGTAATAGCTCTGTCAGAATCCTTGTCCATATAGCTGTACTATTCTGCTCCGAACAACTCAGGCTGGCCGAATGCCGATCGTAACCGAATCGTACAGCCTGAACGGTTTCCTTGTATCATAATTGGTCAGTCAGAAATGTATCCGATTCGGTCTGAAACATAGGTTCCGAATCCCATACGGAGCCTTTCCGACCGATATCATAATCGGCCCCATAGTATGAGATGATTTAATGGTATATATTTTTTAATTCATTTAATTTTAGACAAATAAGTAAAACCCTGATGTTATATATCATCCTAATAAACAGAGTGTGACAACAGGATAGGCCCACCCCAAACAAACCATGCAGCAATTAGCATACCTCAACTAGGTCAAAAACGCCTTGATCTCTCACGTGTGTTGTGTGCCACATATGCATGTTGTGTCAATGAATGTTTTACAATCACTCCTTCACAACTCTGAGTATTGCCAATCTTGCTAAAGGTCTTTTAACTTACAAGATGCCCTGGGTACACAATCAATTAGAATGTCTTTCCCAGAATGCACAACAGAGTACAGAGTAACTCTTCTCCCTCGTTTATTAATATATAAATGTTGTGTTTCTACTACTTTTTTCCTTTTTCCCAGATTACTTCTAGCAATAGTCTTCTACTGAGAGGTAGGTCCTCTCTGTTTATCTTATCTATGAGTACTCTGAACTGACTGTTTGTAGTGTAGGGGCACATGTATTTTGCCCTGATGAGTGCCTTAGACCCATAGGCTTACAATAGGCAGAAACATGTTGGCATGAAATTTATTTCCAGGCGGTGACGCATACAGGTCACTATAACAATATATGCCTCCTGCTTTTTACCCTTTGGTAATTTTTTTTAAAAACCTTCGATACCACCTTATTAAAGGATACTTTTGTGGTTTATTCTAATATTTTTGTAATCAGTAAACTGGGTCAGAGCATTATACACAAAAGATAAGAAATATTTAAGAATTCCCTCAGGTTTATCCGCCCCCCCTGAGGTTGAGTCCACCCTGGTAGTACCATCTTACCAGGGTGGGACGAGGTGGCAAATGATGAAGCATGTCACATTACGTGAGTGAGCCATCCTCGTCCAATTCTTGCATTTGCCTGGGAACCGGGATTATAGGACGTAGCAAAAAATAGGAAATTAGTATGGTCCTCTTACTTTTCTCACTGAGGAGCCAACTGTGCTCAGAGCGAAATCCAAGGGTATGATGCCATCTTGTGGTATATTGTGTGAACTAGGGCAGGCGTGAGTCCCATTAAGCCCAAAACCTCTCCCCTTTTTGTAATATAATATATGTTTTGGCAGTCATAGTTGGGAACTTAAGAAAAACATTACCTACTTGCAAATTCTCAAAGTTAACACAATACTTTGATTTTCATCATTAAAAGTTTAGGATTGAAGGAAACAAATGCATTGATTGAGTTGAGATATACAACACCAGTCTATGAGTTTTTGAGTATGCATTTATTGAACTAAACCTTAAAGAAATTAAACAGGGTGAAAATAATAATACAAACCAAAAATTGGAAGAAATCAGTCATTGTGAATGAAACCATAGTTGAAGAGCCAAAACTGTTTGAAGTTCAATGTCCAAAATATGACTGCCATCAGAAATGCAAATGTGTCCAGAAATAGTCCACAAAGTGAATGCTGGCCACACACTGGAGGAAATTAGCGTTGGGTTTCTTCCTGGTGGTGGCAGAAGCCATCCTCACCGCCTGATAATTTGGATAGACTTCCCCTCCTGCGGGGGGTGGGGGAGGAATCCACAGTTGGAGAGCCTAGGGTGGATTTAGAAGGCTCTTCCGGTGGCAGGTCCTCCCTTCCTGTGGCAGATGTAGATGGGTCAGATGTTGAAGGACCACAGTAAGGGATAGATGATGCTGGGAAATTCCTGCATATATGGGTGTAAATGTCTTGTAGCACCCTGGTCAGGGATCCCATATTGGAGTTTTGAGCCTCCATCTATTAATTGAGCTCCCTCTACATCTGCTTCATCTCCAGGAGCTTGGTGTGTACCTGACCCATCATGTGTTGGGACTGATGATAGGCTCCCAAGACTTGGTCAATGGTGGTCTGGGGGAGAGTGACGCCAGTGTCCTCACTATGCTGGGTCACAGAATCCCTCCCATGCCCACTAGCCCCACTACCCTGTGCCCTTGGCCCAGTGCACCCCATCCAACTGGATCCTGGGAGAGCTGGATTTGGTGTTGCTGTGGTCGCAACAGTACCCAGGACTGGGGGGCACACAGTCGGTGTTACAGTGGTAGGAACACAGGGAGTGGAGGCTTTGGTTAGCTGAGGTGTTACAGCTGGGGTGGGAGGTGTCAGTGTGGGCCCAGTGAGAGTCACTAGAGCTGTGTGCTCCTGCTGACCAGCTGGACCAGGATGCTCAAGGTCATCCAGATTACCAAGAGTGTTGTCTTCACTGAAGGCTTGATCTTGGATTGGAGTGGAGGTTTCTTCAGTGGCAGATTCCTGGCCACGTGTTCTGGGAGTTGGACCTATTGAGAAATTGAGAACTATGGGCCTGACTACGGTGGCGGTCTACCCGCCATCGGTGACTGAATCACCGCCAGCCACATTACGATGGCAGGCGGTGTGTTGGCGGTCAGAAAGACGGACCGACATGGTCCCGACAGTCGGAAGCATTCTGACCGCCTGGTGGACCGACCTCCATTCCCAGAATGGCTGCAGTGCCTATCAGTCACCACCGTGGGGATTACAATATCCCTTTCCGCCAGTCGTTCTGCGGCGGTCAACCCGCCGTGAAACGGCTGGTGGAAACGGATTTGGGGCCCCATAGTTGGCCCCCCTTACCCTTTGGGGCTGGTACATGGGCCCTGGGGGGCACCTATGGTGCCCCCTACATATCCCTGTACCATGTGGCAGACAGCGCATGGTGCCTGCCACGTAGTGCAGGGATATGTAAACACCCTATTTTTTGTATTGCGGCGGGGCTGCTGACCACATCATCGCTGCAATACAAAATATAGGCAATGCGACCGTCGTGGTGACGGTCGCATTGTAATTTGGAGTGTGGGTAGGCCGCCTCGTGGGTGGCCGGTCCTCATTCCGAGATGATGGCAGACAGACTTAAGTCCGTCCGCCATCGTAATGAGGCCCAATGTTATTTGTAAAAGTGTGAATTATACATCCAAATCTTTAGAGACAAACAATGTAAATACCTAGTAGACAAAAAAGTGGAGATTATTGTGATGATGTATTTCAGTGATATAGAACATATTACCCTAACATTTTACAATTTCAAACAGTACAACTTCAAATAAGCAGGTAATAAGATGTCCTGAAATGTTTATGAAGTGATAAGGTGGTATACCCACCATCTCCCAACCATTTAACTCAACACAGTGGAAAGGTGAAATGTGTAATAGATAATTCAAAGGCCTAGCTTACTTCAAAATAGACATTAACACAACTTTGATGGATGTTTGGCATTAGTCATCATGTGAACAGTGCAGAGTCAATTTTTGCAATTTCCACTTATGTTTAACATACTCATTTTCATACCTTACAATTTTTGGGGCAACGCAGTTTGATTAGGGAAAGTCATGACATCAACTTAATTGGTTAAAAAGAAGAGGGCAACATTCAGGAAACAAGGCAAACCATTTTCAGAAGAAAGCATTGAACAGGGATTGATCACTACATGACACTTTACCATATGTGGAAATATGTTAGACAAGAGAGAATGAGCAATGTGACATAGCAATATTCTTTTGTGAAAACAGAAACAGGGCATCATGGTAGTTGTAGTCATTTCAAAGACAACTTCCCAACACTTGCAAGATGGTTAGTGGAACATACCTGTGGAAAATATGCAGTTGAAATGGGACAGACACTTACAATAAGACACACATATGGGTAATGGGTTATTTGGTGCTGTAACACTTCCAGGCACCTTATTATCATGTGACATGTAATGGAGACTGACACTTGTATTCCTAGATGCAACACAGTACATTCACACAAACAATCCAAATTATCTGATACTGTTACTTTGAGGCTTCTATGTTAGGAAGATAAGTACAGAACACATTAGCAACAGCTGAGTTGAGAACAACTGGATGTTGAGGTTTAGTGAGACTTTGTAAAGTATAACTTAACAGATTCCACTCCACCAGGTATTCCTGTCAAGACGTCAGGATGTAGGATCTGCAAGACTTCCTCTCCCCGAGCATGAGTTGTAAGGGGGGACTGAGAGAACCATCATTCCCCGCAGGTCGTTCCACCTCTTCCTAATTTCCTCCTATGTGCGCAGGTTGTTAACTATAGCATTCTCTCTGTCGCCAGTTCTGGCCCACATTTGTCTTTTCTGGGATAGGGATGTATTTTGAACTTGGGCTCCAAACAATTGTGGCTCTACTCTTATGATTTCATCCACCATGACTGGTAATTCTCCCTCAGTAAAATGGGGATTTTTGTGGCTTGGCATTGTGTAAAGAAATATGAAGAAATTAACAAATTAACCACAAGGTATTAAAAGTAAGAAGATAAAGAGACAAAAAACATGGAAAAGGAACAAAATAACCTCACTTACAACTGCCAAAAGCTCTGGTAGAAAATGTTGTGGTGCAGTGGTCTGAACTGGGGTGGTGGAGTGAGCTAAAGAATGATGATGTATTAAACCCAGATCAGTTGACTGGGGGTGAGTGTTTGATTTGCTCAAACGCTCCGTCCATCATCCCCTTTGGTATCGCTTTGTTCGCCCTAAGTTGGCAGGGTATGCCCAGACGTGGGTCCCTTGCTCACTTTGCCACTGGATTCAAGCTAGCCTGGCTGATGACGGCTGAATGGCCAGAAACCGGTCCCAGGATGCTTGTTTCCGGTCCAGGGAAGACATGGCTTGGCAGTTCGGGCTGGACTGTTCCCATGAGGCACAGGGTCAGACTGATTTGCATATGGCCATGTCTGAACTGGGGTGGTGGAGTGAGCTAAAGAATGATGATGTATTAAACCCAGATCAGTTGACTGGGGGTGAGTGTTTGATTTGCTCAAACGCTCCGTCCATCATCCCCTTTGGTATCGTGGTGCAGTGGAATGGCAAAGGATCATGGTCTGAAATGGAGTGTGTTTTATTGTGTGATATGCAGGTGTTTCCATTTGGCCAATGGACATCAGGTGTGTTCTACTAGCATCCATCCAATGGCCACAGTGTTGAGCATGTACATGACGGACTGAATCAGTCAGGGAACCACCCCCAGGAGACCGCAAGCACTACTGTGAAATCTAAATCTGCTCGGCGCGAATCCCGTCAGCCTGACAGTGACGGAAAACTATTTGCCAGCATTGGAGTCCGCCACATCGGCAGCGGTGTGGCACGACCACGGCGTGTAACACTCTGTTTAAGCAGACGGCTAGTCAGCCTGCATGCATTTCAATATGGTGGGTGAAAGACCATTGACTTGCAAAGTACTTGGGACCACCACCACGGTGGAACGGTGGTAAGACAGCCAAGATCTATATTAGGCCCTTAGACTTTGGGTCTAAAGATGGACTTTAGGTCTAAACTTAGACTTTTGGTCTAACTTTATCTTTGTGAATCGGGCCCTCATAGTAAAGGTAACTGGAACACAAAGCAGGAGCTGTTGCTTTAGGGTGTTGTAGGATTTTATGGTGTCCTTCACACAGGACAGAACTCACTAAATCAAATAAACTGTAAGCTACTAGCATCACATGGGAATGGGAGATCTGTTAATGTCCTTTCTGCAGCTCTCTGCCTGAAAAAATAATTTTTGGAAATCAGAAACTGACAATCGTAAAGAACTAATAGTCTGGTTTAGGGTTTGGCAGATAGGTTCCTCCATCACAAATTGGCCCTAGGCTGCTTGTTCCAGTTCAGGTAGACCTGTCCCAGTAGTTCTGTTCACATTTCAGTAGGGTCAAGACTGATTTGCATATGGCTGGGTCCAAATTGAAGTTGCGTGGTGTGCTAAATAACAATGGACTGGGATGTGGCCAGATTAATTACCAGCGGTTGAGATTAATTCAAGCATTCCATCTGTAAGGAGGACGGCGTCGGCAGCGAGGTAGACCGGAAGGGGACAGGGAATGAGCCGGACCCTCCTGCGCGACCGGAAACGAGCTGCGGTCTAGTGTCTGCCGGAGTATGTGGGGAGGGGCCTTTGACGATGGCGGAAGGGGAGGAAAACAAAAGCGAGAGCGGAAGGAGGCAGAAGAAGAACCCGGAGGAGAACAGCAAGAGCGGAAGGAGGCAGACGGCGAAATCGGAGGAGAAGAGCGAGAAGGAGGAAGAGGACGGAGATGGAGAGGAGTGAAGGAGACGGACCCAGAGGAGTGTGTTGTGTACGGCGTCCAAACCCGGTGGGCTGCAGGAAGGAGAAGCCCCCCGGGTCCCTACGCCACGGTCCCGGAGACGGACCGTGGCTCAAGGCGAGTACCTCTCAGGGGATCGTTTTGGTGGGGGTGGTGGGGAGGCACGGGGAGATAGAATACTCGGGTGGGAGCCACTGTTTATATCCCTCACGTCCCCTTTCCCCACTATGGTAGCATTGGTGACTGTAGCACTACCAGAATCATACCCACAAGTTCAGTACTGACCCCGGTCTGTTTTCTTTCTCCTTCCCGCCCCATCGAGAGAGACAGAGGGATCCGAAAGACCCGGACCTAACCCTGACGACCCGGAGCAGAACCCAGGGGGAGGAGTTATCCCCTGCGCCAGTTGTGTTGTTTGTTTTGTTGTTCCACGCCCAGAACTTTGGATTTTCACCAGCTTACTGCCCATAAAGATACAGAATAAAATACACGTGTCTCGTGTTACGTCGTCCTGTGGTCCCTTACGTCCTCCCAGCATCCCTCATCCCCACAAAGTGGTGTCAGAAGTGGGATTTCATCCCGAAGTGTCGAATCATGACACAGCCCATGCCTATCGAGAGCATAATCAATCAGCTTGCGGAAGGGCAAAGGCACCTGCAACTGGTGTTAGAGCAACATGTCCAAACCGCCCAAAAAGATAGAGAAACCCTGCAGGACGCATTGAGGGAACAAGCCGCCCTACTTACAACAAACCAACAGGTACAGGATACCGTAATCCTCAGACTCAGAGACGCCATAGTGAGCACCAAAGTACGCCCAAACGTTCCGGGGTCCGTTTTGCAAACGTTTCAAGAGGGAGAAGGCCCCGACTACTTCTTCATAAACTTCGAAAGAGTAGCGACCACCGCTGCCTGGCCCCAGGAAAGGTGGAGTCAATATATCGCCCCTCTCCTGTCAGGAGAGCTCCAAGCAGCCTACCAGGCTGCCAACCCTGATGGTACCACTGCCTATGAGGAGGTCAAGAAGGCAATACTTGAGCGTTTGGGTTGCGACCAGGAGTTTTACAGAACCAAGTTCCGGAAGGAGAAGTGGACAACCAGAGACAACCCACGCGCTCTTTACTACAGAATCAAGGATCTGGGGAAGCGCTGGCTGACACCCCACACCTCCAGTATGGAAGAAGTCACAGAAAGGGTATATCTGGAACAATTCCTAGAAGCCTTGCCAGCTAATACCAGTTCGTGGGTTAAACAACACCCCAACCTGTCTTCCACGACGGCGGTGGAGTTGGCCTGCACCTTTCACAGGTCCCCGGAGTTCAAGGCTGGTATACCACGGGCCCCTTTCGTTGCCCCGAGAAGCACACCCCGACCCGACTCAAAACCCCAGACGATTCCCTGTGTGTCTCTTAAACCCGTTTATCCCCCTCCTGGGCCAAGCGGGCAAGGGCCCCAATGTTACCACTGCGCAGAGTGGGGACACATAGCCAGACAGTGTCCCCACCGGGCCCACCCATCGAACCCATGGACGTGGGGTATTCCAGGGGGCGGATATTCGTACCCGGGAGAGGCCCCCACCAATACAGGAAGAACATCCTGGTAAACAGAAAGAAGCAACAAGCCCTATTAGACACCGGGTGTCATGTGACTGTGATAGACCGGGCCCTAGTTCCCCGACCACAAATAAGGTAGACTGAGTACGTACACGTTACATGTGTCCACGGGGATGATGGAGCAAGGACTCAAAAATGAGACTTGCTTGAATGCAATCACCTTACAGTATTAATTTATTAATTATGTATTGTTTATACTAACGTTTCATACATTACACGAATAGCAAGGAAGCTTGCCTATGTGTTCTAACTAACAAGTAACGCTTGTCTTATTCTAAAATGGCCGCTAAAGCGCGGGAACCTTACTGCGCATGTCTCATCCATATCACATGGTGTGACGTCTTTCTTTGCTTGGTGGGAAATTTCTGCTTCTGCGCAGTGTGCTCTAAAATGGCTGCTTGATGTTTTCACATGCTTCAGCTTGCTCTTGTGTTATTATTAATTTGTCGTTTTCTTAACGCTACTAATGCGGGATAGATTTATAAGTAAATGGGGATAGAGTAGAAAGAGTGGGTATACAGTGAAACCTATTATTTGTGATTTTAATATTTTCTTCTTTGACTTTTATTAGTTCGTAAACGTTGGTGATCTGAAACTCGAGAGACAATGATTCTGCGCATGTGTCCTCCTTGGCTGCCAAAGAATGAAGTCAACCTGGACGTCGTCCAAGCCCATGACCTGGTGGCCGAAGTTGATGTGCTCTTGCCTTTCCTGTTGAAAATTGAAACTTTGTATATGAAGAATATATAACATTTATCGTGAGACGGGTGGGAAATAAAGCAAGTGTATAAAATTGGATGGGCGGTAGTTTAAAGACAATGGCCTACAGAAAATGAACTAAAATCATATGGTGTGAGAATCCACCCCTGTCCCTGTCCAATCAGAAGTAGTGGTCCCATATTTTAGCAACATTAAGGGGAGGTACATGGGCGTAGAAGGGTATAATAGATATAGAATTAGTTAATTAGTTAGAGTTTACTCTCAGACCGCACAGAAGAGCTCCAGATCGTCAAGCTGATCGATTGCAGACTGAACCGCTGTCCAGAGAGGTCCTGAGGAGGGGGCGGCGGAGTCCATTAGAAGAAAGGCACGGGAGAATCGAAGAGAAGTCGAGTATCAGAGAGGGGAACGACGCAGGCGTCGTTGTAGAGAGGTCACCGGTCCTGTCCTGATCCTGGAGGAGGTCTTTGCTCTTCATCCTTCCTGGGTCCTAATCTTTCCAACTCCTTGGCCAAGGGTTGTGTTCTCGCATTTAGGTAAATATAAATGCAACCTTCAGTTGCGCTGCTGTCTCTATCTTCTCCTTTCTGAGGGACCGTCATTAATCAATAATTATTGTTCTCTACTTCACCTATGATATGCGACTAAGTACCTTGTGTTTCTGTAATATACTCTGCTAAATCTTTAGATAAACATTTTAAAACTTCCTGACTCAGTGGTTATTTCAGGATTATGTACTATAATGAATGTCACTCATTTTAAACTTCCCAATTAGCAAAGGATTCATTGGTAAGTCATTACTCTTCAATCGGAAGGTAATTGGTAGCAGGGATATTGATAAAGAGTAACAACTGATAAAACCCAGCGTAAGTATTAGTGTAGTATGAATGTATGGGCCCAAGTGAGTATCTAGTGTATGAATGCTGTTTGCTAATATCGCGCTGGATCAGTTTTCAGGTAATCAGAGGATGGTTACTCTTTGTTAATTGGGTAATGAGAATTTTATTTTTATGAACTAACATCCGCTTTTTGTTTAAAGTTTGTTTTATGTTGTCCAGAATCCCCGGGGAAAATTGAATAGCGGTTGGTAAGTGGAAGCCATACTGCAGGGAGGTTATCTGTCAGGCAGAAATAGTACTGAAAAGTTAAGCAGGACTATCAGTACTGGTTAGGGAATCTATGCGTGAGTAATAGCAAAAGAGTACGCTGGTGAAAATTTGATGTTATATCACCTAGAAAGGGTAACATTGGAGAAGTAACAGGTATTTCTGGAGTTTGCGTGAAGAGTAAACGGAAGGGTTTTTACTCGTAGTGTATGTTTAGTAAACGGAAAGGTTTTACTAAGTGTGAGAGAAAACTATCTTTTCTATTTTAGAGAAACTGGCACGATAGCGAATGTTTTATGTTGTTACTGAAAATTTTATTAAGATTTATAGAGAAAATAAAAGTTTGCGTAAGAATTTGTAAAGGGAGGGTCAGCTGCCGGAGAGGGAGCTGACGTCACAAACGCTGCGCTGGGATTGGTTGATACAGCGAGGGACAGAGAAACGCAGATTGTAAAGGAGGGGTTGACAGACAAACGTCACCGAAAAGCCGCGTTAGGATTGGTTCAGAATTAAAAGTTAACAGACATTTGATTGGTTGAGATTCTAGAAGCTAAAATCTTAGTGGATAGAGATTGCATGTTAGAACGCGATCCGACTTTAACAGGAACTCGTCCGGATAGGAGATTCCTAGGTTTTGCAGAATATAATTTTGTACACCGAAGATTAGATAGAATGTACGGAGAGAAGAGAAAAATGTCCTTTCTGCAAAAGATAAAGAATTATTTTAAAAAGGATAAACCAATCAAAACTAGGGAAGGAATTATCATTCCACCAGCTAAAACGCCCGCTTCAATCATGATGATGGAGAGAGGTTACCATACTTGTGTATGGATGGAGAATTGGATAGAATATACCAAAAATGATGGAATATTAGCATTTCCCGAGAATGGTACCTTCAATGGAAGAATTCTTCAAAATTTGAGATTGAGGATGAATGATTTAGAACCCAGACCTAGATTAACTCAATACGAAGCCTTAGAGGAATGGGAAACCGAGGCATTTGAACGTGACCGATCCAGGAGTAATAGGGGTTATCGAGGATTCTTTCCCAGATATCCACATGAGAATAGGGACGGTCAGATGAAACAGTGGAGGAGAGCAATGCTTACAGAAGGATTATATCCAATATTTACGGAAGAAGAACTGTTAGGAAGAAATGCACAGAAAAGACAAAACATTTAATGAGAAATGGAGATTCTGAAGATGAATTTATAGAAGAAATATTAAGGAACCCCCCACCTTATCAGGAAGGGACAAGTGGATGTACCCCAAGTGCTCCAGTATTAAAAACTCCCTTAGTACCACAGGTAGTGCATGATTTCACCCACAGTAGGATCCTTCACGAAAAAGAGAAAGAAGCCCTAGAAAAGACCAGAGCAGAATTAATACAGAAGATAACACAGATAAAAGTACATCCTGATTCTTTGACCATACCTGTAACAATTGGTCCAGTAGTTCCATTATATGGTAATCAGGGAAGTTGTCCACCACCGTTAGTTATGCCTACTCCTGTGAATATTCCTAAACCTGAAGCACCAGTAATGGTTGAGGATCATTTTAGTGATTGTGAATCTACAATATCATTAATGGATTTACCAATTCGAGATTCTGTCAATAGTACTCCCAGAAGAACTACACCTGGGTGCTCAAAAGAGGTAAACTTGATAACTTCATCAGGAGCAAAAAGTGTCACTGTAGTTAGTCCAGAAGACCTAGAAAGGTGGGCACAAGGATCAGATCAGCAGTGTACACCTCCAAAAATATTAGATATTTATAAATTAAAGGTCGAATTAGAAGAAATAATAGCAGGAAATGTGGGGCTAGATCGCCTAAATGCTTACAATGAAGAAGAATTATTGTTCATATGCAGAAGTATCACCAGAAATGTAAAAATATTTCATGAGAAATTATCAGATTTGGCTTTGCAAATGGGAATTGAAATAGGGAGATCAAAGGTGTTGCAGAAACCCTATAGAGCAGATTTTTCAGACAAAGACAGAAAATATGAACGCATCTGGAAGAAAGTTACAAGTAAAGGAGTTAATGACAGTTTTGCAAAAATGGGGAGACCTAGATAAATGGAGAGTTTGATGGGCAAAGAAAAAGGAAGTGGCACGATCCGGTAGAACAGCATCTGAATATGTGATGAAAGAAACAGGGAAGACAGATCAAATGTACCCGATGCGAGAAGTTCCCGGAGGGGGGTTATGTACATGTCCCATGGAGTAGACAGGATATTTTGTCATTTACGAATGATTTTCCAAAATTGAGAGAAAAACCAATTGAATGGTACAAGCAGGTTGAAAGGTTTGTGAAGGTGTCAAAGGTATTGTTGAAGGATTTAGATGGTCTGTTTGACATAGTGGTACCTGCCGATTTGTGGACAGATTGTAAAATTACAGTTGATTGGCCTAGTGATGAGTATCCAAGAGATCCGAAAACAGGTGTCCCGTCAAATGATGCAATGAAAAAGTATCAGCAGGTGATAACTTACCTGAAAAGCAAAATACCACCGAAAGAAACAGATTGGGTGAAAATAGACCGAACCACCCAAGAAGCTAGTGAATCGGTACATGCCTATTATGAGCGTTTATTGCAGGTATTTAAGCAGTATAGTGGATTTGAGGACATTGGAGACAAGAACATGAGTCAGTTTGTGTATCGATTTGTTTATGGTCTAAAGCCAGAAATGTGTCAGATGATTAAGCAGCACATGTTGTGTTGGCAAGGGAAACCTATCGACGAAATTTTGAAATATGCGAAATATTGTGGAGACAATATTGAGGATAGACATAAGAAATTGCAGGAAAAAGTGATGTGGGCACAGGTGAAAATGGCTGAGAAACAGGGAATTAATTTGGAAAATCCAAGTGAAAATCAAGGAAAGGATTCTGGAACGAATGGAGATACTGGGAATGGTGGAAAAGTGAGAGGACGAATGAGTAGAGAAGAAGCTAAAAAGAAATGTCCTTGTCATGGATGCGGAAAATTGGGGCATTGGAAGGATGAATGTAAAAAGATTCGGAATAATAATGGCCCAAATCAAAATTTAAATCCACAGACGCAGAATGACTCACAGCAGGGTGTAAATCCTCAGAGTCAGTTGCCACCTGCACCTATTCAGGGTAATGTAAGCAGAGCAAAACACGGTACAGACGTCGGATATCAAGGAGGAAGTGGTAAGAATGATTATGTAACATCACAGTTTCTTTTACAGGACGATTTCTGTCAATATAGTTCATGACGATGCCTGGGAGAGGGGAGAAGGAGTGCGTACTTGGCGCATCCTTATCGGTAGATCAGTCAGGTCCATATGTTGAAGGGAGTGTAAAAGGTAATGATATTACTTTTCTTTTGGACACTGGTGCTACCCGGTCTACTGTGAGAACAGCAGACATTCCAGACCTTCCTCTCTCTGGAGAAGCTATCCAAGTAGTGGGAGTAGCTAATAGAAAGATTAGAACACCTCTTACCGAACCAATGGAAGTTAAAATTGGAAATTTCAGAGAAATGCATCAATTTGTAGTGTGTGATTCTAGTCCAGTAAATTTATTAGGTCGTGATTTGTTGTGCAAAATGAATTGTACAATTTTCTGCACACCGGATGGTGTGGCAGTTCAGACCCCAGATGAAGATCATGTATATAAGTTTATGATTGCAAAACAAGGTACAGAAGTAGATGAGATGTTTTCATTGATAACCAAAGATGAGTTGCCAGAAGAATTAAAAACTACTGTAAACCCTATAGTATGGGATTTCACAGGAAAAGAAGTAGGACTTATGGCCAAAATAGACCCAGTTAAAATTACTGTAAAAGAAGGTGCGATTTTCCCAAATACCAAACAGTACAAAATGAGTGCAGAAGTAAAGACAGGAGTCATTGAAGAAATAAACCGAATGGTAGAACAAAACATACTGAGAGAAGTGATGAGTAGCCCATGTAATTCACCAATAATGGGTTTAAAGAAACCTAGCGGAAAATATAGGATTGTTCAGGACCTGCGCAAAATAAATAAGATTGTGGAACCTTGTTGTCCTATAGTACCCAATCCTGCAGTAATACTATACCAGATTCCTTGGAATGCAGGATGGTTCACAGTGATTGATTTATGCCAAGCGTTCTTTTCAATACCATTACATCCAGACAGCCAGTATCTATTTTCATTTAAATTTGAGAACAAAGTCTATGTATGGAATCGTGTTCCTCAGGGGTACACGGAAAGTCCTTCCATCTTTAATCAGATATTGAAAAAGTGCTTAGAGAAACTAGTGATGCCAGGAAGTTCAGTTTTAGTCCAATATATCGACGACTTATTGGTGGCATCAAACAACAGAGAAGACTGTGTTGTTGATTCCATAGCACTATTGAATCATTTGGCTGAAGAAGGACATAAAGTCTCACCAGAAAAATTGCAGTTCTGTACAACAGCTGTTAAATATCTGGGACACCAAATTGAGAGGGGAAGAAGGAGAATAACATCGGAAAGAGTACAATTGATTAAGAAAATGCAAATGCCTGTAACCCAAAGAGAAGTGAGAATGTTCCTAGGAATAGTAGGTTACTGTCGACAATGGATACTAGGATTTTCCTTGTTAGCGAAGCCCCTAATTCAAATGACAAGAAAGAAAGCAAAAGACCCAGTTGAATGGGATGATGAAAGTGTAGGAGCTTTTGTAAAATTGAGAAATGCTTTGTGCTCAGCACCAGCCCTAGGCATGCCCGACTATAAGAGAAACTTTGCATTGTTCTGTCATGAGAGAGAAAATTGTGCACTTTAAGTCCTAACCCAGAGACATGGTTTGGACAGACGTCCTATAGCATATTTTTCTGCTACATTGGATCCAGTGGCAGCTGCATTGCCAGGCTGCTTAAAAGCAGTAACGTCTACCTGTTTAAGCATTGAACAAAGTGAGTAAATTGTGATGGGACACCCAGTAAAGGTGTTTGTTCCACATGCGGTTGTGATTCTGTTGACAAGAACTCGAACTCAGCATCTTACTCCTAGTCGGCTGACTAAGTATGAGAGAATAATAATGGGTGCTGAAAATGTGAACATAGTGAGATGTACAATAGTAAATCCTGCAACCTTACTACCAGACCCGTATCATGAGGAAATTAAAAATGACGAAGAAGAGGAACATGATTGTTTACAAGTCACAGAGTTATGCACAAAACCACGTCCTGATATTGAAGAACAGCCCCTTAGAAAGCCAGACAGGGAGCTGTTTGTTGATGGATCATGCCAGAGGCATGAAGATGGTAAACTAACTGCAGCATATGCAGTATGTGAATTAACTGGAATAGTCGAAGCATCCTATTTACCAGGAGTAAAATCTGCACAAGTAGCTGAATTGATTGCTTTGATAAAGGCGTGCAAAATTGGGAGGAATCAAAAAGTGACTATATTTACAGATAGCCAATATGGTTACGGGGTTGTGCATGATTTTGGCCAACTATGGATGCAGAGGGATTTCATGACTTCTTCAGGATCCCCCATTAAAAATGGAAAATTTGTAAGGGAATTGCTGGAGGCAATACAATCACCAAAAGAATTGGCTGTGGTGAAATGTGCCGCACATCAGTCAGGAGATGACTGGGTGGTAGTCGGCAACAGATATGCAGACCTTGTGGCTCAACATTGTGCCAGAAATAGGTTGTCAGTCAATAAAAGGGTGGAAAGAATGGGAATCAGCTGCCAACTTATGTTGTATATGCCACCTGAAACATGGAATGAGGTTAGAAGATTACAAGATGGTGCTGATGAAAGTGAGAAGAAAACATGGATCAAAGTGGGTTGTTCCCAAAGGGGAGATGATGAAGTGTGGATTTGTGCTGATGGCAGACCAGTCATGCCTGACTGTCTACTCTCTCAAATGGCCAGGATGTATCATGGAGACACACACATAGGGAGAGATGCAATGATTAGGCTTTTCAGACAGAACTGGTACAATCCCAAGTTCAGGGCTGTAGCAGAGAGCCTTTGCCAGAGATGTTTGACTTGCCAGATGCATAATCCAGGAAGAAAAACAATAATTGGGTTTGGAAAAATTGGAAAAGCAGAAGGTCCATTTATAAGACTACAGTTTGACTTTATACAGTTACCACCATGCAGAGGGTTGAAATATGTACTAGTCATAGTATGTCTGTTTTCAAAGTGGGTGGAGGCTTACCCTACCAGAAGGTGTGACAGTATTACAGTCGCAAAGCTGTTACTACGAGAACTCATTCCTAGATTTGGTTTCCCAGTAACTTTGGAATCAGATCGAGGAAAACATTTTAACAGTGAAGTGATTCAAATAATTTGCGGAGCATTCCAAATTGAACAAAAATTGCACTGTGCATATCGCCCAGAGGCTTCTGGAGTGGTTGAACAATTGAATGGCACGATAAAATCCAGGTTGGGAAAAATGTGTGCATCAACATCATTGGAGTGGCCAGATGCATTGCCACTTGTCTTAATGGGACTGAGAAGCATTCCTGATAGAAATACAGGATTGAGCCCACACGAGATAATGATGGGAAGAGCAATGAGACAAGCACATGTTCCCATAAACAAACTGCTGAATATATCTGATGATATGGTTCTGGATTATTGCAAAGGATTGGCTGACCTAGTGCGTTCTGTCTCTCATCAGGTCGGAGAAGACGCAGTTTCGAGGCAGCCTGAACAAGAACATGATCTGAATCCTGGTGACTGGGTGGTAGTGAAGAATCACACCAGAGAGACGTGTCTATCACCTAGATGGGGAAAACCTTGTCAAGTCATACTGACTACCAATACAGCAGTGAAGTGTGCAGGATTTCCTAATTGGATTCATGTAAGCCACACCAAAAGAGTACCAGACCCTGAAGAAGAAAATCCTCAGTCAGCATCAATCACTGAGGAAGCTGAAGGTTGCCCAGCTGAAGAATCTCAGGCTCGAGATTCGAGAGAAGCTGCAGAAGAACAACCGAGCACAAGTCAGGACTGGATACCGGTAGTAGAAATTCCTGAAGTTTACTACAGAACAAGAAGTCAAGCAAAATTGGAAGAAATTGAAGAAGATCAGATAGGTGAAGAAGAAGCAGCTCAGGGAAAAGAAGAACAAACAATAAAAGAACCTGAGCAAGACCAGATAGGGAAAGGAAACTGGACTCAAGATAACGAAGAACCAACAAGTTTTGAGCAGGGAAAGACAGGTTTAGAAGAATCCGGTCAGACTGCAGAAGTACAACGTGCAATAAGCCCTGATCAGAACCAGTTAGATCTAGAAAATCACACAGAAGAAAAAGATCTCGAGAAAAATAAGCATGAAGAATTAAACAAAGAACAAGGTCCATTATTGGAAACTCACGGAGGAGCTGCAGAAGAAAAACAAACAAGGCCTGAAAAAGAGCAAGAAAGAAAAACAGTAATTGCAGAAAACGAAAAGGTGTTGAACAGTGAAAATAAAGAGATTGCTGAAGACAAAAATAAAGAAACCGTGCAAACAAAGAAAACAAGAAAAGGTGATCATTGGCCTAGTGTCATTAAAAGAGTAAAATACCACATAACAACCAGAAGTGAAGATCCAGATCAAGTAAATGAAGTAACAAGTCAAACCGAACAAGAAAACAGAACTAAGAAAAGAAGAAGCAAGAGACTGAAACTTGTAAATAACAAATTCAAGGGTCCTGATTGGACTTACATTATCCTTGACGATTACGAGAGCTCAGAGTCAAGTGAAAGTGGTGACGAAGGAACAAGTGCAGAATTGACGTACGAGAGAGATACAAGACCACCTTGATTATGCAAAAGAGTCATAAAAGAAAAACGAAAAATAGATAAGAAGAGCAATCTTCCTTGTCGAAATGTCTGATGATAGAGTTGCTGGGAGACCAAAACAGAGATGTTGTAGAAGATGCTGTGCAATATGCATATGTAGTCTAGTAATGGTGCTTATAGTATGGTTAGTTCTGATCGTAGCAGTCCCTTACCTTATGATAATGGATAAAAAGATTAACAACGAAACTAAAGGAAAGACAGCACACATGAAGGGAAATAGAGTAGAACTAATGGCAGAAAATGAACCAGAGTTTCATCATGAAATAACTGATAACGACACTAGTTTAAATGTTTTCACAAAGTTATTATTTTAATATGTAGATACCATGGAAGTTAGTAATTGTTATGTCTGTATGAAGTTACCTGAAACAGTAGCAGAAGGATTAACATATCATCACTTACCATTGACATATGGCATATCATGTAGTGTATTAGCTAGTTTATTTTATAGAACAGGGAGACTTCAATATTATTATTCAAACATAGATGTGATATTTTCAGAGGTTCCGATTCGCAAGAGTATGAACCCAGTGCTTAGTAGTCAAGACGCACAGTTTATGGGAGAATTTTTCTTAACAATGAAATCGATAGACATAACACATGCACATAGACACAATCTAACATGTTCTTTACATGAAGAAGAAAAGATCTTTTTGAATTTAGTAGAAGATAGAAGACAAGATTTTCAAAAGAAAGCTTCCTAGCATAAGGCTCATTTGCCACCTTGGGCTGAGAAAGAAGGGAGTTACACACCTGGCAAGGCTCAAGCTGCTATGGCTCTGGATTTAGTAAAGACGGGGAAAATTTGTCTACATAGATTAAGGACTGATTATAACAATGTTTTCATCGGTACCAGTGAATGTGAACACAATTTCTTAATTCTTGGAGGTTGGGGAATAAAAGGAGGAACAGATTCAGTTTTTCCTGGAATCTATTATGTATGCGGGAATAAGGCTTATTTTAGGCTCCCTGCACGGTGGTATGGAAGTTGTTATTTTGGAATAGTATTTCCAAAGAAATACCACGTAAAAAGAAACACTGGGAGCAATTAAAACAATGGCGAATTAACACGTAGTAAAAGGGCTAGTTTTTCTGAAATTGTAGGTGATATATTTGGTGCATTGATACCTTCAGTGGGAATAATTCTGAACTCAAGGAAAATATGTAAATTGTCTACAGTGATTGATCGTTTATCAACGGATACTGCTGGAGGATTTCTAATGATTAATGCAGAAATGGTTGCAATTAGATCTATGGTTATGCAAAATCGACTTGCTCTTGATATATTATTGGCAAAAGAGGGCGGAGTCTGTAAATTACTGAAGACGAAACATTGTTGCACTTATATTCCTGATAAAAGTGCAGAAATTGGAACGTATATACAGAATATAACTAAACTTGAGAAGGAACTTAAACCACTGGAAGTTGATAGTGTATGGGAAAGATTGACAAGTAGTATTGCGTCAATTGGTACCTGGTTTGCTAATGTAGGAAAAGGGCTTATATGTCAAATATTAGTACCTTTAGCAGGGTTAGCAATAATAGTACTGACGATGATAATATGGTGCAAATGTTGTAGAAAGAATGGAACATATACTGTGACAGGAAGAGGAAAGAAGAGAAAGATTGATGAAATTGAACTTGAGGATGTGAGAAGTGAATTATACAAGAAATTGAAAGGGGATGTTAAAAATAGAAAATGTAAAAATGAGAATGAAACTATTTGCTAGAAGTTGGCATCTGATTGAGGGTAGTATTTTGATGGCTCTTAAACGCCATCAGAGAGGGGATGGATGGAGAAAGGACTCAAAAATGAGACTTGCTTGAATGCAATCACCTCACAGTATTAATTTATTAATTATGTATTGTTTATACTAACGTTGCATACATTACACGAATAGCAAGGAAGCTTGCCTATGTGTTCTAACTAACAAGTAACGCTTGTCTTATTCTAAAATGGCCGCTAAAGCGCGGGAACCTTACTGCGCATGTGTCATCCATATCACATGGTGTGACGTCTTTCTTTGCTTGGTGGGAAATGTCTGCTTCTGCGCGTGCTCTAAAATGGCTGCTTGATGTTTTCACATGCTTCAGCTTGCTCTTGTGTTATTATTAATTTGTCGTTTTCTTAACGCTACTAATGCGGGATAGATTTATAAGTAAATGGGGATAGAGTAGAAAGAGTGGGTATACAGTGAAACCTATTATTTGTGATTTTAATATTTTCTTCTTTGACTTTTATTAGTTCGTAAACTTGGGCCTGGGGTTGGTGATCTGAAACTCGAGAGACAATGATTCTGCGCATGTGTCCTCCTTGGCTGCCAAAGAATGAAGTCAACCTGGACGTCGTCCAAGGCCATGACCTGGTGGCCGAAGTTGATGTGCTCTTGCCTTTCCTGTTGAAAATTGAAACTTTGTATATGAAGAATATATAACATTTGTCGTGAGACGGGTGGGAAATAAAGCAAATGTATAAAATTGGATGGGCGGTAGTTTAAAGACAATGGCCTACAGAAAATGAACTAAAATCATATGGTGTGAGAATCCACCCCTGTCCCTGTCCAATCAGAAGTAGTGGTCCCATATTTTAGCAACATTAAGGGGAGGTACATGGGCGTAGAAGGGTATAATAGATATAGAATTAGTTAATTAGTTAGAGTTTACTCTCAGACCGCACAGAAGAGCTCCAGATCGTCAAGCTGATCGATTGCAGACTGAACCGCTGTCCAGAGAGGTCCTGAGGAGGGGGCGGCGGAGTCCATTAGAAGAAAGGCACGGGAGAATCGAAGAGAAGTCGAGTATCAGAGAGGGGAACGACGCAGGCGTCGTTGTAGAGAGGTCACCGGTCCTGTCCTGATCCTGGAGGAGGTCTTTGCTCTTCATCCTTCCTGGGTCCTAATCTTTCCAACTCCTTGGCCAAGGGTTGGGTTCTCGCATTTAGGTAAATATAAATGCAACCTTTAGTTGCGCTGCTGTCTCTATCTTCTCCTTTCTGAGGAACCGTCATTAATCAATAATTATTGTTCTCTACTTCACCTATGATATGCGACTAAGTACCATGTGTTTCTGTAATATACTCTGCTAAATCTTTAGATAAACATTTTAAAACTTCCTGACTCAGTGGTTATTTCAGGATTATGTACTATAATGAATGTCACTCATTTTAAACTTCCCAATTAGCAAAGGATTCATTGGTAAGTCATTACTCTTCAATCGGAAGGTAATTGGTAGCAGGGATTTTGATAAAGAGTAACAACTGATAAAACCCAGCGTAAGTATTAGTGTACTATGAATGTATGGGCCCAAGTGAGTATCTAGTGTATGAATGCTGTTTGCTAATATCGCGCTGGATCAGGGATACCAAATCATACCCGGTAGCAGAGGTCTTGTTGGACGTAGCTAACGACCCACACCTGCGAAAGGTAGGGGTCATTCCCTCTTTGCCTGAGGCTGTCATCATTGGCACCGACCACCCCAGGTTTGAACAGTACCTAGATAAGACCAAAGGGAACACCACGGCTTGGTTACATGAGGCCCCTTTCAGCAACAGTGACTTAGAAAGCACAAGGGGAAAAGACAAAAAGAGCAGAAGAGAAAGACGAAGGGAAAAGAAGGATTACAGACAGTCCCATGCAACAAACCATGTTTTTCCTCTCTCCCTTGCAGACCCAGGAGGGATGGCCCCAGTTAGCTTCCGTACAGCCCAGTGGGAAGACAACACCCTTATCCATGCTTGGGAACAGGTCCAGGAACAAGAGCCAGACCAGGTAGGACCCTATTTTCAGTTAAAGAAGGGTTTGTTATAGAGAGCTGTGAAAGGGGGGGCCCACCCCACTACCCAGTTGGTTGTTCCCCTTCTCTTTCGGGAGCATGTCCTGCAACTGGCCCACAACCAAACGGGGGAGGGCACTATGGTAAGGAAAACACCCTCAAATACCTGTTGGGTAGGTTTTACTGGCCGGGGGTATACAGGGACGTGGCAAAACATTGTGCAGCCTGTGTGCGATGCCAATACACAAACCCAGAAGGAATAAAGAAAGCCCCCCTGTTCCCTTTGCCCATCATTGACATCCCGTTTAAGCGGGTCGGTATGGATCTGGTTGGTCCCCTACCTCCCTCAGCCCGGGGACATAAGTACATCTTGGTTATTGTTGATTATGCGAGTAGGTACCCAGAGGCTTTTCCTTTATCTAGCATGACAACTCCTGCCGTAGCCCAGGCCTTGATATCTTTTTTCTCCAGGGTAGGTTTCCCATCCGAAATACTCACCGATCAAGGGACTCCCTTCATGTCCCGTCTAATGGCACAGGTCTGTGAGATACTGGGCATTAAGCAAATCAGAACCTCGGTCTACCACCCCCAAACAGATGGCCTTGTGGAGCGTTATAACAAGACCATCAAACTCATGCTACGCAAGGTCATCTCAGAGACAGGAAGGCCATCAAAGCTCTCCCTGTTCCCACTACCAAACGTGACATACGCTCCTTCCTTGGGTTCATAGGGTATTATCGGAGGTTCATCCCGAACTTCTCCTCCCTGGCCAGTCCCCCGACCGACCTCCTGACAAAGACATACCCCTCCCGTATACCCACCTGGAACACCAAACATGAACACAGTTTCCAGGCCCTGAAGGATGCCATCTGCACAGCCCCCGTATTACACTGTCCTGACTTCCACAAACAGTTCTTCCTCCGGAAAGATGCATCCGGTCCTGGACTGGGTGCCGTGCTATGTCAGCCTGACTCTATCGGTGACCTTAGGCCTCTTCTCTACATCAGCCGGAAACTGTTTTCCCGAGAGGCGCATTATTCCACCATAGAAAAGGAGTGCCTAGCGATTAAATGGGCCATTGAAGCGCTGCAGTATTTCCTATTGGGACGCCCATTTACTGTACTAACGGATCATGCCCCTCTTACCTGGCTTGTACGCAACAAAGACACAAACCCCCGCATCCTTAGATGGTTTTTAGCATTGCAACCCTTGTCTTTTCAGGCAATGCACATACCCGGAGCTCATCAAGTGAGTGCAGATTACCTATCCAGACACCTGTCCACTGAATGGCCCCAACGCCCATTCCTGGGAAGGGAGATCTGTAAGGAGGACGGAGTCAGCAGCGAGGTAGACCGGAAGGGGACAGGGAACGAGCTGGACCCTCCTGCGCGACTGGAAACGAGCTGCGGTCTAGTGTCTGCCGGAGTACGTGGGGAGGGACCTTTGACGACGGCGGAAGGGGAGGAAAACAAAAACGAGAGCGGAAGGAGGCAGAAGAAGAACCCGTAGGAGAACAGTGAGAGCAGAAGGAGGCAGACGGCAAAATCGGAGGAGAAGAGCGAGAAAGAGGAAGAGGACGGAGACGGAGAGGAGTGAAGGAGACGGACCCAGAGGAGTGTGTTGTGTACGGCGTCCAAACCCAGTGGGCTGCAGGAAGGAGAAGACGCCCCGGGTCCCTATGCCACGGTCCCGGAGACGGACCGTGCTTCAAGGCGAGTACCACTCAGGGGATCGTTTTGGTGGGGGTGGTGGGGAGGCACGGGGAGATAGAACACTCGGGTGGGAGCCACTGTTTATATCCCTCACGTCCCCTTTCCCCACTACGGTAGCATTGGTGACGGTAGCACTACCAGGATCATACCCACAAGTCCAGTACTGACCCCGGTCTGTTTTCTTTTTTCTTCCCGCCCCATCGAGAGAGAGAGAGGGATCCGAAAGACCCGGACCTAACCCTGACGACCCGGAGCAGAACCCAGGGGGAGGAGTTATCCCCTGCGCCAGTTGTGTTGTTTGTTTTGTTGTTCCACGCCCAGAACTTTGGATTTTCACCAGCTTACTGCCCATAAAGAAACACAATAAAATACACATGTCTCATGTTACGTCGTCCTGTGGTCCCTTACGTCCTCCCAGCATCCCTCATCCCCACACCATCCATCACTTCTTTCTATACTTTATTGTGCTGCCTCAAGTGGGAAGGGTATGTCCAGATGTGGGTCCCGTGCACACTGTCACTGGAACTGGTTTATAGCAGGGGTCATCTTTCACCAAATCCTAGATGAGCCCTTCAACCCAGGAATGGATATGAATGGTCTTGGTTTCAAATCCTACCAGAAAATCATGCAAAGGAATATAGGGATGTTCCACCACTGCAGATGTAAGGCTCAAAATATAAGAAGATATTGTGAAGATATTGCCTTCAAAATGCAACAGTTCATTAGAATAAACCCACAGAAAATAAACTGAAATGTGTCTGTTTTCAAATACTAGATGGATTGAATGTCAATGAATACTGGAGTCTAGCACAGGTTCCAAACTAATGCACATATTGCAAACAGTGCGGCCTGGGGCCAACATGGTAGGATCCTGAAAAAGGCACTTTGACTCATGTTCACAATAACTTTATAAAGTTATATGTCTACAGTTTTTGGCCTCCAAGTAGGCACACATTCACAAACCATGCACATTTTTTAGAAGTGGACAAAAAGGTACAAACTGCATCGATTGTGTAAGTTTGATATACAAACAATTCTGTACAAAAAGCAAATATTTCTAAAATGCAATATTTACTCACATTTGCAGGTGCACTTTACAGTCAACAGTGAATCTTTTCATAATCAATATTGCCATGACTCTCCTGATAAAGATAGTCACACTTTAAATTGTGAACATCCAAAGAGAGAGGAACAGGCCAAGAGTGTGATAATTTTGACTTTATTTTGGACATACACTTTTTTATTGAAATTTGATAAAGGTATGCTACACAGAGCTTAAATTTCCTGGAGAGGAGCTGAAAGCTTTAAGCATAACACACTGCAAACACATGCCTGTACCGAGGACAATCAGGAAGAAATGCATTCAAGCGTCTTTGGGAAGTAAGGGGCTCATTACCATGGCGGAAAAATAGCCACCGCCGGGCCGGCAGTGGGGATCGTTCCACCATCGTCATGAGATTTACCCCCGCCACATTATGATGGCGGTGGGTATCGCGGCGGACGGAAAGTCCGTCCGCCGCTTTTCTGCCGGTAGCAATCGTCACGATTGCCTGGCGGAGCTGTCAGCATGCTCACAATGGCGGCGGAGCCTAGCATGCTCCACCGGCACAATTATGATGCCGGCGGAAGCCAGCCTTTCCGTGGCGGTTGAACCGCCACTGAAAGGATGGCAGAGAATGTCTTCAGGGGCCCGTTGTGGGCCCCCCTTGTGTTGGGGGGAGGTGTGGGTGCACTGGGGGGCCCCCCTACATTCCACTGCACCAAGTGGCAGGCACAGTGTAGTGCCTGCCACGTAGTGCAGTGAAATGCACAACATGCTCTTTATAACATCGCGGCGGTGCTGCTGTCAGCAACCACCGCCGCAATGTTAAAGGTGCAGAATCCGACCGCAGTGGTGACGGTCCCATCATAATTGTATATGCGGGACCGCCGCACGCATGGCGGTCGGACCCAATCACCGCTACGGTGGCGGGCGGACCAAGTCCACCAGCCATCGTAATGAGCCCCTAAGTTAGCAGAGGTGGAAACCAAAAGTGAGAAATTTCCAGTTGTGACTCTTCAAATTCTTGTAATAACTGCAGATATCTGCCGCAGAAGAGAGGAAAAAGTGAATCATAAGCACTGGAAGATTACATAACTTTGCCTCCTTTCCACCAAGATTGATGACTGACGTACACTCACAAAATATTGACTCTCAAAATATCCCCATACCAAAATATTGTGACCAAAATATTGATGTCAAAAATATCGACATCCTATGGTTATAATGGTAAGTACAAAAATATTGGAAAAAAAATATCGATGTCATTAATATTGTTGCATAAAGTATCGATTTTTAAATATATATAAAAGAAAATAATATAGTATATTAAATAGTAACATTAATTGTAAAATTGAAAAAATATTTAATATATATCTTAACAAATATAACAAATAAACTTAATTTAAAAAAGGTTAAACACATATATAATAATAAAAAAATAATTTCATATATCTACTTACAAAAAAAGTTATTAAACTAATAATTTTAATTTATATTATAATTCTAAAATAATATAAAAACAAATAAATATAGATCTACATATACCGTTATAATTACATAAAAAATTAAACAACTTAAAATTCTTTAAATGTAGCAGAAATTATTTTACACATTATAAATATTAATAATTAAAAATATTATAATTTTAAATAAACAAAAACATAATAATATAAATTATAACAGCATAAAATAAATGATAAAATATCAAATTTAGGGGTCCATTACGATGACTGGCGGATGCACCTCCGCAATGCTGGCGGTGGGAGAAAACGCTGTTTTCTGCCCGTGAGCAGCGGTGCACCCGCCCGCCATATTACAATGGCCAAATCCAGCTCATTGTCCGTCCGCCCCGGTGCGACGTGGACCGGAATCAAAATGCGCCCGCCACCGCGGCGGAGACAACCAATCGAGAGCCACCGCCGTGCGGAAAGAAGTCCCTCCCGCCGTACAAATTAGGATGCGCAAAACAGCCAGGCACACCACAGCGGAGAAACCGGCCAATCTGAGCATACGGAAGCACCACAGCGGAGCGCAAATTCGAATCCCGGAGCCAACTGCCATGGACCCGGCACTACACGTCTTCCCGGCGCTGTACATGATACACCTCCAGCAAGCCATGGACCGTGGCGGACGCCGCCGCAGGTACGCCACCACACAACTCCGCACACAAACACAACCCACAACTCCATGTCTGATGTAAGGTCCCTGCCCCCACCAGACACCCTGGTGGGGACAGGAACACAACCACAGGTGTAGCCACACATGTCCTACCTGCCACTAGTCCACCCCTCCACACCCAGGCCACCATGTCCGCGATTCTGAAATAATGTCCAGTTCACGTGACCGCAGCGGTGAATCCGTGTTAAAAAATGCACACAATGTAGCAGGCTGGGCCAGCGCAAGGCATGGGCAGTGCACAAAGTACACAGGGTAACACCTCCACACTCCACACACTAGGCCCACCCACACCATGAAGGGACATGCCACGTGATCTTCCTGTGCTCCCACATGCCCAAAAACCAGACAGGTGAACACACACACACTGCACCACACAACAAACAACTAGGGAGACAGCCTTATCAGGTGTGGCTGCAGAGTAACACACAGCGTGAAGCACTTGGCCAGGGGAACCCACACACCACAACAACATCACACTCATGGCAAGTAAACTGAGTCCAAGCACAAAATAAACACACACAGACAATGAACAAACACTCCAATGGACACACAGCCTGCCAAGTCACACTGACATACCCCACACTGACACACAGCAACAAACACAGACCACATGCCAACAGCAATGGAGGACAACAAATAGGAAACCCAAAGTGAGGTGCACACAAATGGAATGGCAAGGAGCTGAACACCAACAACGTGTACATCACATGCAAGGGAAGGAACACATAACATCAACCCCAGCCCAAAAATCCACACATGGCAGTCACAGTGAGTGAAGTCAAACCACAGTCACCTCACTGCAACAACTCAGGGAGACAGCAAGGCAACCCATGTATAGGCACAGGGATGAAAGGAAGGGTATGAAGTCTAACACTGATCAGCCACACATCTGTATCCAAATACATCACAGGAGTATGTCAGCAGCACTACATACAGGGCCCATTGCAACACTCCTTGACTGTCAAACACAAGTATGAACCTTCACACAACCCCCACACCCATCACACCTGCAGCACACAACACCAGTGACAAACACACAGAAGCTTGCCAATAATATCCAGTCAAGACACTGACAAGCAAACACACCCCCTGGGTGGTATCCACAAACATCACACACACACACAGGTATGGCAGTACCACTGTACGCACAAAAACAACAGTCAAACACAGAACACAATCAAAACACACACACAGAACTACTACAATAACAGACAAGACCTGTGCAGCTAAACAGTGCAAAATCAATGGGAGCACAGACACAACAGGAGTACACAACCACATCAGTCATGATAAATGCACAGACAACATACCACAACACATATAAGAAGTGCAGCCACTAAAAACAATAATGGAGAACAAAAGGCAGAAATGGGCCTACAATGACACATAGACAGACATACCACACCACCCATCAACTCAAAATGGTGTCATAGTGTACCACATGTCTGCACATGCACAACAATGACAAGAGACACATCAAATATGAGAGGAGAAAACACCAAGGATGCACATAAAACAAGCACGGGAACCACAACAGACCTCAGTCCATGTGACACACACACAAGTAAGGCACACCACAATGGCAACACACATCTGAATCAAACACAACAACAACACACACACTGACAGGCAAATAGAACACCACACACAGAGCATCTGTCAACTGCATGACACAACACAACACAAACACTGCACACAGCCACATCAGCCCCAACACATGCACAGGCAAAGATATCAACATGCTACAACAGCTAAACATCAGGGGGTGCACAACAGGCAAGGACAAGGCAACATACACTCACAGCACTGCATGCACACCAAGCAGTGTGTGCACAACACACATACCAGTTACAAACAGAGATGAGTGACACACCATGAACACACACAACAACAATCTAAACATCACAAACACAACAACACACCCAGGAAGTCAATCAGTCCACAGCAAACACACCTACTTCCAAGCCAACACACACAGATGCACAAGTCTGGGACACAAAAGTTGAAACAACATGATCAGAGGAAACAAGACATTGGCAATGTTGAAGTGGCAAATAGAGCATGTGTTACAGTAAACCATACCCACATAGTAACCCTTTATTTAGCAAGGACACTGACTAGGCAGACAACAGGAGTAAATTTCTTTTTATTTACATTTCACACAGTTATGCAGCAAAATTTAGACAAGAGCAAGGCCAGTGGCCAGGACACAGTGCAGGTGAGGTACATGAGAAGCTGCACAGGCAAGGGGCACACAGCAGTGAACAGCAAGGCCAGTGGCCAGTCCAAAGAGCAGGTGAGGTACATGAGAAGCTCCACAGGCAAGGGGCACACAGCAGTGAACAGCAAGGCCAGTGGCCAGTCCAAAGTGCAGGTGAGGTACATGAGAAGCTGCACAGGCAAGGGGCACACAGCAGTGAACAGCAAGGCCAGTGGCCAGGACACAGTGCAGGTGAGGTACATGAGAAGCTGCACAGGCAAGGGGCACACAGCAGTGAACAACAAGGCCAAGGGCCAGTGAAAAGTACAGAGTGAGTACATGACATCCAGCACTGTGAATGTGTGGTACAGTACTCTGCCATGGTCAGCAACACACTAAGGGTGTGAAAAATGGGCAGTCTATGGCACCACTGTGGGAGAGACATGTGTGTGAGGGGGACTAACACTCATACTTGTCTGACAGTATGACTGGGAGGTGGCTGTCTGTCGGGGCCAGTTGGGGTACTGGCTCGGGGAGAGAAAGGCCCAGCTGGGGTCGAGCCATCAGTGTACTGGGAAGCCTGAGGGCTGCTAGGTCCAGGTGTGGCAGAGCCAGCAGTGGTTTGGGAAGCCTGAGGGCTGCTAGGTCCAGGTGGGGTGGTGGCACGTGGAAGTGGACTCATGCTTGCACGAGACCCAGTGTGTGTGGTGAATTTTGAGGGGTGCCCTTCCGCTTCTTGGGGATTTGATAAGGCTTCCCTGTCCTGGGGTTCATGCCAAGTGGGGTGTATACAACAGGCACACTCGTCACAAAAGCTGGATCATGTGCAGATGCTGGTCCCCCCTCTGGGGACGTGCTGGATTCTTTGGGACTCTTGGCCCCGGATTGCCTCTGCCCCTGCATCACCTGTTCACCAGGTGTCCCGCCTACAGTGGCCTCCTTTCCCTGCTTCACAGGGCTCTGGATGGGAGTATATGTTGTGGGTGAACTTGCCTTGGAGGTCTTCTTACGGGTACCCTTAGCAGGCACCTGTTTGTCACTGGGCACGGAAACTGTGTGCTTGTCTCTGCGAGACACTTTTGGGACAGGTGAGTCCTTGGCTGGGGATGCCCCTGAGGCATGTGAGCCTGAGGCCTGCTTCTTGCCATCCTTGCCCTGGCTGTGGCCTGAAGGGCTTTTGCCTCTGCGCTCTGGTGTGGGTTTACCTTTCTGTGGGGATGGTGTCTGCGGCCTGGACTGCTTGGGCTGCTGCTGCTGTGTGCTGCGTGTGACGTATCTGTCCCTTGATGTCTGGGGTGTGTGCTCACTATCATCAGATGCGTCCACTGGCAGGGTGGTGGGCCTAGGGACTGGAGCTGGACCATGGGATTGGGCAAGTTGAATGGCTGCTGTCACTGCAGAGGACAGAGACTGTACAGTCCGGTGTAGCCCACCCACGTCGGAATGAACGCCCTCCATGAAAGCCACCACCTGTGCCAATTTTTTGTCATGGTCCAGGAAGGCATTGAGGAGAGCTGTCTGATCCACACACAGCTGGTGCAAAAGGTCCACAGACTCAGCACTGATGGCAGCAGGGGGGACAGGGGCAGGGGCAGCGGTGCCTGGGATGAAGGACACTCTTCCCTTTTTCGTGGTGCGAACACGGGCAGCAACAGTGGGAGTAGCAGGGAGGGTGGGCACTGAACGCTGTGTGGTGGACGAGGAGGCAGAGTCCCCGTTTCCTTCTGACGAAAACATAGATGCATCACCGCTGTCGTTAGATGACGTAGAGGTCTGCGTTTCTGGCTGTGACTCCTCTAGAAGACTACGGTCCCCCTCTGATGCGCTGGTGACATCCGTGTCACTATGCAGGTGAGCAGCACTTGTGCCTGATGCCTCACCACTGGTGTCCATCCCGTGTCCATCCGTGCCCATGTGAGATGCTGCATGAGAGAGAGAGAGGATCAGTACATTTGCATCAAGTTTACAAATATCTGCAAGGGAAGCATCAGTAATGATGGACAATCATCCATGTTGGACAACACCATGGGCAGTAACATTGTGCAACCTCAATCCAAACATCGAAATTACCGTGGCATGATGCAAACTTGACAAAATACACCCATGTGATGGACACACAGCCAATTAGCCTGTTGGTGGCTTCCTCTAACCACACACACATATCCCTCTGTGCACACCTAGGGCCCTGAAGGGGTCAAAGATTCTACTCACAACATGTTGCCACTGTCACATCTTGAGCCAGCAGAAGTGTCCAACACAGAGACAGACTCCAACATATCCACACACAATGTCCATGGGCACATGCCATCCACCATGTCGTATCTTGGGGCACAACTACAGTTGCACATTGGTGTTAGATGTGTAGCCAGCACAAATCTGACGTCAGCCAATGCACACATTGATGATGGCACACTCAGACCATGCACTCTGCTGGACCCTGACATGGGATGTCCGTGACGACACCAATGAAGATGATACCAGAAGGCCACAACTACAAATGTGAAGTCAAGGGCCATTACACCAATGACATGGGAAGGTACATGTAGGGGGAATGCATGACAACTGCACCCAACACCGCGGCCACTTACATGCCATTGCATCACACTAGCAACATCACAGCCCTGCACTGGCCCAGGCTTGGAGCACATGCTGCAAAACTACAACCAAAGTCACACTCACAGAATACTCACCACCAGCTTGCTGCTGATGCACCTTCAGACGTGCATCCAGTTCAGGCTGCGTCACAGCTAAAATGCGTGCCATCAGTGGTGTCATGCTGCGCCGCGCCAACCTGCCGGCCCGAGGGATCAGCCCCAGTGTCATCTCAGCCACGTTCCTGCTCAGCCGAGCGATGTCATCCCACCTCTTGTGACAGTGGGAGCGCCATCTGTTTGAGACTCCCAGTGCACGCACCTTTGATGCAATGGCCCTCCACAGGGCCTTGCGCTGGTTGACTTTGAGCTGCAGACATGGGAGACAAGAGGGGGCAACAATCAGTGTAACCGAACACCATTTCCCAGTGCAGGACCATGACACTGACTCATCCCAAATTCAGCCATTACTTTAGCAGAGACAATAAATCAGCAAAATTCAAACATCATCATGTGGGAAACACACATTAATGCATGCAGGTATGAGGGTGGACTCAGTACATGCCCATCTCATGGCCATGCAGGACGCCAGCCGAGAGCTAAATGTGTATGCTGACCACATCTAATGCAATATTCTGGGAATACCAAGACATGCAGGACATCACTACATATGTCACTGGGAATACTCACTGTGCCCAACACTGCGCAGCCCTCAAAGCACTTGCCCTTCAAATGCCACACTGTGTCATGGAGGTCACATTGAGGGACATGACCTCACAAACGCAAACCCTCATCACAAGGCCTGTCGTGTGCAATCTACATCTCTGTAATGGCTCATTGATGGAGACGCAAGAGGAAAAGCACAGATTTTACACTCTGTACATTCAGTGTTGTGTCACTGTCAGATTGGGCAGTGAATGTGCAGGCCATTTGGGGTCACACAGAGGTCCAACGTGGGGCATCTCATCTTTTACATGGAGGGACTATTTGGAAACACAAACAGTGGCAACACATGCGAGTATGTGCACATGCTGGTGGTGATGGAAGGGTCCGGGCACAATAATGTTGGAATGTACTGTGTCATAGGTGAATGACCAACAAGAGTGTCACCCTGGGGGATTGAGGTCCTGAGTATAGTGCAGAACTAGAGATGAGGCACATATTGAGTCAGAAACAATGCCCTCACTACCCTCTGGACAACAACACTAGCTAAGGCCACAGATGGGCCTGTGAAGGACATCAGGGACACACACAGACATTCAGACTGGCAATCACTGTCCTGACTTGTGAAATGAAAAGGTGCAGCCTCACTGTATGTCTGACAAGACATTATACTTCCCTCACATCTGGATGTGCAGGCAGGGAAACGTGTTGAATAGACTAAACACACCTTTCCCCTGGAAACAGCATGCTAGGCAGTGCATGACGCAACCCCACACTCCCACGCACATACTGCAGCAGATCAACTTCATGTGTGCCCCCCCCTGCACTCTCACTCACACTCTGAGATACTCACCACGACATTTGGCGCACCAAAGAGCCTTGGATACTGGTTGAGCACCTCGTCCACCAGGACCTCCAGTTCCTCGGTGGTGAAGGGAGTGGAACGGATCTTATCAGTCCTCGCCATCACTCTGGGCAGGAGACAGCAGCAGAGGCAGTTGGTGGTGAGGGGTCTCAGGCAGCAGTCCCTGAAGGCAGCAGCAGGTGAGGGGTCTCAGGCAGCAGTCCCTGAAGGCAGCAGCAGGTGAGGGGTCTCTGGCTGCAGTCCCTGAAGGCAGCAGCAGGTGAGGGGTCTCAGGCAGCAGTCCCTGAAAGCAGCAGCAGGTGAGGGGTCTCAGGCAGCAGTCCCTGAAGGCAGCAGCAGGTGAGGGGTCTCAGGCAGCAGGCTCAGTGAGCTGTGGCAATGTGTGGCTCTCTCACACACATATATAGCCCCCAGGGCTCGTTTCTGTTGTTCTAAGCAATTGGCGTTCCAGGTCTGCCTCATTCAAATACATCCAATGACCGGCCCCGCGGTGGCGGAGCACGCCTACCGCGATTTTTAAACTTGCATCAGGCTACCGCGATAGTGCTTCCCATTGGCTGCAAGGGCATGCTCCATGGCGGTGACACACCGCAGGGGACAGGCGTGCTGTACCGCGGTGGTGCATCTTTCAAGTGCATCCAATGACCGGCCCGCGGTGGCAGAGCACGCCTACCGCGATTTTTAAACTTGCATCAGGCTACCGCGATAGCGCTTCCCATTGGCTGGAAGGGCATGATCCATGGCGGTGACACACCGCAGGGGACAGGCGTGCTATACCGCGATGGTGCATCTTTCAAGTGCATCCAATGACCGGCCCCGTTGTGGCGGAGCACGCCTACCGCGATTTTCTAACCTGCATCAGGCTACCGCGATTGCGCTTCCCATTGGCTAGAAGGGCATGCTCCATGGTGGTGACACACCGCTGGTGCCAGGCGGTAGCTACCGCGATTCCGGGCGCATGCATTGCTATGAGTGACCGGGATCTGGGTGTCGGAGCATGCCATCTGCCATTAGCCATGTGTATATGCCTATCAATCCCGCTATGGTGTCTTGGGCCATGGCGGTGACACACCGCTGGTGCCAGGTGGTAGCTACGGCGAGGGTGCAGCATGACATTGTTGACTAAGGGCGTGATAGTGTTGTTTGAGCATGTTTAAGGCAGCAATGGACACATCGTGCTGTGTCAATGTCATGGGTCATATCTGTACTTCGAACAGTGGTCACTTCCAAAATATCATGGCACTTGATGTAACTTAAATGGGCTATAGTTAGTAATGACATCCTAAACTTCATATCTTACACCAAATGCAACACTGAAAGGACTAATGGGGCACATTACTCCTACACAATTTCATATCTGACCCCCAAATTTAGCCCCAATTTCATGTCTCTCACCCCATTTTGGCCCCAATTTCATATCTGACACCAAATAAGTACCCCCAATTTCATATCTGATCCAAATATTTACACACATATTCATATCTCACACAATATATCACTATACAGTACTTGATTGTACAAACATTTCAGCATTATCTTCATTACTCACCACATATGTCACACTCTTGTCTGTTTGGTATCACCAATTACAGCCTTCATGTAAGGTTATTGTTCGCAGTAGCAAATCCAACAGTATATGTCCACATGGACATGTGTGTGCTCTACACACTCAAGGATGTTAATTACATCACCGGCACACTTGGCATTATTTACCTCCTTATTTCTTTGACTTGTATCTATGCCTTTGGGTATGTTTTGTCTCCATATCTGCCAAATGTTATCACCATTACTTGTGTCATTGTGTCGGGTATGTGCTCATGTTGTTCTGCCTGTCATATGTGATTTTGTTACATGTATTTTCCACAGCTGTGAGTATGTTGATAGTGGATTTGATGTGTGTGGTGTGTTACGTTGGTACTCACCAAGGACAGGTGCATTGACCTTGTTCACATGAAGATTGTTGGCTTGGTGATGGACTGTAGCCAAAAGTGGTGATGGTGCTCACTGACTGGGAACTTTGATATGGCATCTGTGACCAGTATAAGGGGACCCACAATTCGCTGGACATTGATGTGATGCGTGTGCTTTCATTTGCAGTAATTGTGTGCAGTTTTTGCAGGGTGCATAATTAGGACACGTGTGCAGTGATATTAAACAAACACGAGTGGATAAGCCTGCTATGGCGTAGTAGCCTTTCTGGGGCACAAGCTGTTCCTGCGTAGTGTGGGTGAACTGATGGTGCTGTTGAATCAAGCTAATGATGGCATCCAATACAGGTGAGATATACCTTGATAGGGCTGGCTGTGACACCCATCAAACTCTGACTTATGTTGTATTGAAGGTACCAGAGGCCAACAAGTGATGCACAGCCAGCATCTGTGTCTGCGGAGGAATGTTGAGAGTCCGCTGTGTTGTTCCTGACAGGCTGTGTGGAATGTGGATCAGGATGCTTTTGATAGTAGTCCTTTAGTACCTGTGTTGTGCGATGACATCCGCTTTTGTTATGTGTATGAGGCTGTTGTGTTTTTGTTATGTACTCAGTATGTTCAAGTGCTGACTTGTAGGTATACTGGTGTGGCTTTGTCCTGGTGGTGTTGTAGGTTGTTTTTGTGGCACTGTTGTGTCTCCAAGCAGCTGGAGTATTAGCTCCATGGCAACTGTTGCACTTTAGTTGTGTGTCTGGGCAGGGCTACCTTCATACTAGATGTCATAGTGCAACTTAAGTCCAGATTGACGTTTGTCTACAGTACTTTTGGATCACGTACCTTTCCACTTTTTGTGTGCCACATTGACAATCTGTGTGCTTGTTGATGATATTGTGCAGTTGTGTCATTGTGTCTTGATCCACGGCGACACTGAATATGCAGATGCTTTTCATTATTAGTCATTGACTGACTTTGAATTGTGATTACCAGCATGTATGGCATGTGTACTGATGACAGTGGATATTAGCACAGGCTTGTGAATATGTATGTGAGTGTCTCTAAACTTGTGTGGATTTGCATTGGCTCACATTCCATGATGAGTCCTTCAGAACTGGACAAATTGTGTAGTTCTTGTGTCCCCTGTCATGATTGCACAAGATTGTGTGGCAGGTACAGCAGCCACTTTGAAGCCAGCAGTCTTTCTGTTTCACACATGTCCTGTATCATTTACTGTCAGGGCTGTTTGCACCAGATTTTGATATGTGACTATTAGCATTCACAGAAACAGTTTCCATGTTTGTTGTTCTCACTGTGCGAATACTGAAGAAGTGTAATACAATGTTTTCTTAAGGTGTCACGACTTTTGACTTGCACTGTATGGTGCATTGTGATGCCAGTCAATGTTTGCGCTGTGTCAATCAAAAGCTACAGATTTGTGCACATCTCATGTTCTGTTGCAATGACGTGTCCCCTTTCATCTCTCCTAGGAGGCGACCTAATGTGTATCGTCCAGTCACCCTGCTGGCTAACATTGAGGATGATGACGTGATACGCAGATTCCGTCTGGACCGCACAAACATCCAAGACCTGTGTGCCATGTTGGATCCACACCTGCGGGCTGGCAGGACATACCCAACAGCATTAACTACTGAATCGAAGGTGATGGCGGCACTGCATTTCCTGGCTAGTGGGTCATTCCAGGAGACAGTGGGCATTGCAGGGGGGATGTCTCAGCCCACCTTCAGCATGGTGCTACGGGATTTCCTGTCGGCCATGCTGCAGTACAAAGACCAATACATAAGTTTTCCAAGGAGGGCGGCTTTGGCGGCTGTGAAGGCGGATTTTTGTGCCCTTGGTCACATCCCTAATGTTGTAGGTGCTATTGACTGCACACATGTTGGCCTGGTTCCACCACAGGCACGGGAACACATATATAGGAATCGTAAACATTCACATTCCATCAATGTGCAGGTGGTGTGCCAGGCCGATATGATCATATCGCATGTCTGTGCCAAGTTTCCCGGCTCTGCACATGATTCCTACATCCTGCACAACAGCATTGTGCCCCAGCTGATGGCCAATCTACTTCCGGAGCGGGCATGGATTGTGGGTGAGTGGGCAGAGTCAAGTTGTGTGCTGTGTGTGCCATGCTGTCCTCTGCCACAGTTGTATTACTTAATCGGTATGTTTTTTTAACACCTAGGTGACTCTGCATATCCCAACAGACCGTGGTTGCTGAGCCCACTACGCAATCCTAGGACACCGTCTGAAGTCCGCTACAACAATGCCCATGGTAGAACACGTCGGGTGGTGGAGCGAACCTTTGGTCTCCTGAAATCGAGATTTTGCTGCCTGGACCGGACCGGAGGGGCACTCATGTACTCACCCAAGAAGGTGTGTCAGATAGTGGTAGCATGCTGCATGCTGCACAACCTGGCCTTACGGAAAGGAATATCCAGGATCCTGGACGATGATGACCAGCCGAGGCCACCACCTGCGATACCACAAATGTCCAGTGACGAGGATAGTGGAGAGGAGGAAGGTGTCGACCAGCGTCGGCAGCTCATCAACCGCTACTTCACTTGAAGGTGAGTGACAATGTGCAACTGGTCCATTGTCTGTTGATGTAGTTGTTTGGGTGAAGGTCTATGTGATCTTTGTGAGTGCATCCTGTTGTTGACTCAGTGCTGGCTGCCTATGTGTTGGATACAGGGTAGTTTGGAACAGCTACAGGATGTCTATGTTGGTACTGTTGCACATTGTAATGTGTGCATATTGTTGTACAGTGAGGACATGTGTTGTGTGATGGCTGTGATGCCACCACCTGACTAGTGACCTTTGTTCTGTTGTCTTTTGCTAGGTCCCTTCTGCCCCTCCTTGCCTACAGAGGATCCATGCTCCTGTGATGTTAGCCAGGGCTTCGGTCACAGTGTCCGTTGGTGTTGGAGTCCCACTTGTCCTCCCACTTGCCCTGCTATCACTGACCTGTTGCCTCACCACTCTAGCCACACGCCTGCCCTCCACAGTTGATGGTGTGGGCTGGGCATCCTCTGGGGCAGGGCGAATGTTGCAGGCTACTGTGGTGTGTGGTGGTGGTGGTGGTGGTGGTGGTGGCGGCACAGGTCGTTCCAGCAGGGGTCAGCGTTGATGTTGTTGCTGATGGGGGGGGGGCAGTGGGGTCATGTGACCGGTTGTGCCCTGGCACACCAGATGGGCCGGCTAGGAGCTCCTCATCCAAAGAATCCAGGGACTCCGCATCAGAGTGTCCATGTTCCGGGGGATGAGACTGGCTCTGCAGGTTGAGGTTGTTGTCCTCTGCAGTCAGTTGTTGGTCACCTGTGGAACAGAGGGTACATAGTCATTGACTTACACCCATCTTGCTTGCTGTGTTTGATGTCTCTTATTTACATGTTATGCAACACACAGTTACGTATTTCATAAGTTGAATGTCTGCACAATGATGTTCATCATGACATGATGTGGAGGTACATACATCTTTTTCCATGGTGTGACAAGTCATTGGATACCATGCCCCACGTGGAGCTCTTTGTATTGAACTGATAGGTTGTCATCTGACAACTGGCTGCTATGCGACTTGATGTAATGCAACAAATGTAATGCAACAAATGTTACATATGCACATGTACTAGACATTGTACCATTGTTATCTCATGCATACCTTTGTAATGTTCCGTGCTTGTATTTCATTGCTCAACAGACCATGCCTTTTTATTGTTACTATGGTCCTTCATGCTCAGCACCCATGGAATTTACAGATAGCATTCGGTGCAGTGCATATATGGTCCCTGATTTGCTTACACATGGGTTTAGTTGAGTCACAGTTCTGTTTCTGTCACAGTTACATACGCATCGCTGTCTGCATTCTATCAAATGGAATGTAATTGGGGTGTATTTTGTTGTGATGTGTGGCCTTGTGTTGGCATTAGCTCAATGCTTTCGTTGAGGAATGGTGGGGTGCATGCACTGTCTGCTTACCTGTCCAGTTGTCATCTTTTCAGTGGACTTTCTACCACATGGTTCTGGGTGGGGGGAGTAGTCCATCCTGCTCAGCTGTGGGACAAGGGGGCCTGGTGGGAGTTGTAGTGCAGGCCTCCCTATTCCAAACACACCTCCCTGGAAAGATGGCTACCTACCTGTTGGGTGAGGGTGAAGAACACAATGGCTGAGACATGCTTCTGGGTGGGAGGGAGTGCTCCATCCTGCTGAGGGATGGGGCAGGGTGTGCCTGGTGGGAGTTGTGGTGCAGGCCTCCCTATTCCAAACGCACCTCCCTGGAAAGATGGTTACATACCTGTTAGGTGAGGGTGTAGCACACAATGACTGCCACATGGTTCTGGGTGAGGGGAGTAGTCCATACTGCTCAGCTGTGGGACAAGGGGGCCTGGTGGGAGTTGTAGTGCAGGCCTCCCTATTCCAAACACACCTCCCTGGAAAGATGGCTACCTACCTGTTAGGTGAGGGTGAAGAACACAATGGCTGAGACATGCTTCTGGGTGGGAGGGAGTGCTCCATCCTGCTGAGGGAGGGGCAGGGTGTGCCTGTTGGGAGTTGTAGTGCAGGCCTCCCTATTCCATACACACCTCCCTGGAAAGATGGCTACCTACCTGTTAGGTGAGGGTGTAGCACACAATGACTGCCACATGGTTCTGGGTGGGGGGAGTAGTCCATCCTGCTCAGCTGTGGGACAAGGGGGCCTGGTGGGAGTTGTAGTGCAGGCCTCCCTATTCCAAACACACCTCCCTGGAAAGATGGCTATCTACCTGTTGGGTGAGGGTGAAGAACACAATGGCTGAGACATGCTTCTGGGTGGGAGGGAGTGCTCCATCCTGCTGAGGGATGGGGCAGGGTGTGCCTGGTGGGAGTTGTGGTGCAGGCCTCCCTATTCCAAATGTACCGCCCTGGAAAGATGGTTACATACCTGTTAGGTGAGGGTGTAGCACACAATGACTGCCACATGGTTCTGGGTGGGGGAGTAGTCCATCCTCCTCAGCTGTGGGACAAGGGGGCCTGGTGGGAGTTGTAGTGCAGGCCTCCCTATTCCAAACACACCTCCCTGGAAAGATGGCTACCTACCTGTTAGGTGAGGGCGAAGAACACAATGGCTGAGACATGCTTCTGGGTGGGAGGGAGTGCTCCATACTGCTGAGGGATGGAGCAGGGTGTGCCTGGTGGGAGTTGTGGTGCAGGCCTCCCTATTCCAAACACACCTCCCTGGAAAGATGGCTACCTACCTGTTAGGTGAGGGTGTAGCACACAATGACTGCCACATGGTTCTGGGTGGGGGAGTAGTTCATCAGGCTCAGCTGTGGGACAAGGGGGCCTGGTGGGAGTTGTAGTGCAGGCCTCTCTATTCCAAACATACCTCCCTGTAAAGATGGCTACCTACCTGTTAGGTGAGGGTGAAGAACACAATGGCTGAGACATGATTCTGGGTGGGAGGGAGTGCTCCATCCTGCTGAGGGATGGGGCAGGGTGTGCCTGGTGGGAGTTGGAGTGCTGTTTGCCTGGACACATACAACACAGTTGATGTTGTCTACCTTTGTGATGTTTGAGGTGGGGTGGATGTTAAATCAGTGTGACCTGTGTGTGTTTTTGGGGTGCAGATGAGTGTACTTGTGCCTCAGGGATGTAGCATTGTAGTTGTGCAAGACAGTACATGGCAGTTTCATGGTATACATTAGTAGGTACTTACCAGCCTCCACTCCCCCGGGTATTCCTTCCAGACTCTCTGGATGCAGTATGGCAAGCACCTTCTCCTCCCACGCAGAGAATGGTTTTGGTGGAATGGGAGTGCCTCCACCAGTCGCATCAGCCAGCTCACGGTTCTTGGCCCTCTTCTTCTTGACAACACTCTTCAGGTCATGCCACCGCCTCATGATTTCCTGCTTGTTGCGGGGCACATTCCCTACTGCATTGACCTTGTCCACTATCCTTACCCACATGTTTGTTCTTGTGGCTAATGGTGTCTGTTGGACCATGCTACCGAAGAGTTGTGGTTCTACTCTGACTATCTCATCTACCATTACTGTCAACTCAGTGTCAGTGAATTTTGGCATTTTCTGTGGTGCCATGGTGTGTGCTGTGCTGATGTTTTGGGGTGCAGTTGTGAGGGTGGTGTGGGTGGTGTGTGTGTGTGTGTTGTTGTGCTGGTGAGATGTGTGGTGTTTTGCCTATCCTATGTGCTGCAGGGTTTGGTTCCTTCAGGGCTGGAGTAGTGCAAAGGATTGTGGTCAGGGAAGGGGCTGGTTTTATGCTCAGCTATGTGGGTGTGTCAAGATGGTGTAATGCTGTCAGGTGTGCTGTGTGGGTTGTCCTGTGATTTGTATATTTGAATTTGCCATGAGGGTGTGTCATTGGGATGTTTCAAGTTATTTTGGGGGCAGGGCTAGTTGCCTGTGTGCATTTGCTGGCCTTATTGTGTGTTTTTTTCCTTGGCCGCCATTTTGTTGGCAGAGCATCCGCAGTGATGGCTATGCTGCAGGCCTTCCGCCGTATCTCACATTCATTACTGTTAGCGACCGCGGCGGACGGAAACAGTGGAACATACCGCTGTGACATCGGGGATATCATAATATCATTGGCGGTCACTCCGCGTGTCTTGCGGCGGGTTTATGTGTTTCCGCTATGTTACCGACCGTCGCGGTTGGATTTTCACCTTCTCCGCCATCTACGGGCGTTTTTTCGATGCCTCCTACCGCCACGGTTGGTATATTTTGGCGGTTGATCATAATAGGGTCGGCGGTGTTTCCGCAGTTCCTGCGGACGGTAATTTTCCGCTACCATGGCGGTTGGATTTTTTTCCGTCCGCCATCGTAATGACCCTCTTAATACATATACTGGTCCCACTTCAATGTATACCAAACTAAGAAAACTATTAAAATTTATATATTAAAAATGTACTACTCCCAAATAACACAACGCAAAAATAATAAAACTGGTTCAAATTTACAAATCTCCCTCCAATAAATGCATCAGTAGTAAAAGCGTTGGATTGTGGATAACATAACATATGTATTTGTAAAGTGCATGTTCACCCCCACGGGGTAGCTTGGCGCTGAATAACAGATGTGTATTGTTACCCAACAGCACTCATTTTATTGACCTCAGATGGATGAAAGGCTGAGTGGGCCCACCGGGATTTAAACCTGTGACCATGAGGTTTAACACAGGCCCCTGCAGTGGATGCATTAGTCCACTGAGCCACCAGACCCGGCAGATAAGTAATGTTTACTTTACCCATTCCAGCCAGTACAACAGTAGCAAAACTGTTGGTGTGCGAAGCGATAAATCTATATTACCACTCCAATCCATACAACAGTAGGGAAAGTGTTAAATTGCAGAAGGGTAAAATTTACTATTCCTATCCCAATGAGTATAACAGTGGGGAAAGTGTTGGATAGCAGAGGGGTAAAATTTACTATTCCCACTCCAGTCAGTACAACAGTAGGGAAAGTGTTGGATTGCGGAGGGGTAAAATGTACTATTCCCACACCAATAGGTGCAACAGTAGGGAAAGTTTTGGATAACAGAGGGGTACAATTTACTATTCCCACTCCAGTCAGTACAACAGTTGGGAAAGTGTTGGATTACAGAGGGGTACAATTTACTATTCCCACTCTAATAAGTACAACAGCAGGGAAAGTGTTGGAAAGCGGAGGGGTAACATTTACTATTCCCACTCCAGTCTGTTCAGCATTAAAAACAAACTATCTTAAAAAAAATAACACTAATATATAAATATGTTGAAAAATTAAATAAAAATATATTTAATATTAAAAAAAAAAAAAAAAAACATATCACAAGCTTAAATATGTATCACATATACCTACAAATATTATTATAAATAAAATACAAAAATAATTTTCATACAAATAAATATTTTTATTTAGAAATTATTTATTAACAAAAACAATAATGATTACATACATTTAGTTTAGTTACTTCCCACCCTATAACACCACAAAACCCACAACCTGTACCTAAAAAATCGTTTACATTATTAATATAAATATTCATCAACAAACTAATTTTCATGAATTAAATATTAATTATTAATTAATTATAATTAATATACTTCCCACAATAAATCCCCATAAAGCACAAAACACACTCATAAAATGTAACAATTTCTTTATTACACAATTAGCATAATTAATTATGAAAGTAATAAATGATATTAATTACAAAAATAATTATTAATTGCTTAAAATTAATTTACTTCCCACCCCATACCCCTAAAAAACCGACAACTCACATCTAAAATCTAAAAAAATATATATATATTTTTCACAATTAACATAATTAAATATCAGTTAAACAAATATTATTAATTAGAAACCAAGGGCCTGATTAAGATGGTGGACTGACTTTCGTCTGCCCGCAACCCTATCATAGACATGACCGCCCGACAGGCTGTCTGCGGTCCCGCACGAGGCATTACGATGTGACTGCCACCACGGTGGTCTCAATGCCTACAGTTTGGATTGCGGCGGGTGCTGCTGGCTGCAGCACCTGCCGCAATGCAAAAATGGGACATTTTACATATCCCTGCACTACGTGGCAGGCACCATATGGAGCCATATGTAGAGGGGGCATCATAGGTGCTCCCCAATGCCGCCCTCTTAGGGCAAGGGGGAAAGGGGAGCCCGCTACGCTATGGGCCCCCAAAGTCCCTTTCCGCCTGCCTGTTCATGGTGGGTTAACCGCCATGAACAGGCGGGCCGAAAGGGACATCGTAATCCCTACGGCGGTGCCTAGTAGGCACTCCCACTATTGTAGGGACTACGAGCCCCTCTGCCGCACCGGCAGGCTCAAGGAGCCCATGGGATGCGTGGCGGTTAGTCTTTCCGACCGCCACACATCCGCCCGCCATTGAAATATGATGGTGGATGTGATGGGTCCGATGGCGGTGGGACCGCCACCGACGGGCTATCGGTGGCAATCCCACCGCCATCCTAATCGGACCCCAAATTATAATCATTAAACTTAATTAACTCCCCACCCTTTACCCACTATAATCCCCATGACCCGCACCTAAAATTAAACTTTAAAAAAATGAATTACACAATTAAAATTAATTTTCAATTCAATAACTAATAGTATTCAACAACTAATTATAAAGTCATTAAAATCAATTTACTCCCCACCCTTTACCCCTATAAACCGAAAACCCACACCTAAAAAAAATGTAATTGAACAGTGAACATAATTAATTATCAATTAATTAATATTAATTATTAACTTAATATTAATTAATTAAAAATAAATTACTTCCCACCTATTAACCCTATAACCCCAAAACCTGCATCTAAAAGTATTTACACAATTAACATAATAATTATCAATGAATTAATATTAATTAACAACTAATTATTATTAATTACAATTAAATTACTTACCACCCTTTATCCCTATAACCCCCACAACCTGCACCTAAAACAATTACACAATTAACATAATTAATTATCAATTAATTAATTAATATTAATAATCAACTAATTATTATTCACAAATTAATTACTTCCCACCCTTTTAGCCCTATAACCCCGCAACCCGCACCTAAAAAAATTACACAATTAACATAATTAATTATAATTAATTAATTAATATTAATTAACAACAAATTATTAATTAATAAAAAATATATTACTTCCCACACTTTACCCCTATAAACCCCTATAAACCCCACAACCCACACATAAAATTTACCCCCAAAAAATTAAAAGCACAATTAACACAATTAAATATGGATTAAATAAATATTATTAAATAAAACTATAATTAAATAAAAAATAATCATTAATTTATTATAATTAAATTACTTCCCACCCTATTCCCCTATAAACCCACAACCCGCTACGGAACTAAAAAATACATTTAATTAAATTAAATTTAATAGCTACTAAAAATTTAACAAATATATTAAAAAACATAAACAACACTTATACAAAAAAATTATATCACAAACATTTAAAATAAACACTAAGGGGCCCATTACGATACCCGGCGTAAATAAATCCGCCAGGCATAGAAGCGGCAAAAATCCACCCGCACACACCGTCTGAACACCGACCACGCCATTACGATTACACAAACCGAAAACCGCCATCGGCGGAAAAATCACACAAAATACCGCCCGCCATCGTCCGAGTCGGAGTCAAACCGCCCGCCACGGACGGAAACACGCACGACAACACAAAACCGCCCGCCCTCACGGCCGACACACCGCACGTGAAATTACGATCGCACCGCCATGAGCGCGGGAAAACTACAAATATACCGCCCGCCAGCGCAAACAACGCCGATGAGAATCGACACGGCAGAAGCCATGGCGCCCACGTCCCTGCACAGAAACCATCCGCTCACAAAACCAATAGCACACAACATGGCCAACAAGTCCACACAGCAAGGCACGCACAAATACACAAGCACAGTACACATCCCGAAAACACCCCCCGGACAAACAAAAACTACAAAGGCCAGAACCCCAGACACAACACACCTGAAAACAACAGACCATGAGGACACACCCACATAGGTAAGTACAAAAGCAGCACTCCCACAGACCACAACCCCTTGCAACATTGCAAACCAGAGAGGAGAGGAGGACAGGACACAGCAAGGACAACAGCACACCACAGAAACGCACACATCACAACCACCACCACCACCACCACCACCACCAAACACCGGCACCACAAACCCCCTGCACATTACACAACACACACCGCACCAGCACCACAAACACCATGGCACCACAAAGAATGCCCAAGTTCACGCCCATTGAGCTGACGGTCATGGTCGACGAGATCATCAAGGTGCACCCACAAATCTATGGGAACATGGTCCAACACACACCACTAGCCACCAGAAACAGAATGTGGAACCGGATCGTAGACCAGGTCAATGCAGTCGGGACCCTGCCCAGGAACAGAGTCGAAATTAACAAACGGTGGAATGACGTCAAGAGCCTGGTCAAGAAGAAGGAGGGCAAAAACAGAGAGCTGGCTGCCGTCACTGGCGGAGGGAATCCCGCGCTCTTCAAGACCTTCAAAGCGTGGGAGGAGAAGGTGCGAGTCATCATCCATCCCGAGATCCTCGCCGGATTAGCAGGGGGAGTGGAGGCTGGTAAGTACAAACTAATGTATACCAGCACACCGCTATGTACTCACATGCACTACCACCATGCCACAGCTCCCAGGGACAAACACCCCCATGTCCAGCACACAATACACAACACACACATGCAACAGACACCACCACACACAGCCCAAACAGAACAACTGTAAGATGCGTGGGGACATGTGTACATTCAGCCAGCCACGTAACCACCAACAGGTCCCCAAATATGCCAGAAGCGCCACAACGAGCACCCACCTCACCCATGTGTCCGCCACAGCTGCACAAACCGACAAGTAACAGGTAAGTGGCAGGAACACAAAGTGCAGTGGGTGGGACGGTGGACAGCCCAAGTACAACACACACCAGGCCCCTAGTCCCACAGCACAGCAAGGAGGAGCATCCCCCACACCCCACAGCCACGTGTCAGCCACCGCAGTGCACAACGACAGCCGAAAGGCAGACATCACGGTCCACAGCAATCGGTGTCAGTGAGTGTCCAGCCACCCCCACGACCCACAACACCCCCCCACCCCCACAGACCTGCAACATGGAGCACCCCCGCTTAGAGCCATGTGGCATCCAGTACAGTGCACGCACGAACAACCTGCAGGTGGGAAACTGGACAGGGCTGGATTACTGGAGGCATGAGGACCGGTACACGACCAACACATGGGACATGTCACGTAGCAGACGAACACGCAGCACCGCCCACCGTCACGAACAAGTGAACAATGTGCACACGGACATGAACAACAGACTCACACCCCACATGACCCATCACAGACATAGCAACACCCAAGGAGCCACGTCTGCATGCACAAGCCACACTGAATATAGTACCACACGGCAGCCACTGTGCAACTCATCACACACAACCGAAACACCATTGAAGTCCTGTCCATGTAGCCCCTACTGCCTGTCAACCACACACCCCACAACTACGCCTATGTAAGACAAACAACACTAGACGCAACAGAGCGGAACAACATAAATGCACACGAACACCACTGAACCCATCAAACACACAGACACACCATGCACATACAACATACCATCCATCCCATCCGTCAGCCCCAGTCTCATGAAAGGCATGTCATCCGCACAGCTGCCACACATACAGCAGTCACGCTAAGATACATGCCCATGACCAACCATGTGCCAGAAGTCAATGAAGCGCACAACACAGTGTGAGCAACAACACACAACATGGGCCACACCCCCCACGAGCACTGCAGTGATGCACATGGCACAGGGCAGCACGCACACCAAGGAGATGGGACAACTGCAATACGTTGGCTTTCACACACAACCATCACTCACTCATAACGATGCGTCCAATGCCATGTCCAGTAATCACAACAGACAGCAAATATGCAGGCCATGTCAAGCATGCACACACCTCAAACCATGCACTGTCATGCTGCCACAACACATGTCACGTTCGGCACCCATGGCTCACAGCATGTACCCCAAAAGCATATTCCCTCCCAAATGCGAATCTGGGGCATGGCCCCCATGTTGCCATATGCGTTCCTAAGCGTTCCATTTGAACCCCAAAAGCATATTCCCTCCCAAATGCGAATCTGGGGCATGGCCCCCATGTTGCCATATGCGTTCCTAAGCGTCCCATCTGAACACCAAAAGCAAAGTACAAACCAGACCCAGGATGGGCCAGGAGCCCGCATACACCAGAGTCACAATAAGTAGGGGCACAGCAACACACCCATCGGCATGGCCAATCCGTCCCATGCCACATGTGCACAGCACACAGTCCCATTGCCAAGCACACACAACTACAAATGCTACAGCCACACACACGCCTCCGGGAAACCCATGTACGAGATTGCACGAACTGTCAATGTCAGACGACAAATACATACTTCGCCAGGTGCAACACAATAACAAATCTCATTCTCTCCACAGGTGACGAACTGCCGGATGCTGGGGATGGAGACAGCAGCCAGCACAGCCAGCCCACAAGCCCCCAACGAGGACACACGGATGTGGAGGATCTCACCTCCTCTTCGGACACGGACCACCAAGCAGGCCCATCTGGTGTGGCAGGGCCCAGCCGCTCCCCAGGACCCCTCCTACCCACCAACCCATCATCCAGGGCTGCTGAACATTCCCAGCCCCCTGCTGCCACTGTCGTTGCGGCCACACCCACGGTCATTGCGGCCACACCCACGGTCATTGCGGCCACTACCACTGCCGCAACCGCCACCATCGCCGCACCGACCACCACCGCCGCCACCACCACCACGTCTTCGCTGGCACCAGCCCCAGCGCAGGTGGTGGCCCGGCCGACTGGATCCACCCTGGGAGCCACAGCGAGGACCGTGGTGAGCAATGTGGCTAGTGGGCAGGCCGGTGGCAGCAGAACTGGTAGGAGGAGCAGGGTCAGGGAAACGCAAGTCTCCCTGGGAGCCATGCCCTGCCTCAAATGGCCAGAGTCCTTGGGGCCTATGAAGAGGCCCAAGAACAATGGGTCAGGTCTGCTTCAGACACGCGGGAGGTGCTGGGGGTGCTGAGGTCCATGGACGCCCGTATAGGTCAACTCGTGGACCTCATGGGCCAGCTGGTGGTGGCGGTGAGGACACAGCCAGGGACAGCAGCTCCCCCTCCGCCACCACCTGCCGGGGCGCAGGGTCGAGCAGCAGTGTCCAGTTCCCCTGCGTCCACAGCCAGTGAGCACACCTCAACCACCAGCATGTCGCAAGCAGGCACCCCCCCTCGCAAACGTGGAAGGGGCCGTCCGAAGTGGAAACCGATCTCCCGGGAGGACTTTGCACGCTCCAAACGCAAGTGAGGCAGCCAGCCAGCCTTCCTTGATCACCCACTGCATTGACTTGGACTACGATCCCACTCCACACAGCCATCTGGATGGCATGTGTGTGTTGGACTATGGACATAGAACCAGTGGGTACACCCTGAGCATCACGCAGCCATGACCGACAGCTCATTGTCACTGCACGCACCACTTTTGTCATCACCTTACACACAATCACATGTCACAGTTTGAAATAAATGCACCTCTTACACAAACTGCTGTTTGTGCCCTGTGTTTTATTTGTACGGAATACAACGGCCACCTTGGGCGGAAAGGCACCTGATGCGTGGCATGGCAATGGAATCCGGAGGGCCTGTAGGGACCTAGGGGTGGGAGACAGAACAGGAGCACATTCAATGAGTGTGTCACACACCCATCACACAGTACATGTCAACAACTACAAGCAATGTACACACATCGCACAGAGCAATAGGGCACAATGCCACAGCCACCAACAGTGGCATACTACCCTGGCCATGGAGCGTTGACACACAGCACGCAGTGAACAAACGGCCACCCTGACACAGCACACACACACCTGCACAGATACAGCCACATCAGCCGTCGTACATGGACACTCACCGTCAAGTGAAGTAGCGGGCGATGAGCTGCTGCCGCACATTCCCAGCTTCCTCCTCTCCGCCGTCCTCCTCACTCGAGCTGTTCTGGTCTGCGGGCTGGGGCCCTGGTTGATCTCCGTCATCCACAATGAGGGGGATCTGCTTCCGAATGGCCAGATTGTGCAGCATGCAGCACGCCACCACTATCTGGCACACCTTCTGTGGGGAGTACGCCAGTGCACCCCCGGTGCGGTCCAGGCACCTGAACCTGGACTTGAGGAGGCCAAAGGTACGCTCGACCACACGTCTGGTCCTCCCATGTGCCTCATTGTATCGATCGTCTGCTGGGGTGCGAGGATTCCTCAATGGACTGAGCAGCCATGCCCCATTCGGGTACGCAGAGTCACCTGGGTGTGAGGGACACAGAGAACCATTGCTATTCCAACTGGACAGGGGACAGCATCGCACAACCAGCACGCTACACCACTCCACATACTCACCGACAATACAGCCACGATCCTGTTGCAGATTGGCCATCAGTCGTGGCAAGATGCTGTTGCGCATTATGTGTGCGTCATGGGCCGAGCCTGGGAACTTTGCACACACGTGGGTGATCACCATGTCCGCAAGGCACACCACTTGCACATTCAGGGAGTGCGTGTGCTTCCTGTTGCGGTACAGGTGCTCAGTGGCCTGTGGTGGAACAAGGCCAACATGTGTGCAGTCAATGGCTCCAACGACGTGTGGGATTCTGCCAAGTGCATAGAATGCACCCTTCACTGCCGCCAATTCACGAGCCCTGGGGAAGCGGATGTACCTGTTTCGGTACAGCATCATGGCTGCCAGTACATCCCTCAGCACCTTGCTGAACATGGGCTGGGACATCCCTCCTCCACTGCCCACTGTGTGCTGGAATGACCCAGTGGCGAAGAAATGCATGGCGGCCATCACCTTAGCCGTGGGGGTGACAGCAGTCGGATACACCCTGCGGGGACGGAGATGGGGTTCTAACATGGCACACAGTCGATGCAGGGTTGGCCTGTCCAGCCGAAACTTCCTAATAACCTCTGTATCGTCCATGTCCACCAGCAATTGGTATGGGCGGTCAATGTTCGGTCTCCGCCTAGGGAAAATGGCAGAGGACACATGTCAAAGCAACACAACACATAGCAATTTCGCATACACATCACTGACATGACTGAGCAAGCACATGAGCCACAGCCCAGCTGTCAAGCTGGGACGGCACGGCCACAATACACTTACACAGGTCTCCCAACAATGGCAATGGCTAGTGAGACATACCACTGCCATGTGCATGCACATGGGGATCTAGGCCCCAATGACTTGCGGGCGTGCTGATGGGGACTGACTGCATATTCGTCAAGCGGCAACGCCACGGCAACATGAATGTCTGCTGAGCATGGAACTGCTTCCGAGGCTGGATGAGTATGGCACACGACGACGACGATGTGGGCACAGGCTGAGCGGCCAAAACAAGTGGGACCGGTGGCACGAGGGGATATGAGACAGTAGTAGGTGTCAGCACTGCACCCTATGTACAGCACTGTATGGATCACACCTCCCGAAACATTGACAGGTGTCCACATTGACAGCCCCATGCCAAGACGGCTGTGTGCTTGCAGTCACACGTCACAGGTGAGAGGTTACATTGCACGTGCCAGGTGGCAGACGTACATAGTGGGAGCTGGCATGTGTGTGCATGTGTCTCCTGTTCAGGATCCACCAGATGGGCGCTGACTCTGTACTGACCATTGGACACAGCATGTTCCGTGGAAGGCTTGTGTGTGGGATGGTGGCACTGGATGTGCCTCCGTTGGGTGGGGGGCCATGCACAGGGCGGGTACGTCGATGAGTGCGCATTGTTGGTCACGGTGGGTGCACCCACTAAGATGTGTTGCCCTGTGTTCAATTCCTATGTCCGCATGATGATGGACTGTAGATGTGGGCAGACTACACATTGGTCGATGTGCTGTCTATATGCATGTGCCCTCACACCAGGCACAGCTGCCCCTGCACATGTGACCCCTGCTGGACTCGCTGCTGGGTCTGTGGAGCTGATGCACCTACTGTGCGTGGGGTGGACAGCTCTCCTCACTTCCCTCATTGCGCATGTCATGACTTTGCCGCAGGTGACATGGATCATGGAGGGCCCACATGTACGCGTGGGTAGGCTACACATGATTGTTCACTGGTCGCCACCCCCAGTCAGTGTTTCGAATGGGAAGGTTGTCGTGCTGGTGGTATATTCGATGTGGCGGATGGGCGGGCCTAGGTGCGGGCCTACATTCCGGACATGGGGGGTAGTTGGATTGGCGACTAGTTGCAGTACACACGGGACACGTCTCTTCCTTTCCACATCTGGGTCATCCCTTGTGCTCACTGACAGTGATACAGTCATCTTCGCCCCAGCCCTCATGTCCTCCCCTCGCTCCCCCAATATGCATGTGCACCTGCGAGGCTAGCGCTTGCACAGGCAGCCCCAAGCTCGCACCAGGGAGGGCAAGGAGTGTATGTGTGGGTCCAGTTGCACGAGTGGGCTGTCTCAGGGTATGATGTGTTGCGGGACGCCGTCCACCTGCGTGGTGCCCCAAATGGAGACCCGGCCTGCATGGACTATGCATCACAGTCTTCGCCTTCCGGATCCGCCACCTGCGACACCCAGTGGCTGTGGCTGCCCTTGCGGCCAGGCCGCGTCCGTCTGTGACTGATGGCCCACACATTCACTCTTTGGCCTCTCTGGGGAGGGCTCGGGGGTGGTGGCGCACGCGCTTGCACTTAGTCGCAATGGCATGTGGCGTGGTTGGTATGATGGGCAATGGATGGGATGGTGCGAGCCACCTCCCGTGACGTCAGTGCTGCTCGTGCTGTGGTGCGTCCCCCTACACTTCCATTTGACTTGTGCCATGCTAGACGTTGAGGTTCTATTGCCTGCGTGATATGACCAGGAGGAGCGCGAGGAGACCTCTCACACACCATGCTCCACTGCCATCCCGTGCCCTGTATCGCCTGTGCGGATTGACTATGTTGGGGTTACACCTGGTCGACTGGGGCTGTGTGTGCCTTGTCAAGGGGCATGGCGGGCGCACAACAGGATCCAGCTTGTCCACAGAGGGTGGGCTGAGGTGCGCCTGGTACCGCTTTGTACGTGTGCCCGGCTGCTGTGCACACACGTGTTCACTCCCCCCGACAGGTGTCCTCTCACAATGCCCAGGGAAGCGGTGGTGTACTGTTCATGACCCCTCCCAACACGGCGTGCTCCAACTTGGCATGTGCGCATCTACCCGTCGCACCCACCCACCTGAGCACTGCGTCCATACGACTTCACACGACACATGTGTGTCTTCCACAGTAGTGCTACTCATTTGCGTTGACATCCAATACCAGTGGACTACATGGTCATGTCACGACTGCCGTGTACTTCACATACTCTCATCCTCTCTCATTCGTACTTGTGAAATGAGTCAGCGGAGACAGTTTTGGTTTCAAACATTATATTGAGTCTTCTGTCCTCTGTGATGCAGTATAGTGGACACTACTGGCAGCGGAATACATGTTGAGGATATACTGAGCATGATTGCAAATGGGATAGGGTGTGGGGTTACATGTGATTGGCTGTTGCATGTGGGATGTGGGCTTCAGAGTGACATCTGCTTGGCCAAGGCTGTGCTAATGTACATTTACGTATAGCTGCGGAGCTGCGGACTTTGACACAGACGGTATACATGTAGCCTACCAGACCGCTTGGCATCATGGGCACAGTCCATCTCAGTTCCATGTGACAGGTTTGCTGCGGTTGTTCCTCATGCACGCGTGCATGTGAGATGACATCAGGGCATGGGCTTGCGTGCATGCAGCGGCGTGCCACTTGTTGTTGCAATGTGGTAGTTACTGGACATGTCACAGTCACTGGGGTCGTGTTGTTGTTGTATGCACTTGTCGTCCATGCAAAGGTCCTGGTATGGGATTCCCGGGGCGGGGGTGGGAGGGGTGCAGCACCCACAGACTCCAGGCGACCTATTCATGTCCACTGAGCGGTGTGTGTGTCCATGTGCGCTGGATCCATGTCGTGTCCTGGTTGTTCGTGCAGTTCCGTCCATGTGGGTGCGATACACAGAGCCCATGCCACTGCCTCCCACGATGCATGCGGTGTTCCTGGATGTGATGGGGAACAGTGCGCATGTCCCGGTCATATCCGATGTCATGGCGATGTCGTTGATGGTGTGGTTACAGTTGCCGGTCGTTTGGTATGGCTGTTGTGGTGGTGACTGGCCAGTCCGTGCGGAAGCTAAGCATGGGTGCGGGGTTGGACATCATAGGTCACTCGGGGAACCTGCGTTGTGGTCCGACGAATTGACAGGTTGTCAGGTATGCGATGCCGTCCAGCAGGGCTTCCATGTCATTGGTGGTGTACATGTTTGCCAGCCAATGTAGCGGATGGTGGCTGTCAAGGTGTTGTTCGTAAGTTGTCCCTTGGAGGACCATGATGGGGCATGCTGGGTGACATTCGATGTAGCTGTTCTCGATGATCCGTCGTGTGGAGGCACAGTGGTCCCATTTCAGTGCGGGTGCGATGTTGGCCACATACGCCATGCCCCCATAGGCAGAGCAGGCCCTGTCGTGTGCGTCCAGAGGGAGGAGTAGTGGTAGCAGGTCCGCCTTCAGACATGCCGGGTTGGAGAGGCATATCTCGACGGGATGCTGGTATGGACACCTCCGACAGTAGAAGACGGGCATGACGCAGCTGAACAATGTGATGCGGTAAGTCAGTCGGTAACTTACGTTCAGCAGGGACAGGAGATCGCATCCCAATGTATGGAACAGGTTGGTTTTGTACAGCTTGAGCTGTTCGGCGTAGTTGGGTAGGTGTGTTGCGGTTGCCATTTCCCAGCGGTGCGTTGTGGTGGCGTGCTCCGGCTGTGTGTGCAGTCTGCAATGTGCACGCTCCGAGGTTGCTGTGAGCTCTGTGTAGTCGTAGGGAGACAGGACTTGTGTTCTGTTTGCTTGTTTGGAGGACACGGGCCCTCTTCCCACATGCTTCTCAGACAGTTCAAGGTCAGTGATGTGTGACTCCTTCCAATTAACTTGCATGTGGCCGACATGGGGGAGTGTTTTCTTCTTTCTTCCCCGTCCGTTGTGTGCTTCTGTGATATGCGCTATCTGCCCTGTGGTCGGTCTCCTCGGCATGCCTGTGTTGGTCTATTCTTGGACAATGGCTGTATTCACCGGCTTCTGTCATAGGGCTGTGGTTTCGGAGTTGGAATGGAAGGTCATTCAGTGCTGTCTGCTCTCCCTTGTGTGGGCGGCAGGCTGCCTTTCTGCTCTGCGTTGGGCCTTGTGTGTGAATGTTATTCTTGGGCCACCTGTTGTCGGTCCCCGGGCTCTTTGGTGTTCCGTTTTGTATGTCTTGTTCATATGTGCAGGGTGGTATGGGTGTTTCAGTGTGGTACTGGCGTTCCTCTTCCCGAAGGGGCCCTGCTTCTCCTAGTTGGTGTTGCCGCCGCTGTGTGCTTCGCCATGTTTGTTACACTGGGGTGTGTCCTGCTGTTGCGTGTCTTCACTGACATGTGTGCGTCGGTTGTGTGGCGTTGGGTGTTGTCCGTGAATTGGGCGTTGGGGACATGTCTGTGGCAGGCCTGTCACGTGTCATGTGCGTTCGGGGTGGGGCTGATGTGTGTGCTGCTTGGTTGTGTCCCTGTGTCTGTGTGCGACGCATGCATGGCGCTGCGGTTGGCCTCTGCGTTGTGCGCATGTGTGGCGGCGTCATCGGCGCTTTGGGGCCGTGACGGGGTGGTTGATTCCTAGTCCCAGGTGGTGTGTACACATGTGTTCCGCGATGTTACGATTTGGCCTGTGTGTCATATGTGGATGCAATGGTGGATGTGTTGTGTACACGCGCTGGTGGGGGGTTGTCCGCTTTTTCCGCCCTTGCACTGTGTGCGCTGTTTGCGTGCACTTGTTGTGTGTGTGCCTACCTGCGTCTCCGCGGTACGTTGCGTCCTTGGTGGTGCATCAGCAGGAGCATGGGGAGGGCCTGCAGTGCTGGATTCATGCTCGGGGGAGCCGCTTCTTCGTTGTCCGTGCTCGGCGTCCGTGTTACCGCTTCGGTTTGTCGTACGGTATGTCTTGGCCATGGGAGCCGTTTGTTTGCGGCATCGTAATTTATACGCCGGGCGGGACGTGTTTCGTCGGACGGTGTGTGTCAGTTGGGCTGCGCCGCTACGTGTACGGGCGCACTTTGATGGCGGACGGTGTTGCTGGCTTGCCGGCGGTGTTTGGCCTACTTTTCGCATCGTAATTGGACGGGCGTGTGGACTGCTGCGTGCCGGCGGTAACTGGTGCTTTTTGCATCCGCCAGCACGGCGGTGGTGCTTCCGCCCGCCATCGTAATGAGCCCCTAAAATACATAACACAAATTAAAAAACGCTATTTTAAATAACTATATTTTTGCGTACTATATTAATGACTTCTATATTTTTAAAATCGATATTACTTACCTTCAAATCGATATTCTTTTTTTTTTTTAAGTATTTTTATTGTGTAGCTTGTAACAGCAAGATACAGAGCCCCATCTGGGCTTGCAAGTCAATGGTAAGAAATAGGCAAAACAAGCATTTTTTGCATAAGAAACAATACCCAACTATAAGGCGAACCCCCCACCTACCCCACCCCAGAACCAGGCACTAAGTAAGTTTCATGAACCTGACTTTGTATGTGAACTGTAGACCCAATGCAACCTACTGAAAGGCCTCCCAATCCCACCCTTATGAATAGGCAGTCCGTCGTTTCGCCCGTCTATGACAGATCAGGGTTGCTGAGTAGGTACCCTGTTAATGGGGCCCAAAAGTCTTTGGGCCTCGAGGCCTCAGGCAGTTCCTCCGCATAAATCCCCAGTTGGTCCCTGCAATACAGCAAGTCCCGAATCCATTTTTTCACTGTAGGGAGAGTTTTAGCCCCCCCAACATTGTGCAATCGCCCGCTTGGCGAAGAGAGTGGAGATAGCCACTAGTCTCCTATTGCACGGCCTTAGGCCCTGTACCCACCCGAATAGGCAAACATCTGGCGCACACGCCACATTTTCAAGCACCACATCTGTAAGCACACCCGTGACCCGAGTCCAAAAGCCATATATGCCAGCACAGTTCGATGCAAGGTGCATAAAGTCTGCATCTTCATACCCACACCGCACACAGCAAGCCTTCTCCCTGAGTCCAAAACGACGCAATTGAAGAGGAGTGTAGTAGAGCTGATGGAGATACTTGAAATGTATGATGCAGAGGTTACAGTTTGCTGTCAGTCATCCTGTTAGTGTGCAGCAGAACTTCCAAGCATCCCTGGACAGGGGGGCCCCCAACACCACAGTCCATTTTATGTAGGAAGGGTCGTCAAGGGGATCTCGCTCCCTCAAGGAGGCATTATATAATTTCGTTATCAGTCCCCTACGTGAGTTGCTGACCAGCACCGCCTGCACCGCCAGTAGCGGTTTCGACTCGGCAGGGTAGTCGGGATATATATCACGAATAGCCTGTCTCACTCGCACATACGTGAACCCCAGCATCAGGTCTTGATCCCGCTCTTCCTGTATGTCTGACAGCGGTCGGAACCGGCCCTGCTTATAGTGATCCCCCATCCGATCAATCCCCGCGTTTCCCAATGTGTGTATCGCAGCCTGTCTTGTGTTGCGGAGATGTCCGGGTGTGCAGCGAGCGGTAGTGCCGGGGCGTAGAGGTAATCTAGATGCGCCCTTTTTGCCAGGGACTTCCATGCCCACGCAGTGCAATGGTCCGGGTTGATTTCGGCTCGCGGCCCACCATGCCCTCCCAATAGTGCAGCTGCCACTAATGGCACAGGTAGCACTGAATCTGCTTCCACTGCAAGGTGTGGCTGGAATCGCTGTGGGTGATACCAAAAATGCGCAAACTGCGCCTGCGCGCAAAGGTAGTATAACCTCATATCAGGGGCTTCAAAGCCGCCGCGTTCAAACGGCTGCACCAGCACATCCCAGCTACAGTGGGGCTTTTTGCCTCCCCAAACAAAGGATAGTAGAGCTGACTGAAGCGTATTAAATAATGCAAGATTCAAGCGAATCGGGATGTTGATGAAGAGGTAGAGAAGTTTCGGCAAGATCGTCATTTTGACGACTGCTATCCTATCCGCCAGGGAGAGCGGCAGCTTGGCACATCTTACTGCTTGCTCAGTGACTTTGGTGATGACGCGGCCATAGTTCGTAGAGATCACCACATCAGGGTCCCTGTGCAGCCACACGCCCAGGTAACGGATCGGGTCAGTGGACCACGTTAATGGAAAGTCCAGTTCCACTTCGCGTGTGTTGGCCGTTAGCGGGAACACCATCGACTTTGCCCAGTTTATGCCTAGGCCTGAGTACCTTTCAAATTTGACGTACTTGCGAAGCAATTCTGATAGGTACGTAGCCGGCTCGCGGACATAGAGCAACATGTCGTCCGCATATAGCGAAACCACCAGCGGCCGCTAACGAAATTGCAGTGCTGCTTTGGCATGTCGCTGGCGCAGTTTACAAGCCAACGGTTCCAGGGTGAGTGCGAAGAGGATTGGCGACAAGGGGCAGCCCTGCTGCGTGCCCCTGTTTACTGGGAATGCCTCTGATATCCAGCCGTTCACGCGTATCCGTGCCACCGGCGCCTCATATATTAGATGGATCCATTTTAAGAAAAAGGGTGGCATGCCCATACGTAGCAGTACCGTAAACATGTACTCCCACTGCAGAGAATTGAACGCCTTTGCGGCGTCAAGCAGCACCGCGACCGCTTGAAAATCCGCCTCAAAATAATGTAGGGTGGCGAAAACAGTGCGCAGGTTGTGCATGGTTGATCTAGCGGACACGAATCCCGACTGATCCGGGAGTAAGGCAAGAGCCTACTGGCAATCATTTTAGCTAGGATTTTGGCGTCAATATTAATCATAGATAATGGCCTGTAGGAGTCACACCGATTGGCTGCCTTGTCCGGTTTCAAAAGCATAACAATGAGTGCCTCCTTAAGCGTGGGGGGGAGCGTTCCGGTGTCATACGCCTCCGCAAAAACATCCAGGAGTCTAGGGGCTAGGGCTTCAGCATAGGCCTTATACAACTCACTCGGGAGTACATCGGGACCGGCCGCCTTGCAAGTCGGGAGGGACGTAATGGCGAGTTTGACGTCTTCAACATCAAATGGCTGTGTGAGATATTCTCGCTGGTCTGACGATAGCCAGCCGAGTGCAACGTCATCCAGGTAGGAATCCACCTTGGCAGCTGAGGCGGAAGGCCGCTTCTCATAAAGGGCAGAGTAGAAATCTAGTACCACTTTGCTTATTTCCGGCGTGGTGAAGTGCACCTCCCCCGCCTTATCCAGCATTTCAGTAATGGACTCCTGGCTCCGGGGTGCCGCCAACTTCTGCGCAAGGGAGTGGCTGGGCCTTCCCCATAATAGCGCGCCGTAGTTCGGCGTGATCTATGGGCCAGTTCCTGATCCACAGTGGCATTGTGCTCTGAGACCAGGTCCCGGATCGCGGCCAGCGTCCCTGGATTGTGGTTCTGTTCATAGTCACGTTCCAAGGTGAATATCTCGGCAGCTAATTCGCGAATTCTGCGTTGCAGATCTTTCAGGACCCCAGCTTGCGCGCCTATACACACCCCCCAAATCGTGACCTTGAAAGCTTCCCATAAGACGCCCGCGCTGTCCACCGTGCCCTCGTTTTCCTTAAAAAAGTTTCCAATGGCCTCGCCTACTGTACACCTGAAAACCTGATCCGTCAGTGAAGTCTGTTGCAATCGCCATGAGAACGGGGGTCGGGCACACTCAAGGACACACATTTCAAGTAGCACCGGGGAGTGATCTGACAGCGTCTTCGCCAAATGACGGACGTCCGCCACCCAAGTGCATGCGGCTTCAGAGAGGAGCCAGTAGTCCAAACGGGACCACGTGCCATGCACTGTGGATATAAAGGTGCTCTCCTTTGCCCTAGGGTGCCGCATCCGCCAGATGTCATGTATGTTACCGGCCTCTAAGAGTGCGAGTAAAGCGTCTGTCGCCAACCTGTGTCTTGGGACCCCGCTTCCCGATCTGTCTGTAGTTACATCTAGACAGGTGTTGAAGTCGCCCCCCCCATAGAATTTCGGAAGGAGGAAACTTAGATATACGACGCCACACATCAGCGAAAAAGGAGTGATCATCCACATTCGGCCCATACACATTGACCAGCAGCACTCTCGCACCTCCAAGCTTTCCATGCACAAGGGCCAGTCTACCCTGGTCGTCCGTCTCTGAACTGAGAACCGTAAAGGGGACCCCTTTTTTGACAAGTATTAGCACCCCACAGGAGTAGGAGGAGGCAATCCTAACACCGGCCCACCGTGTGCCCACAGTTTTCTCAGAGAGTTGGGTAAGATGCGTTTCCTGAAGGAATGCCACCTGTACTTGAAGCCTGTCCAGATAGGCCAGTACGGATCGAATTTTCTTGGGAGTGTTTAGGCCTTGCACGTTCCATGTAAGGAACTTTATATTACCACCGGTATCTTGTAGTCATGTAGACATGCACCGCAGCGTTATGACGGTCTACAGTATTATGTTGCCTGGGATTGAAGTCAGCGTGAGGTCTAAGTGCCATCCAGTGCCCCCCTTCTCCCCCATCCCCCCACCCACTTCAGCGGCCCCAACGTGCCAAAGCCATCCCTACCCTGAATAAACAATTCCCAACACCCAAAACAAAAATTGCATAACATGTGGGGAACTCCCATGCAGGGAACACCAGAGAGCTACTAGCCTCCCACAAAGTAGAGGGTGGCTGATCAGGACCAATTGCTTATGCAGGATAAAGAAACATTTAGATTAACACTTTGCATCACAATCATTTGACTCAGGAGGGCCAGTACCACTGCAATAAATCTGCTGTGAGGGGTCAGAAAGTACTGTGTGTGAGTTCGGGACTCCGCCCGCGTGTGGTATATTGGACTAGGAGACACAGTTTGTCACCACTCCGCCCGCAGATGCCTGCCTGAGGGGTAGAATAGCACACATTGGGATCTGGTACATCATAAGCATCTGTTCCAGAACAATCAGCTCCATCGCGGCAACCCGCTGGAGAAAGTCATATGCCATCGAGTACAAGTCCGGTGCAGAGTGTGCAGATGGGGTGAGAGACAATGATACCACATAATGCCAAGGCATGTCCCACATTGCAGAGAACCAACAGCAACATAGTTCATCTCCACTTGTTCAGCTACTGTTCCTCCTCGTCCGTCTCAGCCGGGGTCTCACGGCGCCGCCTCCTTTGCTTTTTCACATACTCCATGGCTGCCTTGGGGGCGGTAAAGATTTTGAAATTTCCCTCTTGACCAATCCGTAAGCGGGCGGGGTACAGCATGGCGTAGGGGACACCCTCGGATTGCAGGAGTTTTTTTACAGCACCGAATTCCCGCCGCGCCGCCTGGACTGCAACGGTAAAGTCCGGGAAGAAGGACAGCGTGTTCCCCTGATGCGTGATAGCACCCTTTTCCCTGGCGAGTCTCAGTATGGCATCCCGGTCCCGGTAATTCAATATCCTATCCGCGGCAAAGTGCGGCTGCATGGATCTCGACCAGCACCGACGACACTCTCAGCACCGCCGAACACATGCACTTCCAGATCCACACGGACCCCAACACCACCCTTAGAGGCACCCTTGTCTACAGACCCCCTGGGCCCCAACCCCAGTTCAGCGACTCCATCGCCGACTTCATCAGCACGCACGCCCTGACCTCTACCGACTAAATCCTCCTCGGAGACTTGAACTTTCACCTGGAGAACAACAATGACAGCAACTCCACCACCCTGATCGACAGCCTCGCCAACCTCGGCCTGAGCCAGCTCGTCACAACACCGACCCACTGCGCTGGCCACACGCTTGACCCCATCTTCCCCTCAAGCTCCCACGTCTCCTTCAGCCACACCACGGAACTCCTCTGGACCGACCACCGCTGCATCCATTTCACCTTCCAGAAACCCACCACACACCACCTCACCCAACAGATCCCACGCCGCTGCTGGAGCAAAGTCACCGAAGACCAACTCTGGGCAACCCTCGCTCTCAGCCCTCCCTCCGACCCATCCAACACCGACGACGCTGCCTGCAACCTCAGACGATGGATGGACGACTGTGCCAACACCCTCGCCCCGCTGAAAAAGCTCACCTACAGCGACACCACCAAAAGAGCCAGCTGGTTCACCTCGGAACTCCTAGCTTCCAAGCGTACCTGCCGGAAACTAGAGAAGAAATGGCACAGCGATAAGACACCGGACAGCCACACAGCCCACAAAGACGCCATCCGTAACCACCACCACCTCATCAGGTCCGCCAAGAGAATCTCCTTCAAAGACCGCCTCGACAACAACGCACACAACAGCAAGGAGCTTTTCAACATCATGAAGGAACTCTCCAATCCCAGCTCCAACACCAACGACATCCCGCCGTCGCAACCCCTGTGCGATTCCCTCGCCACCTTCTTTCACCGCAAGATCGCCGACATCCACGACAGCTTCAACACCCAGACAACCCCAACTAAGATCGATACACCAGACCCGCCACACACCATCGACCACGACCCCCTGCCAGCCTGGGCCAGCGTGAACATTGAGGACACCATCAAGACCATGAGCACAATACACTCCGGCTCCCCGTCAGACCCTTTCCCGCACCACATCTTCAACAAAGCCAGCAGCTCCATCGCACCCCACCTGTGCAACATCATCAACCTCTCCTTCGAGACTGCGACCTTCCCAGAGAGCTGGAAACACGCAGAGATCAACGCCCTACTCAAAAAACCCAAGGCGGACCCGAGAGACCTCAAGAACTTCCGGCCCATCTCTCTGCTTCCGTTCCCAGCCAAGGTCATCGAGAAGATCGTCAACAAACAGCTAACCCGATACCTCGAAGAAAACAGCATCCTGGACCCATCCCAATCAGGGTTCCGCAGCAACCACAGCACTGAGACTGCCCTCATCGCCGCCACCGACGACATCAGGATCCTGCTGGACAATGGCGAGACCGCAGCCCTCATCCTGCTGGACCTCTCCGCCGCCTTCGACACTGTCTGCCACTGCACTCTACGCGCACGCCTCCACGACGCAGGGATCCGAGACAAGGCCCTGGAATGGACCACCTCCTTCCTCGACGGCAGAACCCAGAGAGTCCACCTCCCACCTTTCCGATCCGAAGCCTCCGAGATCATCTGCGGCGTACCCCAGGGATCGTCCCTCAGCCCAACACTGTTCAACATCTACATGGCCCCGCTCGCACGCATCGCCAGACAACACGACCTCAACATTATCTCCTACGCCGACGACACTCAACTGATCCTCTCCCTCACCAAGGACCCCTCGCCGCCAAAGCCAAACTCCATGACGGAATGAAGGCCGTCGCCGATTGGATGAAGATCAGCCGACTAAAGCTGAACACGGACAAAACGGAGGTCCTCATCCTCGGCTCCAACCCCTCAGCCTGGGACGACTCCTGGTGGCCAACGACGCTGGGAGCAGCCCCGACACCCACCGACCACGCACGCAACCTGGGAGTCATCCTCGACTCAACGCTCTCCATGACCAAGCAAGTCAACGCAGTCTCCTCCTCCTGCTTCAACACCCTCTGCATGCTTCGCAAGATCTACAGGTGGATCCCGACAGACACAAGAAGAACAGTCACCCAGGCCCTCGTCAGTAGCAGACTAGACTATGGGAACGCCCTCTACGCGGGAGCCCCGGCCAAGCTCATCAAGCGACTACAACGCATACAAAACGCCTCCGCACGACTGATCCTCGACGTACCACGCCACAGCCACATCACCCCCACTTGAGGAACCTGCACTGGCTCCCCGTCGACAGGAGGATCACCTTCAAACTCCTCACCCACGCACACAAGGCACTCCACAAAACTGGCCCAGCCTACCTCAACAGACGACTCTTCTTCTACGTCCCCAACCGCCAGCTCCGCTCCGCCGACCTCTCCTCGCCACCGTCCCCCGCATTCGAAGAACAACCACCGGCGGCAGATCCTTCTCACACCTCGCCGCCAAGACCTGGAACACCCTTCCACTAAGCCTACGAAAGACCCAAGACCTGCTGACCTTCAGGAGGCTACTCAAGACCTGGCTGTTCGACCAGTAGCAGCATCCCCCCCATCCCTCTCCCCAGCGCCTTGAGACCCTCGCGGGTAAGTAGTGCGCTCTAAAAATTCTGTGATTGAGTGATTGATAGCTATTATAGGGCAAGGTGGAGCACCCGGTACCTGCCTCGCCGCCAGGGAGCGGTGAACCCATTCGACAATAAACATTGCGGACAGGTTCTTGGGCCCGAAGGTGTCCTTGATCAGAGTCTCAATGAAGGTCTCCATCCTGCCAGTATTGGTGGACTCCGGCAAGCCCGTAATTCTGATATTATTGCTACGGGACCGAGCCTCTAAGTCTTCATTTTTCACTTGAATAAGCGCCAGAACCTTTTCCATGTCGTGTGCCTTGCCCGCAACCTCGCTGAGACCGTCCTCATTTGTGGAGACCCTCTGCTCTATTTCCCCCATTCACGCGTTTTGTTTTTCCAGCTGGGAGGACATATGGTCAAGTCTATGGTTCATGGCCGACATGTTCCCCTCAATGGCCTGAAGACTTTGCTGCATGGCGATCAGCGTCGTTTCCAACGTGGAGGGACCATCGCCTTGAGTGTCCGCCTCAGAGTCAGAGGCCGCCTTTTGATGCGTTTTGTTAGTTTTGGGCACCTCAAACGTGAGGCGAGGCTGCGATCTGTCCGTTTTTCCCATGTTGCCGCCTGGCCAAGGCAGATATTTCACGAGCAGTCCGTGATGAGGTACAGCACAGATATTGGGTTAGTTAGGCTCTACACTATCAGTGAGTCCCAGCAATCAGGCCGCGCCATGCAAGTGGGGACCAATGCGGCAGCCTCCCAGGGTTCATGGAACTAAATAGCGCTACACATGCCGGTCATCAACAACATCAACGCCTCCACCGCAACACTGTCTGATGCTGACGGCAACTCTTCGCGGCCAGCCGCTGTGCGCTGAAATCTGTTGTGAAAGGGCACCCAGTGCGGGGGGCTGGGCCCCGCAGTTGAAGGTGTCACACAGCCCAGCCACGCCGGTGGAGAGCGCCCGGGCGAACGCCGCGTGTCACCATGTCGCCAGGTCAAGAGTCCCGGTGCGGACCTCATGACCCCCCAGGCCGTGGCGCAAGGGGGAATGAAACTAATGTGGGTCAACTGTACCCTCAGCCAGTCGCAGACCCACCACACGCAGACCTGGTGAGCTGCGGTGCGGATGTGTCCCAGGCCCAATCCAGCCCCCACCACCGTGCACACTGCATGCAGGCCGCAGCTCGCAGAGCACGGCCCAGCGCCCAGGCCCACACCCGCCGCTGCAGCTGCAGGCCACACCCCACTCACCACAGCCCACTGCAGGCACCAGCAGTCTCTCGGGCAGTGAGCCGGTATCTCCGGTGGTCCAGCAGTGGCGGAGCTCCGTCCTGTCTTTTCCCTGTCGTCAAGGCATCTGCGGCATCGATGCGGGAGGTGCCAGCCCGCCAGGCAGTCGGGGCCCCGGGGCCCGCTGCTCAGGAGATGTTGCCGGCACAATCCGGCTGGTGTCGTTCCCAACAGGCAAAGTCCACTATTGGTTCCGCTGGCCGCTCGCTAGTGCAGCAGAGGAGCAATTCGGGCAGTGCAGTAGATGTAGGCTTCAATACCAGCGGCGGCACCGCAGGGGCCCGCAGCCAGGCATGCACACCCCCGCCAGTCTCTGGGTGTCGTGGCCAGGCTGCCACGGCAGACTCAATCCGGCAGCCTTTCTCTCGTCTCCACGCAGCCGTAGCCGTTTGCTTTCCGCCCCCAGTGCGCCGGCCAGCGGGCCGCTTCAGCTCCCAACTTCGGTGGCCGCCATCTTGTTTCCCGCCGGTGAGATTCCGCTGTCGCATAGAGCGGTCGCCTCAGAGGCCCCCAGCAAACCTCGAGGTCCCCACCAGGAGCAGTGATGTTGTATCTTGCAGGGCGATCGTTTTGTTGCAGGTGATGCGTTATTTTAATGCAGATAATGGTCGGATGGAGGATCAGCCGGGCAGAGCTACACTAACATGCGGCCATCTTGCCTGGCGCCCTCTAGCGCTCCCCCTCATATCGATATTCTTGACATCGATATTATTGACATCGATATTTCCATGTCACGATATTTTAAACTTGATATTCTTGTACATCGATATTTGCAACTCGATATTTTGTCTAAACACCAATGACTGGAATGTTAGGGCTCACTTACCAGACAGCACAAGCTGTCTGATTGTGAAAGACCTTTTGTGACCTTACCAAGAACTTAAAAGTGGTCTTAGAACTCACCCATTGCTTAGCACTGGTTGGCTTTATTGTCATTCTCATTTGCTTGCTTCTTAATTGACGGCTTTCCTTCCCCTTCTTGTTTGTTTCCCTCCACTTGAGCATAGCTCTTTACCATCGTTTTGATTGTCTGACTTATATCTTTCGACTACTCACTTTTAGGGGATTACTTTTTTCTTTTTGGTTAAGCACTCTATAAGAGTGCATGTGTCTTCCAGTTCTCTCACTCGTGTGCTTCTTACACACTAAATAACCACCCCATGCTCTGTGTTGCTCTCTACCTTGGGTGCAGCTCAGATGCTCTCATGTGATTTCCCCAAAACTCCCCTGTGCTCCATGTTGCTCTTTCACTTGTGCACTTCTCCCTACTCCTGTGTTGCTCTCTCCCTCATGTGCTACTCTCTCGTGTTCTTCTTGCGTTCCAACTTATCTGCACTCCATTTTGTTCTCTCCATCAAGTGCATCTCTCCCCGCGTGTTGCTCCCTCCCAGTATGCTCCTCTCCCCTCCTCTTCCAACCCCCTCACCCACCCACTCCTCCAGTACCGCAAGCCATCCTTTTCTGTTTTAATTTTGCGCTTTCATTTATTGATCCAAGTGGCATCCATCATATTGGATTTGTAAATAAGAAAAACAGAAATGGCACTTCCTGGAGGAATTTTTCAGGTAGGCCCAGACTTTTTATACTCCTTGTACACAGCATTGGTGCAGCTTGTTCCTTCATGAAGAAGTCCATTAAAATTACTCAGACATTTCCATTGAAGCTTTTAAGAAACGATGTTAAATGAAACACTATTTCGTAACGTAGGAACCCAAGCATTGTTGTTTCAGCAAGAAAAGCTGAAGGTTCTAGACTCAAGAAAACTAATTCCAGATCTTTACAGACAAGGAAATGTCTGGGGAGTTGCTAAGCATGTAAACTAGGATTTGAACTGAAGTAACTCATTGAAGATTAGGACATACATCAGTTGCTTAAAGACAGATTGTGTTAAGACACTTTCATAGTTAAAATACCTTAGTTAAAGTAGCAATGAAATTGTCAGCTAGTGAAGAGGGATGAGTGGTCATCCACACACTGGACACAGGTCATGGAGATTTCAGAATTCAAAGCACAGTCAGAGGCTGCGTAGGTTCTGAGTTCTAAAATACCACTTTGTAAGGATTGGACAGCCCGATACAGGATGGGGATTAGAGGGATAGATGGAATGGTGGAGGAAGGGCAGGTGGTTGTAAAGGAAGGCACAACAGTTTAATGAGAGGGGGGTAAGGCATTCAGGAAAATTAGTAGACCAAGGAATTTGAATGACTAGATTGTCAATAAATGCACACACCATTATATATTTTTATGAAACAAAAGAGGCTGAAAGCAACATACCACAGGGGAGATGATGGAGCAATTCAGACTAATTTTATTGAATTCAAATGAATTACATAGTGTTAAAAATGACTCACTTTAATGTTATGGTTGAAAGAATGGAACGCTTCAATAGCATTAATACGAGACACATTTGACAAAATAATGCCCAAAAACGTTCAGCTATCACATTCCCTCAAATCTTCTTCCTCTGCTATACTGATAAAGGAACTCACCCTAGAAACCATCTCTCAAATCCAGATAAAGCAAGGTGCTGGGTCTATGCTATAAGTAAAAGAGGGAATTCATTATTGACAATGGTTTGCTTTTAAGGGTGCTCAAGATAATCCCAACCCTATACTCAACCTGGTACTAGAGCTAGCATCTACTATCTAAGAAGTTATCATAGGCGGGGACTTTAATTAAATTCCAGTGTTAGCACTGGATTTCACAAATCCATATAGGAGTCAACTATAAAACAAAGATGGCAAGAGCCATAATTAATTAAAAAAAAAATTAGTGTTATTAGACATATGGCATCCGCAACAGCCAAAACTTTGTGAATTTACATATTACTCTGCCAGATTCCACACAGCATCTTAGTCAGATGACAGTATAATACCTTAATATCTCCAACAATCAACCACTACAAAACTCTGAGTACTTTTTCAAATCATGCAGCTTTATTCTGCAAATAGAATGCAGCAATACCAAACCTCATTTCAGACAACCTTTTCTGTACAGAACGTATCTTTTTTAAATACAAGAATTTATACTGGAATTCTTTACAGAGAAGGATAACTCAGCAGAAACAACATTTAATTTCACACTAAGAGGGCTAATAAACTCTCATTTCATATTGTAAAAGAAAAAATCAAGCTCTGTTTAGATGTTTTAAATAAAAAATATTTATGAATCTGAGGGACAGCTGTAGCAAACAGGTCTCCACAATAATTGATTAGCCCGGGCAAAAGCTAAAAAGAAGCTTTGTGACTACTATCTGCATCAGTCCCTCGTAAATGGCAATACCACATGTCAGAAGGTGCTTTAAGAAATCAAAGTAATAGGCATAATATTAGTCTGATCATTAAAGGAGAAAAATAATAGAAATATTATTTCCCGATTAAAAAGCCCAGAAACAAGCAGTGGCACCTCTAAACCCACAGAGATACAAGTTGTAATGCTTTGCCACCATAACAAAGTGTAGAGATTGGAAATTGATATCACCCAAAGTGGTGTTGATAATATCTAAATAAGCTAGGGATCTTTTACATCACAGATCAAAGCATGGTAAATGTATTGCTTCAGCCTCACAACAGGAATTAATCAAGACGATGTGAAATTTTGCAGGTGGCAAAGCCAGCGGTAAAGATAGCTATCCAGCAGAATCCGAGAACTCCTTTTCATACCAACTAAAAGATCCGCTATTTAATTACATACAGTCACATTCTTGCAGGTCGCAAGATGCCTCCTTCAATTGAAAAATGGACAGTAGATAGTTTCCTTAAGCTGGGAAAACCATGAGATGACATAGCTTCATACTGACTAATAACGCTATTAAGCTTAGGATATGGAATCCTCGCTAAACTCTTAGCTGACTGACTCGGGGAAATAGTAATACCTTCATCTGATGAAAACAGATTTATTTTTTACTCGCTATGCGGCAACAAATGCTTATCATTTGAAAGAGGCACTAGACAACTGCACCACCCATAAAGTGACCAGGACAGTCATTTTTTAGGAGGCTTTGAAACTTTTCAATATAGTAAATCGCGCTGAGAAGCTGCCGCTCGAGTACAACTTCTACTTGAGCAACAGAAAGAAGCAGCGCCCTCTTGCACTGTGTGGGATGCGTTCGCGCTGATTTTACAGTGCGGGACAAACACCTGGCACAAAAAATCAGTACAAACGGTGAGAGGTAACCCACTCCTCAACTCGCAGAACTCTGTGTAACTTGGCAGAGTTTTTTTGTCAGTTTGCGGAACTCTGTCCAGGCCTAATCCCAATCTGCCCCTTAGAAACCTGTTCCCCACCCCACTAATCCCAGTCCTACCACCAAAAAGCCCAAGAAAACCCCTCCCAAAGAGACCAACCTATCCCTTCCACATCCCAATCCACCTGAGAAACCTGGTCCCCACCCCACTAAACCCAGCCCTACCACCAAAAAGTCCAAGAAAACCCCTCCCAAAACCAAACCCACCCCTTCCTAAAATGCAGCCCACCCCTCTCCCAAGTACCATCTTAATTGCCTTCTATACCTAATGAAGGCCCCTTTGTGAGGAGGTTCCCTGGCAGTATCAGTAAGGGCACGTTTGGTGGCACGGTATTGTGCTGTGGTACGATTCCACAGTGGACTGGCCATTGGCATTTGTTGTACATTATGGCTATCCTACATTCATTAAAACATTTCATAGTTTTGAAGACATTGGTCCTGCCATTACTTTTCTAATTATTTCATGTTATTGTATAGTTAGTGATGTGTGACTACAGTTGAGTTTGTTTTATCCCTGATTGCTGATTCAGGTGAAATGGTTAGTATGATCTGACCTTGGAGCCAGTGCTGGAGTTACACAGGACAAGGGGAAATGTTGAATGGATGTCTATGTGGGATGAAATTCAATTGGGGCTGACATTACATTGGGTGTTATATTATATGGTAAACAATTCAATATAATGGGAAACCCAATCTACCCTTGAGGGCTTAGGCAATTCAAATAAACTGGTAAACAACGCCTTCAAGGAATTTGTTTGAAATACTTTGTTCTATTGCTTTTGATAAATATTTTTTAGCTGCAAGAATTGTTGATAAACTTGCCACAGAAATGTTATTCAAACATCTTTTATCTAAAAAATAATAATTTTGTTCCTTGTAAAAACATAAGGACCAATGAATCAATCACGGAACAATGAATATTCAAAACACGGGTTTATATAGAAAACACATTTTTATCTTTTTAAATTTATCAAGGGTACTACACAGTTATATAAACAATGTAACACGAGGAAAATAGATACAATTGTATGATCCTTCAATGCCACTATTGTAAACACTTCTTCTCATTGTACATTATTTTCCAGAAGAGAGTGTAGTGTCGACGTTTCGGTCTCTATGCATTTGTCCATGAGACCATCTTCAGGACTACCATAAATATAACAAATGACCCCTGAATGATGTTTCCAAAGATTCAAGAATTACAATTGACACACATATGTCAAATCAATCGTCGTTCTGTAACTTTTGTTTAAGGTGAATAATCATCAAGAGATACAGGTAAATGATATAGGTAAATGAACTCTGGTTACAGAACGACGATTGATTTGACATATGTGTGTCAATTGTAATTCTTGAATCTTTGGAAACATCATTCAGGGGTCATTTGTTATATTTATGGTAGTCCTGAAGATGGTCTCATGGACAAATGCATAGAGACCGAAACGTCGACACTCACACTCTCTTCTGGAAAATAATGTACAATGAGAAGAAGTGTTTACAATAGTGGCATTGAAGGATCATACAATTGTATCTATTTTCCTCGTGTTACATTGTTTATATAACTGTGTAGTACCCTTGATAAATTTCAAAAGATAAAAATGTGTTTTCTATATATACTCGTGTTTTGAATATTCATTGTTCCGTGATTGATTCATTGGTCCTTATGTTTTTACAAGGAACAAAATTATTATTTTTAGATAAAAGATGTTTGAATAACATTTCTGTGGCAAGTTTATCAACAATTCTTGCAGCTAAAAAATAATTATCAAAAGCAATAGAACAAAGTATTTCAAACAAATCCCTTGAAGGCGTTGTTTACCCGTTTATATTATATGGTAAGCATTTCAGCCTGGCCTCGCCACTGTTAACATTACTTTGGTTGCACTTCTCCCTAAGATGAAGTTGAATATGTGTTTGATGTGTTAATGTTAGATATCTGTTTATCTACACATGGAAGGTGTTAAATTGTCATACCATAGTTGACATTTGTATGGACATGTGTTCATTTTCTTATGTGCACCTTACACCTACTTTAGCTACATGTGTGACAAATTCTGTTAGTGCAGTGTTTGCTTTCATGACTTGCACATTACCTGCACATGCATGGCACCTGGCTATGCTATTCGTTGTCCCTGATATACGTCAATCCACAGGTCCTGTGCACATTGAGGTTTTCAGGCATGTGCAAATGGGCTGGGCCCTAGAGACACAGCCTTTTAAGGTTCCCCCTGTTGGAGGCATCTCTTTTCTGCAGAGAGTGTTTACATTGTGCCCTTTGAATGCTTCTCACACTGATTGATTGTAATCCCATTTACTGACATTACCTTTTAATGTGGGTAATGGGTGAGAGGCCAATACAGAGTTGTAGCAGAGAAGGTGTCTCAGTTTAATGACACATCCATACAGAAGCATTTTTGATATCACGGCAGGACCTAGGATGTGTGCAATGTGAGGGTGTAAAAGAAATTAATAGGTGTGATATTGATGAGAAGGTGCTGTTGTGTGACACAATTTAATGTACACATCACTATCACTGATTATTAGAGGTAAACAAGTGTCCATTTGTGTACAGTGTGCCTGTGCAGTGTCAGTGATTTGGCCAAGGAGGGCATCATACTGATGTATTTGAGTTATACATTTAACACGATCCCAAACATGGTCCCACAAAATATGTTTGACCAAGGGACCCCAATCCCCTTGCCAGATCCATGGTGGGGCAGGGATTTGCTGAGGAGTCGATAAAACAGGTAGGAGTATGACTTACCGTCGGTTACGTCCGCGATGGCTTCGGTTTTTAACATGATCAAGCAGGCACAGCAGCAGCAGGATGTGCACGATGTGCTCCATGGCAGCACAGGACCTGTAGAGGTCAGTACAAGTGAGTTTCAGCCTTATATACCTCCCTTTCCACCCGTTCAGATGTGGTGGTTGTAATGCCGGGGTTTGCACTGGCGATTCTCCCTCCAACACACTCACTGGCCTATTCCAACACCACTGAGGTCGGGATTTCCTCACGGTGGCAGCGGGAGCAAGGCAGTCTTTCATCTATGTAACCACATGTCTCGTAATATGGCATTCAGATCGCCAGCAGTGCGGCAGTCGATCTGATGCCAACACCGCAGAGGTCCCAAGACCACCAAACTCGTAATCAGGCCCTAAGTGTAGAATACGCCACTAACAGCCAATTTGTCAAAAAAATTATTGCATTATCCTACATCCCAGTCATGGAGGTAGTCAACCACTGTAACTTACTAATAGACAGCCCTTTCTACCAAAAAAATATCCCCTAATGGACTATTTTGATGATACATGGGTTGCAGACTACATCGGTCAAGACACAGACGTTAAGCAAAATTCCAGACACCGTGGTAGAATGTCTATGACAGCACCCTAGCACAGGAAGCCAAAACAAACAACGAAGTGGAAGGATGGCATAATGCCTTCTAATCCACGCTAGGCAGAACTCAACCTACAATATACAAATTTATTGAAAATTTACAAGAAGACCAGAGCTACCAAAAACTGAGAATAGAACAATCTGTTACCGAAATTGGCACTAAACTTAACAAACAACTTAAAAATGTACAACATGCTGCAAAGTAAAATCAAAATTTCCATAAATAACAAAGGACCAGACTACTTAGAAGTATATACTTTTTTAATAATAATATAGATATTTTATTACATCAGTGAAAAAATGATAAATAATAGAAAAAGTATTATTCCCTGATATAATAAAAAATATTAAAATTAAAAAATATATATATTACTGACCAATTAACCAACTTAAAAATGACTTCATAACATCAAACAAGTACAACACTTAGGGCCCCATTACAATGTCGGTCGGAAAGGCTCCAAACGGGATTTGGTTTTTCCCAACCCGAGTTGAAACCCATGTTCCCGACCGACTCGGAAACATTTCCGACCAACCGATTACGATGGTAGGTAACCATTCGGTCTGTCCGACTCATTTCTGACCAGCATTCGGAGAGTCCGAGTTGGTCACATCTGAATCGTACAGGTCTATAGACCGCATTTCCGGCCAACGTACTACGATGTCGGTTTTGGACAGCCTTTCCAACTCGGTCTGTCCGACATGGAACAGCTGTCAGAAACTGACTTTGGGGGCCCATAGCAGGTCCCCCTTCACCTGGAGGCCTTTGGTTGGGGCCCATGGGGGTACCCATAGGACCCCTCTTTGCAGCCATGCACAGTTTGGCAGGCACCATGGGGTGCCTGCCACAGGGTGCATGGTTTTCAGCAGCCACTTCTTTCTTCAATGAGAGCCTGTGTTGTCAGTCGGAACACAGGCTCCCATAGAAGTCAATGGGAGTCCGACCGAACGGTGTGCGGAACCATCGTAATCGGTTGGTCGGAATCCCAGAACCCGATTCGGTGGGAAAGGATTCCGACTAGGAGTTGGTTGGAATGCTTTCCGACTGACATCGTAATGAGGCCCATAATGCAAACAATACCATGTATAAAATCATAAACATTACATAAACAATACATTATGACATTTCCTACTCAGAACAAAAACATTTTTATTTAAAACTTACTGCTTTGTAGCTGCAGATCTCTCACCAAATCCACATAGCAAAAAATAGTAATCCAACAAAAAATGAAGAAAACAAATACAAAAAGCCCCCCTAAAAAGGAAAAATATGAACAATCCAATCGAAATCCCTCAAACCAATCCAAAGTCTGTAGGTTCCATAAAAATCAGATTTTTTTTATTTTTTAAAAGAACAGCTCTAGAAAACCGAAAATTAAGGAAATCTAAGTCAAAACAATTGGTTTATAATGAAGCAAAACAGATTTCCTTAAAAAAAAAATATATAAACTCCAACTTCCCATTAAAATCACTGATAAACACAATCCTGTAAAAGAAACATAAACACCCACCCATGCAATACATTACAGTCCCAAATAAATACATACATATCACTTAGGGCCTGATTACGACATCAGTGGTCCGTACGCCGGACTGCCGATGCCGCGGTCGGGAGAACATCGCAGGCACTGCCGTATTACGAGTGGACCACCGGGCTGGTGGTCTGAAGTCGGCAGTCCCACCACAGTGGCATGGCTCGGCTATTGAGAAGGGCTGCAGCAGATGCTGCCATGGTGCAGCACCTTCTGCATGTCCGTGCAGTATGTGCCATGCACTATGTCATGCATGGCACATACTGTATGCACGATAGTGCAAAGAGAGGGGGGCAAAACATGTGCGCCCATGCACTACCCCCTGGCAAAATCACCCGGCTTCCCTTTCTGCCATTCTTTTCATGGCGGGGTTCCTGCCATGAAAAGGCTGCTGAAAAGGAAAGGCATAATCCTGATGGCGGTGCCTCCCTTGGCACCGCTGCCATTCAGCACCGCCTTCTTGTCCACAGCACCGCCGGGATTCAATATTCTGGTGGTATCGATGGTGTTGTTGCGGGCTGGTGGCATATGGACCACCTTGGTTGCAGTGGTCGGACCACCAATACGGGTAAGGTGAACCTAGGACTGACATACTCGTATTAAGGCTTTTAGGGCCATATGTATCAAGCCTTTTTCCCATTTGCAAACGGGCAGATTCTCAGAATCGGCCCGTTTGCGAATTGGAAAAAGCCTTTTGGGATGTATCATCCCAAAAGGCCATCGCAAAATAGAGAATTTCAAAATTTGCGATTCTCTATTTTGCGTATGCAATTAAGGAATTGCAAATTGCGATTCCTTAAATGCAATTCGGGAAGCACCAGAAATTTGCTATTTGGCCTTAAGGAATTGCAAATTACCACCAACTTCAAGTTGGTGGTAATTTGCGATTTTCTTTAAAAAAGCACTTTCTTTGATTTTTTAAAAGTGCCATATGTCGCACGTGCGCAAAATGTGCACACATGCATATTTCAGGGGTGCAACAGGGTGTCCTTTTGGCACCCTTGCAACCTTGAAATTGCATTCTCAATTTGTGATTCTCTAATTGGTAATCGCAAATTGAGAATGTCTTCCCATTCATTCCTATGGGCCTCCTAGCCCATAGGAATGAATGGGAAGGTATTCCTTATTTGCGAATCTCAATTTGCGATTCGCAAATAAGAAATATGTAGGATTCGCAAAATGTTTAGCAAATCCTACATACATTGCATTTTGCGATTCTCTAATTGCGATTTGCTAAAAATCGCAATTTGGGAATCGCAAAACTCTTTTTGATACATATGGCCCTTAAATCATCGAAACATAAGTACCATCACATATTTTAGCAATAACATGATCGTACATTATTAATGCATTTTAAAAAAGCGACACAGCAACTCAGTGCAAAACAGTAACAAAAACCTACCTAAACATACCACAAATTCCTAAACAGCACAATACCTACCTTCCACATCCATCCTACATCCCCACACCCTCAAACCCCTTAAAAAGCCCTAAAAAGGGACTTACCTGTTCCGACGAACAGCAGCACCTAACCGCAACTCACCTCCTAAAAAGATCCAAAATAACACCAATAGACTGCATAATATAAGCTTGAGGTAAAACAAAATGGCCATGGCCACCACATGAAACTAAAAAGACTATCTCCTAATAGAAATCAATGGGAAATATAGCAAAAATGTTTAATAAATGTTGGATTTTTTTTTAAAATTATTACAAACGTTAAACATGTCAAACAATGTTGTAAAAAATATTACAAAAATTTTGAATTATAAATTAAAAAATACTAAAAAATAAATACCAAAATGTAACATATACTAATGATAAATATGGTAAACAATGTTTAAAAAATGTATGTCAAAAAGTTTTTGCAATAAAAAATAAATTATGTTATTCATTTCAGTTTAAAATTGCTAATATTTTTATGAAAAAATGTATCTGACAAAATGTAATAATATACAATCAATTAAAATTGTCAAAATAAAAAATATATATATATATATGTGTGTGTGTGTGACATCTTTTTATTATTCTAAATTTGGAGTAAATCTTAAACACTAAAGGGGGGACATTTATGATTCCCACTGCAATCTAAACCAACTCATGGAAAGGTGTTGGGCACTAAAGGGGTGATATTTACTATTCCCACTCCCATCTAAAACAACTTTGGGGAAGGTGTTGTACACTGAAGGGGTGACATTTACTATTCCCACTCCAATCTAAATCAACTCATGGAAAGGTGTTGGACACTAAAGGGGTGATATTTACTATTCCCACTCCAATCTAAAACAAATTTGGGGAAGGTGTTGGACACTAAAGGGGTGATATTTACTATTCCCACTCCAATCTAAACCAACTTGAGGAAGGTATGGGACATAAAAGGGCAACATTTACTATTCCTACTCCCATATAAACAATTTGGGGAATGTGTTGGACACTAAAATGATAAACCTTCCTATTGCCACTCCAATCTAAACCAACTCATGGAAGATGTTGAACACTAAAGGGGTGATGTTTACTATTCCCACTCCAATCTAAACCATCATGAGGAAGGTGGAGAGCACTAAAGGGGCAACATTTACGATTCCTACTCCCATCTAAACCACTATGTGGAAGGTGTTGGACACTAAATGGGTGACATTTACTATTTCCACTGCTACCTTAAGCCACTTGAAGAAGGTGTGGGACACTAAAATGGCAACATTCACTATTCCTACTCCAATTTAAACCAATTTGGGTAAGGTGTTGGACACTAAAGGGGTTACATTAACTATTCCCACTCCAATATAAAGCAATTTGAGGGAGGTGTTGAACAGTAAAGGGGTGACATTTTCTATTCTCACTCCAACCTAAACCAACTTAGCGAAAGTGTTGGACAGTAAAACGGTGAGACTTCCTATTGGCAATCTAATATAAACAAACTTAATCAAGGTGTAAAAAACTTAAAAATGCAAATTAAATAGATCAAATTCAAAATAAAACGTTTTACCTTCAATATAATATTTTATCAATACAAAATACATAATTAACACAACATATTATCACACTTAGGGGCCCATTACGATACCCGGCGTAAAAAAATCCGCCAGGCATGGAAGCGGCAAAAATCCGCCCGCACACACCGTCTGAACACCGACCACGCCATTACGATTACACAAACCGAAAACCGCCATCGGCGGAAAAATCACACAAAATACCGCCCGCCATCGTCCGAGTCGGAGTCAAACCGCCCGCCACGGACGGAAACACGCACGACAACACAAAACCGCCCGCCCTCACGGCCGACACACCGCACGTGAGATTACGATCGCACCGCCATGAGCGCGGGAAAACTACAAATATACCGCCCGCCAGCGCAAACAACGCCGATGAGAATCGACACGGCAGAAGCCATGGCGCCCACGTCCCTGCACAGAAACCATCCGCTCACAAAACCAATCGCACACAACATGGCCAACAAGTCCACACAGCAAGGCACGCACAAATACACAAGCACAGTACACATCCCGAAAACACCCCCTGGACAAACAAAAACTACAAAGGCCAGAACCCCAGACACAACACACCTGAAAACAACAGACCATGAGGACACACCCACATAGGTAAGTACAAAAGCAGCACTCCCACAGACCACAACCCCTTGCAACATTGCAAACCAGAGAGGAGAGGAGAGGACACAGTGACACAGCAAGGACAGCAGCACACCACAGAAACGCACACATCACAACCACCACCACCACCACCACCACCACCAAACACCGGCACCACAAACCCCCTGCACATTACACAACACACACCGCACCAGCACCACAAACACCATGGCACCACAAAGAATGCCCAAGTTCACGCCCATTGAGCTGACGGTCATGGTCGACGAGATCATCAAGGTGCACCCACAAATCTATGGGAACATGGTCCAGCACACACCACTAGCCACCAGAAACAGAATGTGGAACCGGATCGTAGACCAGGTCAATGCAGTCGGGACCCTGCCCAGGAACAGAGTCGAAATAAACAAACGGTGGAATGACGTCAAGAGCCTGGTCAAGAAGAAGGAGACCAAGAACAGAGAGCTGGCAGCCGTCACTGGCGGAGGGAATCCCGCGCTCTTCAAGACCTTCAAAGCGTGGGAGGAGAAGGTGCGAGTCATCATACATCCCGAGATCCTCCCCGGATTAGCAGGGGGAGTGGAGGCTGGTAAGTACAAACTAATGTATACCAGCACACCGCTATGTACTCACATGCACTACCACCATGCCACAGCTCCCAGGGACAAACACCCCCATGTCCAGCACACAATACACAACACATCACACACACATGCAACAGACACCACCACACACAGCCCAAACAGAACAACTGTAAGATGCGTGGGGACATGTGTACACTCAGCCAGCCACGTAACCACCAACAGGTCCCCAAATATGCCAGAAGCGCCACAACGAGCACCCACCACACCCATGTGTCCGCCACAGCTGCACTAACCGACAAGTAACAGGTAAGTGGCAGGAACACAAAGTGCAGTGGGTGGGAGGGTGGACAGCCCAAGTACAACACACACCAGGCCCCTAGTCCCACAGCACAGCAAGGAGGAGCATCCCCCACACCCCACAGCCACGTGTCAGCCACCGCAGTGCACAACGACAGCCGAAAGGTAGACATCACGGTCCACAGCAATCGGTGTCAGTGGGTGTCCAGCCACCACCACGACCCACAACACCCCCCCACCCCCACAGACCTGCAACATGGAGCACCCCCCGCTTACAACCATGTGGCATCCAGTACAGTGCACGCCCGAACAACCTGCAGGTGGGAAACTGGACAGGGCTGGATTACTGGAGGCATGAGGACCGGAACACGACCAACACATGGGACATGTCACGTAGCAGACGAACACGCAGCACCGCCCACCGTCACGAACAAGTGAACAATGTGCACACGGACATGAACCACAGACTCACACCCCACATGACCCATCACAGACATAGCAACACCCAAGGAGCCACGTCTGCATGCACAAGCCACACTGAATATAGTACCACACGGCAGCCACTGTGCAACTCATCACACACAACCGAAACACCATTGAAGTCCTGTCCATGTAGCCCCTACTGCCTGTCAACCACACACCCCACAACTACGCCTATGTAAGACAAACAACACTAGACGCAACAGAGCGGAACAACATAAATGCACACGAACACCACTGAACCCATCAAACACACAGACACACCATGCACATACAACATACCATCCATCCCATCCGTCAGCCCCAGTCTCATGAAAGGCATGTCATCCGCACAGCTGCCACACATACAGCAGTCACGCTAAGATACATGCCCATGACCAACCATGTGCCAGAAGTCAATGAAGCGCACGCCACACTGTGAGCAACAACACACAACATGGGCCACACCCCCCCCGAGCACTGCAGTGATGCACATGGCACAGGGCAGCACGCACACCAAGGAGATGGGACAACTGCAATACGTTGGCTGGCACACAACCATCACTCACTCATAACGATGCGTCCAATGCCATGTCCAGTAATCACAACAGACAGCAAATATGCAGGCCATGTCAAGCATGCACACACCTCAAACCATGCACTGTCATGCTGCCACAACACATGTCACGTTCGGCACCCATGGCTCACAGCATGTACCCCAAAAGCATATTCCCTCCCAAATGCGAATCTGGGGCATGGCCCCCATGTTGCCATATGCGTTCCTAAGCGTCCCATCTGAACACCAAAAGCAAAGTACAAACCAGACCCAGGATGGGCCAGGAGCCCGCATACACCAGAGTCACAATAAGTAGGGGCACAGCAACACACCCATCGGCATGGCCAATCCGTCCCATGCCACATGTGCACAGCACACAGTCCCATTGCCAAGCACACACAACTACAAATGCTACAGACACACACACGCCTCCGGGAAACCCATGTACGAGATTGCACGAACTGTTAATGTCAGACGACAAATACATACTTCGCCAGGTGCAACACAATAACAAATCTCATTCTCTCCACAGGTGACGAACTGCTGGATGCTGGGGATGGAGACAGCAGCCAGCACAGCCAGCCTACAAGCCCCCAACGAGGACACACGGATGTGGAGGATCTGTCCTCCTCTTCGGACACGGACCACCAAGCAGGCCCATCTGGTGTGGCAGGTCCCAGCCGCTCCCCAGGACCCCTCCTACCCACCAACCCATCATCCAGGGCTGCTGAACATTCCCAGCCCCCTGCTGCCACTGTCGTTGCGGCCACACCCACGGTCATTGCGGCCACACCCACGGTCATTGCGGCCACTACCACTGCCGCAACCGCCACCATCGCCGCACCGACCACCACCGCCGCCACCACCACCACGTCTTCGCTGACACCAGCCCCAGCGCAGGTGGTGGCCCGGCCGACTGGATCCACCCTGGGAGCCACAGCGAGGACCGTGGTGAGCAATGTGGCTAGTGGGCAGGCCGGTGGCAGCAGTACTGGTAGGAGGAGCAGGGTCAGGGAAACGCAAGTCTCCCTGGGAGCCATGCCCTGCCTCAAATGGCCAGAGTCCTTGGGGCCTATGAAGAGGCCCAAGAACAATGGGTCAGGTCTGCTTCAGACACGCGGGAGGTGCTGGGGGTGCTGAGGTCCATGGACGCCCGTATAGGTCAACTCGTGGACCTCATGGGCCAGCTGGTGGTGAGGTCACAGCCAGGGACAGCAGCTCCACCACCGCCACCACCTGCCGGGGCGCAGGGTCGTGCAGCTGCGTCCAGTTCCCCTGCGTCCACAGCCAGTGAGCACACCTCAACCACCAGCATGTCGCAAGCAGGCACCCCCCTCGCAAACGTGGAAGGGGCCGTCCGAAGTGGAAACCGATCTCCCGGGAGGACTTCGCACGCTCCAGACGCAAGTGAGGCAGCCAGCCAGCCTTCCTTGACCACCCACTGCATTGACTTGGACTACGATCCCACTCCACACAGCCATCTGGATGGCATGTGTGTGTTGGACTATGGACATAGAACCAGTGGGTACACCCTGAGCATCACGCAGCCATGACCGACAGCTCATTGTCACTGCACGCACCACTTTTGTCATCACCTTACACACAATCACATGTCACAGTTTGAAATAAATGCACCTCTTACACAAACTGCTGTTTGTGCCCTGTGTTTTATTTGTACGGAATACAACGGCCACCTTGGGCGGAAAGGCACCTGATGCGTGGCATGGCAATGGAATCCGGAGGGCCTGTAGGGACCTAGGGGTGGGAGACAGAACAGGAGCACATTCAATGAGTGTGTCACACACCCATCACACAGTACATGTCAACAACTACAAGCAATGTACACACATCGCACAGAGCAATAGGGCACAATGCCACAGCCACCAACAGTGGCATACTACCCTGGCCATGGAGCGTTGACACACAGCACGCAGTGAACAAACGGCCACCCTGACACAGCACACACACACCTGCACAGATACAGCCACATCAGCCGTCGTACATGGACACTCACCGTCAAGTGAAGTAGCGGGCGATGAGCTGCTGCCGCACATTCCCAGCTTCCTCCTCTCCGCTGTCCTCCTCACTCGAGCTGTCCTGGTCTGCGGGCTGGGGCCCTGGTTGATCTCCGTCATCCACGATGAGGGGGATCTGCTTCCGAATGGCCAGATTGTGCAGCATGCAGCACGCCACCACTATCTGGCACACCTTCTGTGGGGAGTACGCCAGCGCACCCTCGGTGCGGTCCAGGCACCTGAACCTGGACTTGAGGAGGCCAAAGGTACGCTCGACCACACGTCTGGTCCTCCCATGTGCCTCATTGTAGCGATCGTCTGCTGGGGTGCGAGGATTCCTCAATGGACTGAGCAGCCATGCCCCATTCGGGTACGCAGAGTCACCTGGGTGTAAGGGACACAGAGAACCGTTGCTATTCCAACTGGACAGGGGACAGCATCGCACAACCAGCACGCTACACAACTCCACATACTCACCGACAATACAGCCACGATCCTGTTGCAGATTGGACATCAGTCGTGGCAAGATGCTGTTGCGCATTATGTGTGCGTCATGGGCCGAGCCTGGGAACTTTGCACACACGTGGGTGATCACCATGTCCGCAAGGCACACCACTTGCACATTCAGGGAGTGCGTGTGCTTCCTGTTGCGGTACAGGTGCTCAGTGGCCTGTGGTGGAACAAGGCCAACATGTGTGCAATCAATGGCACCAACGACGTGTGGGATCCTGCCAAGGGCATAGAATGCACCCTTCACTGCCGCCAATTCACGAGCCCTGGGGAAGCGGATGTACCTGTTTCGGTACAGCATCATGGCTGCCAGTACATCCCTCAGCACCTTGCTGAACATGGGCTGGGACATCCCTCCTCCACTGCCCACTGTGTGCTGGAATGACCCAGTGGCGAAGAAATGCATGGCGGCCATCACCTTAGCCGTGGGGGTGACAGCAGTCGGATACACCCTGCGGGGACGGAGATGGGGTTCTAACATGGCACACAGTCGATGCAGGGTTGGCCTGTCCAGCCGAAACTTCCTAATAACCTCTGTATCGTCCATGTCCGCCAGCAATTGGTATGGGCGGTCAATGTTCGGTCACCGCCTAGGGAAAATGGCAGAGGACACATGTCAAAGCAACACAACACATAGCAATTTCGCATACACATCACTGACATGACTGAGCAAGCATATGAGCCACAGCCCAGCTGTCAAGCTGGGACGGCACGCCCACAATACACTTACACAGGTCTCCCAACAATGGCAATGGCAAGTGATACAAACCACTGCCATGTGCATGCACATGGGGATCTAGGCCCCAATGACTTGCGGGGCGTGCTGATGGGGACTGACTGCATATTCGTCAAGCGGCAACGCCACGGCAACATGAATGTCTGCTGAGCATGGAACTGCTTCCGAGGCTGGATGAGTATGGCACACGACGACGACGATGTGGGCACAGGCTGAGCGGCCAAAACAAGTGGGACCTGTGGCACGAGGGGATATGAGACAGTAGTAGGTGTCAGCACTGCACCCTATGTACAGCACTGTACGGATCACACCTCCCGAAACATTGACAGGTGTCCACATTGACAGCCCCATGCCAAGACGGCTGTGTGCTTGCAGTCACACGTCACAGGTGAGAGGTTACATTGCACGTGCCAGGTGGCAGACGTACATAGTGGGATCTGGCATGTGTGTGCATGTGTCTCCTGTTCAGGATCCACCAGATGGGCGCTGACTCTGTACTGACCATTGGACACAGCATGTTCCGTGGAAGGCTTGTGTGTGTGGGATGGTGGCACTGGATGTGCCTCCGTTGGGTGGGGGGCCATGCACAGGGCGGGTACGTCGATGATTGCGCATTGTTGGTCACGGTGGGTGCACCAACTAAGATGTGTTGCCCTGTGTTCAATTCCTATGTCCGCATGATGATGGACTGTAGATGTGGGCAGACTACACATTGGTCGATGTGCTGTCTATATGCATGTGCCTTCACACCAGGCACAGCTGCCCCTGCACATGTGACCCCTGCTGGACTCGCTGCTGGGTCTGTGGAGCTGATGCACCTTCTGTGTGTGGGGCGGACAGCTCTCCTCACTTCCCTCATTGCGCATGTCATGACTTTGCCGCAGGTGACATGGATCATGGCGGGCCCACATGTACGCGTGGGTAGGCTACACATGATTGTTCACTGGTCGCCACCCCCAGTCAGTGTTTCGAATGGGAAGGTTGTCGTGCTGGTGGTATATTCGATGTGGCGGATGGGCGGGCCTAGGTGTGGGCTTAGATTCCGGACATGGGGGGGTAGTTGGATTGGCGACTAGTTGCAGTACACACAGGACACGTCTCTTCCTTTCCACATCTGGGTCATCCCTTGTACTCACTGACAGTGATACAGTCATCTTCGCCCCAGCCCTCATGTCCTCCCCTCGCTCCCCCAATATGCATGTGCACCTGCGAGGCTGGCACTTGCACAGGCAGCCCCAAGCTCACACCAGAGAGGGCAAGGAGTGTATGTGTGGGTCCAGTTGCACGAGTGGGCTGTCTCAGGGTATGATGTGTTGCGGGACGCCGTCCACCTGCGTGGTGCCCCAAATGGAGACCCGGCCTGCATGGACTATGCATCACAGTCTTCGCCTTCCGGATCCGCCACCTGCGACACCCAGTGGCTGTGGCTGCCCTTGCGGCCAGGCCGCGTCCGTCTGTGACTGATGGCCCACACATTCACTCTTTGGCCTCTCTGGGGAGGGCTCGGGGTGGTGGCGCACGCGCTTGCACTTAGTCGCAATGGCATGTGGCGTGGTTGGTATAATGGGCAATGGATGGGATGGTGCGAGCCACCTCCCGTGACGTCAGTGCTGCTCGTGCTGTGGTGCGTCCCCCTACACTTCCATTTGACTTGTGCCATGCTAGACGTTGAGGTTCTATTGCCTGCGTGATATGACCAGGAGGAGCGCGAGGAGACCTCTCACACACCATGCTCCACTGCCATCCTGTGCCCTGTATCGCCTGTGCGGATTGACTATGTTGGGGTTACACCTGGTCGACTGGGGCTGTGTGTGCCTTGTCAAGGGGCATGGCGGGCGCACAACAGGATCCAGCTTGTCCACAGAGGGTGGGCTGAGGTGCGCCTGGTACCGCTTTGTACGTGTGCCCGGCTGCTGTGCACACACGTGTTCACTCCCCCCGACAGGTGTCCTCTCACAATGCCCAGGGAAGCGGTGGTGTACTGTTCATGACCCCTCCCAACACGGCGTGCTCCAACTTGGCATGTGCGCATCTACCCGTCACACCCACCCACCTGAGCACTGCGTCCATACGACTTCACACGACACATGTGTGTCTTCCACAGTTGTGCTACTCATTTGCGTTGACATCCAATACCAGTGGACTACATGGTCATGTCACGACTGCCGTGTACTTCACATTCTCTCATCCTCTCTCATTCGTACTTGTGAAATGAGTCAGCGGAGACAGTTTTGGTTTCAAACATTATATTGAGTCTTCTGTCCTCTGTGATGCAGTATAGTGGACACTACTGGCAGCGGAATACATGTTGAGGATATACTGAGCATGATTTCAAATGGGATAGGGTGTGGGGTTACATGTGACTGGCTGTTGCATGTGGGATGTGGGCTTCAGAGTTACATCTGCTTGGCCAAGGCTGTGCTAATGTACATTTACGTATAGCTGCGGAGCTGCGGACTTTGACACAGACGGTATACATGTAGCCTACCAGACCGCTTGGCATCATGGGCACAGTCCATCTCAGTTCCATGTGACAGGTTTGCTGCGGTTGTTCCTCATGCACGCGTGCATGTGAGATGACATCAGGGCATGGGCTTGCGTGCATGCAGCGGCGTGCCACTTGTTGTTGCAATGTGGTGGTTACTGGACATGTCACAGTCACTGGGGTCGTGTTGTTGTTGTATGCACTTGTCTTCCATGCAAAGGTCCTGGTATGGGATTCCCGGGGCGGGGGTGGGAGGGGTGCAGCACCCACAGACTCCAGGCGACCTATTCATGTCCACTGAGCGGTGTGTGTGTCCATGTGCGCTGGATCCATGTCGTGTCCTGGTTGTTCGTGCAGTTCCGTCCATGTGGGTGCGATACACAGACCCCATGCCACTGCCTCCCACGATGCATGCGGTGTTCCTGGATGTGATGGGGAACAGTGTGCATGTCCCGGTCATATCCGATGTCATGGCGATGTCGTTGATGGTGTGGTGACAGTTGCCGGTCGTTTGGTATGGCTGTTGTGGTGGTGACTGGCCAGTCCGTGCGGAAGCTAAGCATGAGTGCGGGGTTGCACATCATAGGTCAATCGGTGAACCTGCGTTGTGGTCCGACGAATTTACAGGTTGTCAGGTATGCGATGCCGTCCAGCAGGGCTTCCATGTCATTGGTAGTGTACATGTTTGCCAGCCAATGTAGCGGATGGTGGCTCTCAAGGTGTTGTTCGTAAGTTGTCCCTTGGAGGACCATGATGGGGCATGCTGGGTGACATTCGATGTAGCTGTTCTCGATGATCCGTCGTGTGGAGGCACAGTGGTCCCATTTCAGTGCGGGTGCGATGTTGGCCACATACGCCATGCCCCCATAGGCAGAGCAGGCCCTGTCGTGTGCGTCCAGAGGGAGGAGTAGTGGTAACAGGTCCGCCTTTAGACATGCCGGGTTGGAGAGGCACATCTCCACGGGATGCTGGTAGGGACACCTCCGACAGTAGAAGACGGGCATGACGCAGCTGAACAATGTGATGCGGTAAGTCAGTCGGTAACTTACGTTCAGCAGGGACAGGAGATCGCATCCCAATATATGTTTCAGGTTGGTTTTGTACAGATTGACCTGTCCGGCGTAGTTGGGTAGGTGTGTTGCAGTTGCCATTTTGCAGCGGTGCGTTGTGGTGGCGTGCTCCGGCTGTGTGTGCAGTCTGCAATGTGCACGCTCCGAGGTTGCTGTGAGCTCTGTGTAGTCGTAGGGAGACAGGACTTGTGTTCTGTTGGCTTGTGCGGAGGACACGGGCCCTCATCCCACATGCTTCTCAGACAGTTCAAGGTCAGTGATGTGTGACTCCTTCCAATTAACTTGCATGTGGCCGACATGAGGGAGTGTTTTCTTTTTTCTTCCCCGTCCGTTGTGTGCTTCTGTGATATGCGCTATCTGCCCTGTGGTCGGTCTCCTCGGCATGCCTGTGTTGGTCTTTTCTTGGACAATGGCTGTATTCACCGGCTTCTTTCGTAGGGCTGTGGTTTCGGAGTTGGAATGGAAGGTCATTCAGTGCTGTCTGCTCTCCCTTGTGTGGGCGGCAGGCTGCCTTTCCGCGCTGCCTTGGGCCTTGTGTGTGAATGTTATTCTTGGGCCACCTGTTGTCGGTCCCCGGGCTCTTTGGTGTTCCGTTTTATATGTCTTGTTCATATGTGCAGGGTGGTATGGGTGTTTCAGTGTGGTACTGGCGTTCCTCTTCCCGAAGGGGCCCTGCTTCTCCTAGTTGGTGTTGCCGCCGCTGTGTGCTACGCCATGTTTGTTACACTGGGGTGTGTCCTGCTGTTGCGTGACTTCACTGACATGTGTGCGTCGGTTGTGTGGCGTTGGGTGTTGTCCGTGAATTGGGCGTTGGGGACATGTCTGTGGCAGGCCTGTCACGTGTCATGTGCGTTCGGGGTGGGGCTGATGTGTGTGCTGCTTGGTTGTGTCCCTGTGTCTGTGTGCGACGCATGCATGGCGCTGCGGTTGGCCTCTGCGTTGTGCGCATGTGTGGCGGCGTCATCGCCGCTTTGGGGCCGTGACGGGGTCGTTGGTTCCTAGTCCCAGGTGGTGTGTACACATGTGTTACGCGATATTACGATTTGGCCTGTGTGTCATATGTGGATGCAATGGTGGATGTGTAGTGTACACGCGCTGGTGGGGGGTTGTCCGCTTTTCCGCCCTTGCACTGTGTGCGCTGTTTGCGTGCACTTGTTGTGTGTGTGCCTACCTGCGTCTCCGCGGTACGTTGCGTCCTTGGTGGTGCATCAGCAGGAGCATGGGGAGGGCCTGCAGTGCTGGATTCATGCTCGGGGAGCCGCTTCTTCGTTGTCCGTGCTCGGCGTCCGTGTTACCGCTTCGGTTTGTCGTACGGTATCTCTTGGCCGTGGGAGCCGTTTGTTTGCGGCATCGTAATTTATACGCCGGGCGGGACGTGTTTCGTCGGACGGTGTGTGTCAATTAGGCTGCGCCGCTACGTGTACGGGCGCACTTTGATGGCGGACGGTGTTGCTGGCTTGCCGGCGGTGTTTGGCCTACTTTTCGCATCGTAATTGGGCGGGCGTGTGGACTGCTGCGTGCCGGCGGTAACTGGTGGTTTTTGCATCCGCCAGCACGGCGGTTGTGCTTCCGCCCGCCATCGTAATGAGCCCCTTAAGCACTTAATGAAATTATATATTTTTCTAAAATATTATAACACTATAATTTAAACTACTATTATTTATATAAAAAGTTAAATAAATAATCTAATTTCCAGAAATGAAATGAATATTTTCTACCATTAAAAGGAATCTTACAACTACAATTCATTAATAAAAACACATTTTCCTTAAAAATGTTACAAAATTATTGAAATTTTTAACATAGTAAAAATTTGTATTTTTTTCCTTTCTAAATATTATTGCAACACTATTTAATATAATGACAACAATTCCATACAAAAAGTTTGAATTTTAATTTAGATAGATAAAGAAATACAAATATAAAAATATATGAGCATTTTCCAAAATATTTTAAATATGTTTAAATATATAGGGGCTTATTAAGATGTCGGTTGGAGGCACCATCTCGGACTCGGGACCGACCGACCTCCAGCTGGCGGTTCTGACCGCCTGATTACGATGTGACCGAACACTGTTCGGTCGCATACCCACTTTTCTCTATGGGAGCTTGTGTCACGGCCGTAAACCGGCCATAATACAGGCTCCTATGGAGAAATGGTGGTGTGTGTAAAACCGTGCACCAAGTGGCAGGCACCCCATGGTGCCTGCCACACAGTGCAGGGTTTTACAGGGGTACCCTAGTTACCCCCTCGACCACCAACCATAGACCGCGGAGGCAAGGGAGCCCTGCTAGGGGTCCCCAAAGTCACTTTCCGACAGCTTTTCCATATCAGAAAGTCCGGCATGGAAAGGCTGTGGGAAACCTACATCGTAATCCCAACAGCGGAAATGCCGTCCATAGGGGATTGCGGTGAGGTTTCAACCGGCTGGAAGACTCCGAGAGCCGGTTGGACCCGAGTCAGAATGACCGGCCGGTTTATGTTCCGACTGCCGACAGCGTAATCGTGCCATTGGACTGCAAACCGACAGTGTCGGTCGGAAAGCCTCTGACCATGGTCGGAAACCTTCTGACGAGCAGTTGGAGGCTTTCTGACCGACATCGTAATGGGCCTCTTAATGTTTCATTTTTAAAAAAAGTTTACATATCTAATTTCACATTAAATTAAAAAAAATATTAAAAAACACATTTTCAAATAAATTTAAACATTTGCGTATCAATAAAATTAATAATGAACAAGTAAAAATTATAAATACATACAAATATAAAATTATTTAAATAGTTTCAAAAATATTTTAAATATTTAAATTATTTTTAAAATGTAAAATATAATATCATATTAAATTTAAAAATAAAATATTATTTAATTCAATATATTTTCCAAATATTTAAATTTTTTGAAAATCTCAAAAATTATTAATCAACAAAAATTATATTATACATTTTTAAAAAATCTCCCCACCCTTTTCCCCTACTATCCCGCTACTAAAAAAATTCAATTCTGAAACAAAACATAAAAACAATCAAAATGTACAAATTACAATCATTCTAAAATTAAAAAAAGTTTAAAAAATATAAAGAACTACAATAAAATAAATACATTACATACTATTTTACACTAATAATGATATTATATACAACGAAATTTTCTACATCAATATTTTTTACATCGATATTAAAAACAACACTTAAAACGATATTTTCAATTTCGATTTTCTTGTCCAAGATATATTTGAGATCTTGATATTCTTGACACAATATTTCTGTTACACAGTTTCTTTTATCCGATTTTTTGTTCAAACACCACAGAGGCAGCAAACCTGCCCCCAGGCATCCAACACCCCCGGCGCACTGCCTTTGTTGAGGGTTGGCCCAGGCCCTGTATCCAACTCCCCACAGGCAGCCAGCCCCACGTCATGCTCCGCCCATGGTTATGTGTGGCATGGGGTTAGCCACAGGGGCCAGCCTTTCAGCCAGGCCCGGATTGCAGATCCCCGCAGGTAGCCAACCCCATGCTGTGCACAACCTTTAGGTCTGCTCAGCGGGGTATTGGCCACAGAGCCTCCCTCCCCAAGCCTTAAAAGGGCCTAACCAATAAAAAAGGGATGGGGCCATGTGGTCCCCCTCAGAGCCTTCATAGGCCTTGGGGACCCCATCCCCCTAGCCATTTTTTGTTTAAAAAGGGAAGGGGCTGCACAGCCCCACTCCCCAAGCCTTATCAGGTGCCGAGGATACCATACTACGGGGGCCAAGGCAAATTAAAAAGGGGAGGGGAGTGTGACCCCCTCCTCAAGTCTTTTTTATGCCCCAAGGACCCCATCCCCAGGGGAAAATGTTAATAAAACAGGGGAGGGGGGTGCGATCCCCGTCCCGAGCCTTATTAGGCCCAAGGGAAGCTCATGCCCTAGGGCCTGCTATATCTTTCAAAGGGAAGGGTGGCCTCCCTTTTTGGGCCTTCTCAGGCTGAGCCAGCGTTTTTAGGTCTCGCCTACGCAGCGCGCATGCGCTGCATAGGAGAGACCTTTAGCGATCGGCACAGCTTTGGGGGCAAAAACGTGCACGCGTTGCATTGCTTGCAATGGCAACGCGTGCACGTCTGGCGATTCCCTTGCGGGAGCGCGCGGCGCCATATGGTGGCGCCATATGGTCGCAATCATCGCGCCTTGCTGCACGCTCCCGCAAGGGAATCGCGCAGGCCCCTCCCCCTGCTGCCGCGCGAGGCGCGCGCTTGTGCTGGTTTTTTTATTATTTCATTTAGCGGCCACGCGGCATTGCTTTTACGGCCGCGCGGCCATAGCCAATAGGTCTCGCCAATGCCAAAAGCCTGATTGCTGGTTGTGTGATTTGAAGCATCAGTGGTAGAGGCGTGGTCCACGTGCTGTGTCCTGTCTGCATGAACCAGTCATGTGTGTGCTATAGCAGGCGGCAGTATTTCATGCGTGTGTGCAGGCGCTAGTTGAAAGTATGGTGTCCTGTTGAGGATGTACGCTTGCATTTACCGGGCTAACTCCGGGGTGTAGTATGGCTGTTGACATTTAGTGTACTTGTGTGTGTTATTAAGTTGTGGGATACCGATCACTTCATTTTCCTGCCTATCGGCTCTTCCATCTACGTAACTAGGGGCTCTGAGTTCTGCCGCTACCGTGAACCGAATATTTGCATAATACTATGTATCGGATCTGAAAGTCTTTCTTTTATTGTCGGCTGCTTTCTTCTCGGTTTTTCCTTTCCCATTAGTACTCTGGTGTTTACTTTCTGCCCGCGCGCCCTCCTGCCTTCTCTCACTGACTTTTTCTCGACGGTCTCTATGGGAGCTGCCTGAATGAACTCTGCCTCCCTGGTAAACACTCGCTGCCTTTTAAACGCCGTCCCTGTCGGCCCCGGGAGCAGCTCGGAACTCCTGTTTGCGCACAGCACCCGGGGAGGTGGGCCCCGCTTCTAGTCAGACTCCCACATCGAGGGTAAATAACTGGCCACAGGCGTTGTTACCCTGCCAGGCTGAGGGCTGAAGCGAGCCCCTTAAACATGAGATTCAGGGGCGTAACCTAGGCCCTGCCACGATCCAGCGCGAGCACCCGCAATGTGTACCCCCCCACTCCCCGTCACTCAAAGTAAGTCCCAGATTAGTTACTTTAATGTGTGGTTTTATATTGTGGCGAACAAGGCACCCGGAGAACTTTACAGTATTCAGGGTGAGATAGACATTTTTCAGACCATTCCTTATTTTGCTCTGGATACCTGACGTTATCCGAATAGAGGGTTGGGCCACTCCACGCCAAGGGCCTGCCATGGGAAAAGCAGGCCTAGGGCCTCTCAATTTTCTAACCAAAGGTCTGTCATCGGAATCCCCTCTGCACTTCTGATCCAGGCTAGAAGAAACAAGCATTGGCATAGCCAATAGGTCTCGCTTTTGGGACCTTATAAGTATTTAGTTATGCAGCACAATATCCTTGGTGCAACAACATCAACTGTTGCATGGCTAAACACTTATAAGGTCCCAAAGGCGAGACCTATTGGCTATGCCAATGCTTGTTTAAAAGAGGAGGGGAGTCATATGGCTCCCTTCCTAAGCCTGTTTTGGCCCAAGGACTCCATCAGAGCAGAAGAAAAAGGAAAAGTTACAATTAGTTTTCATTTTTTAAACTGCAGGTTTAATTATGCTGTGTGACCTGCCTTTTCCCTTGGCTTCTAGCTCTGGCAGAAGACATCGTGACATCAGAACTCAACTGTGACAAGTTATTAAAGATAAATAGTTACATCTTTTCTTTACTACTGGTTACTATGTGTGTCACACATTACCTGTAATAAATAAATTATAGAAAGGCTTTTATACAGATGCATATGTACATATAAATTGAAGAACTTGGCAAACCAAGCCAGTGAAGCATGCTCCTGTGATGTGTTAATTTATTGTCAAGACAGCTGCAAATGAAGACAAGTTTTGACTCATATCGAGGCTTGATCACTTACATAATAGTGAGTCCATTGGCTATTTCTATATCTCTGGTGAAAACAAAAGTGAAAAAGGAATTTGGAGCTGCGGCACATATAGACATAATTTTGTTTACATCTGTGTATTATACAGAGGGATAATTAATCATATATTTCCAAGTCTCTACTTGTAATAGTAATTTCATTCTATCCTGTAGGTTTTTTATGTGATGCAACATCACCAAAGTGGGCCAAAGTTACAGCCAAATTTAAAAAAAACTATTTTTGAACTGTCAAGATATCACTAACTCTTTCAAGCCCACCCAACACATTTTTGTAATGCTAATTTCTTGAAAACTGCAATACTTCCTGAGTAAAGTTTGTTGTTTTATTCCAGGTTTGGCGTATTTCCGTTCAGTTTTTTCTGCATGGTGTTAAAATGGAATGCACAACATTGCTCATTTCACTTGCAAAGTTTTGCTTTTGTTAGACTTTCTTTTTCCTGCACCATTAGCAAGTGGGCGTATTCATCATGGTTGGCGGTGTGAGTAATGGTGTACATTTTGTGCAATGAAAACCAAAACATACACGTTCAGGGGTTTTACGTGTTTGCTTTTAGTGAACCAAAATAAATATATGTATGTACACTCAAACGTTACCTCACTAGACTGTGAAAATTAACATACAAGCCTTCTTTATGTACTTTTTACATATGCAGTACCACTAAGGAGGGGGAATTATTAGAAAGATGGTGAGAATCTAACCACTGACTACTTATTTTGGAATTACAGCAACCACTGAATATATTTTTCCATGTTCCCTTTCCTTTCACGTTTTTTCACTTGACTGTCAATTCAGAAGTGCGCTGTCATTTATTCACCGTTGTATCACTCTCTTTGGTTCTCAATTGTATCTAGCATATTTATCATTTTGAGTTATCTAATGATGAACTATTTATATTTTTTTCAAATCATTAATACCATTGGGTTATAATTCGTCTTTCCTTAACACTTAAGTTGTCAGAGAATTGACCACGAAAGAACAACTGTCTTTTATATTGAAAAATGTACTTACTGGTAATCTTCATGACCTTTTGGATAGTCCTCCTCCTCATAGCTGTTACGTATGAAGCCACCCCACCTCCTGACAAAAAATGCTACCTAAGCTTCCTTTTATTTTTATTTTAGAATTTCAGACCAATGGGATAAAAGTCACCCCAATTGCTCCTCCTGTCCATACGAAAGCCACATATAATTGCGCAGCAGGAAGGGAGGAGGGATGGGATGCTGCTATGACAAGGAGTACTATCCTAAATGTAATGTTGATTACCTGTAAGTAATTTGTTCATTACTCCTAGATCTATCCTCCTCATTATAGTCATTATGTATGAGAATGTAACAAAGCAAAGAAAAAAGGCTGACATAATTATATGATGCAGAAGTATACATTTCAACTATCACCGCAAAATTGTAAGTATCAGAAGAAAACATGTCCAACATATAATGAGAAAGAAATGTGTGAGGTATAGCCCACGTGGCTTCATGACAAATTTCCTGCAGGGAAACCCCACCTACCTCAGCCCATGAGGCTGCTACAGCTCCGGTTGAACATGGCAAGACATTTCCAGGTAATTCCAAGCCTACTGAATCATAAGCCGTAGATATTGCCAGTTTACCCCTTCTGCTAATGGTGGAAGCTGAAGCTTTCTGATGCAGAGGTACCCAGGAGTGATTGGGACAATTTGAAAGGTTTGATTCTGTCTGAATACATCAACAGAGCTATTCTCACACCTAATGAAGAGGAAATCTTCTGAGATAATGCAAATACAGGGAGAATGGTCTCTTGACTTGTATGAAAAGAGGACTGTATTTTCTGCTTGAATTTGAGATCTGATCTCAATACCACTTTAACAGGAAAAACTTCGAGCATAGAAAAGAGATTAACAAATAGGTCAGAACATCTAACCATATAGCAGAGGTGATGGTGAGCAAGACTTCAACCTTAGCTGAGAGCCAAGCGATATCAGTGTGCTCCAAGGCTTCAAACAGATCTTTTCGTAACCCTTCCTGCACTACAGAAAGATCCCAGGAAGTAAGAGGATGAGAAAGAACAGGCCTTTTCAGTCTGAAACTTTTAAGACATTTTGAAACCAAGGGTAAATGGAGCACAGATTACCCCTTGATTATGCATGATTGTATGGTCATCACTGACAACCCAAAGTAGAAGGTGTTAGCCCCTTAGCAACCCCATATCTAAGGAAAACCAAAACCTTAGCAGGATCTCCCTTAAACAAATTCACACTCTTGACTGAACACCATAAACAGAAATTCTTAGGATGGAGTCTTTCTTTACTGTTTGAATATCACACACCACTTCTCGGGAGCAATCAAGCTGTTGTAACCCAGACCTTTCAATTTCCAAGCCGGCAAAAGAAATTGCTATATTTGAGTGAAAGACAGAGCCGGATACTGCAGAGTACTCTGAGAAAATGGAAGAGGTAGATGACATTCCATTGTCAATTGAGGTAAGAGGGGGAACCACTGTCTTTGTGGCCAGTATGGGGCTATGAGAGCAACTAGACTGCTCTCCCTCCAAATCATCAGAAGCACCTTCGGGAGGAGTAGAAACAGAGGGAAAGCATACAACAGGTCTGAGGTCAGGGAATTGCTAAAACACTCATTCCCTGAGCTTCCATATGTGCTCCCTTTGTACAGAATTGTGGGAGAAGAGCATTCAATGGGAATGCAAACAAGACCATGATTGGAAGATCAAAGCAATCTATCACCAACTGAAAGGCTTGAAGAGCCAGGTGAAAATCTACAGAGGGTGTAAGATTGTGACTTAGACTGTCTGCATCAGAATTGGCTGACCCAGAATATAAACTGCCTTGGGTGAGTAAAGATGGATTTCCGCCTACGTAGGAATCTCCCTGGATTGAGAAATTATAGCTGGGACTGAGTCCCCCACCCCCCTGTTTACATAAGCTTTAGTCCCCTAGTAGTCCATCCTGATCAGAACCGGTTTCTTCATCAACATAAGGGCAAAGACAAGGAGAGCTTTGCCTATGGCAGCCAATGCCCTTCAATTCAAGGAATTCTGACTCTCTATGGTCAAGCACTTACCTTGAATATCCTGTTCCTTCAATGTGGCTCCCCATCCCCACTGACTAGCATCTGTTGTGAAGATTATTATGAGAGGATCCAGCATGTGAACCCCTTCCTGAAGATTCAGGGGAGAAAGCAACCACTGAATATCATAAACAATGTATGGTCTCACCAGGATCTGAATGTTTTAGTTCAGCCAACAAGGGGACCAGTGTCCCGGAACATTGTGCACTAGCAGCTTGAGGTGGAATCGGGTCCATGAACAACCGCCATGCAGGAGTATATTACTCCTTGAATTCTCCACTACTGTCTGCTGAAGCAACTGAAGGAGATTGTGCTGTAAATTGTCTGCTGAAGCAACTGAAGGAGATGGTGCTGAAAATTGTACATGCTGTCCACTGGAAGAAATACCTTCACAATCTCTGAGTCAAATCGTGTCCCTATGAACTATCATTTCAAGCTGGAAGGAGATGAGTTTTGTCCTTTTTTAATTTCAGGAGACCTTACCAGGACAGCACATGAAGGGTCTGCTGTATTTCTTCCTGTGCCTTGGAAAAAGAAGATGCAACAAATAGCCAGTCATTGAGATATGGAAATATTTGCACCCCTAGTAAATGTAAATGATCCACAACTTCAACAAGTACCTTTTAGAAGACCCTTGGGGAGGAGGAGAGACCGAAGGGCAACACTTGAAACTGAAAGTGTTCTGTTCCCACTATGAAACTGAGAAATCTCCTAGAACTGTGATGGACAGGAATGTGAAGATATGCGTCCTGCAGGTCTACTGTGACCATCCATTGGCTTGAGTAATCGCTAGAATTAATTGCTGCAGTATTACTGTAGTAATTCACGCCAATATGGTATATCAAATCCAGGTTATTTCTTCGCAAGATAATAGCCTCCAAGTAGTTCACTGCTCCTTTCGAACTGTTCTTACAAGAATCCCTTCTTCCTAACATTCCATGATTCATCATATGACATCAGTGTAAAATCCCTGTGACAACACTGGAAAAATAGATCCTACACATCTTCCGACTTATAGAATACATCTTTCAAATATTTCTTAACACATTCAGTACTAACTTGCTCCATCCTCTCCACAATGAACTATTTACTGTGGTGATCCGCATTCCCAGCCAAAATTCAATTTCTTCTACCCAGTTTCTCAATCGGACCTATATGATTAATCGCCAACTGTTCCCAAGGTTTCTCCAATAACTCTCTACACCTTAAAGGTGGTTGCCTATTTGTCGTGCTTTTTTCACTATTTCCACGTGCAAAACAATCCTTCATTCTATCTTCCACCTCCCTATCCATTTTAGGTCACCGGAAAATCTGTCTTATTCTTTTTTTCGTCATGCTCCTGCCCAAGTGTCCTTCATGCCCAATGTTAATCAACTAGCTCTCAGCTGTCTCGGTGGAATAACCCAATCACATCCCAAAATTTTAAATCCTTGAATACTCATTCCTCTTTTACCATGCTACAAGATCTTTCTTCTTCACCTACTTCCTTCTACTGTTTGCAACCATCTCTTATAAGATGCTTCAATTCTTCATACATTTCATCATTCTCTGCCACTTCTATCCATTCCCATTCATGCTCCTTTAAAGCAAACTCACCCACAACACAAACATGCATATCCTCCTCTTCCTTTATAAACAAAACATCAACAACTGGCAATCATGACAAACAGACAGACATAACAGATTTTTTACCTCTTACATATTCCATCATAAAGTTAAAATCTATGATTGTCTATAACCATCATGTTATCCTTGCTGTTACACTGCTTTCCAAACCTCTACAACACATAAATATGTGCAGTAAGGGCTTGTGGTCAATATGGACAGTAAATGGTAGACCCCACAGATAATGACTCCCAAATGATGAAAGATGGCCGACGAGAGAGGAGCTCACTAGGAGAGCTCCGCTAGCTTGGGGATTACTCTGTCTAAATATCCCTGTTTTTTAGCTCCATCAGACGCCCCAAAGGCCTTGAGGAAAGAGGAATCAACCCAAGAGTAACAGGAACACAACCCAAGAGTAACACTCTTTTTGACTTACCGCTACTTCAACAGGGCAGTCAGCAGGGTCCGGAGATCGGAGTGCGTCTCCGTCTGGATCGGCGACAGAGCTCGGTGCCCAGGAACAACGCTGTCGCTGCTGCCGCAGACGGTCCCCACCTGAATACCATCGCAGAGCGCTGGTCGCTGAGGGTGAGCCTCGCTCGGTTGCGGGCACATCCGACGTGCGGGAGTCGTCCGCAGGATCTGGAGCATTCGTGAATCCGAGACGCCCCCCCCCGATGTGTGGGGAGCCCGACAAACAGAGTTGACTCGGATGCCGACAACGGAGCACTTGGGAGGTCGTGACACCCTCCCGGCCGGAGCGGAGGAGCGTGGCTGTCCAAAGCCCACGAAAGCAACACGAAGGTACCAGTGACCAACGCACTACCGCAACCCCCTCCCACCCCTCCCCCGTATCTCTTCAGCACTGCGAATATTATCAGAACGGCCCCCCTGACCTCCTCTCGACAACGGAGGGAAGGAGGCCAGTTCTGATCAAGGGCCAAAAGGCAATGAGCCTCCTACAACGCGGTGCAGCCTAAGGAGCTCAGCAGGCATAGTCTGAGCTCACCACCACCCATCGATACTTGCAGAACGAGTCTGGCACATAACGAGACACAGCGGTCTCATGCTAAAGCTGACGCTCATATCTTCAAACTTGCCACGTGTCATCTAATCAGCCGGGTGGGTCCCCCAGCCCTTATCTCTTCAGCTGGGCTCTGCATAACATCCCGGGCTTTACCCTCTTTCTCCACTCCCCTATCACACGCTTGCCACATTACCAAGCTCATGCTAGGGGCCACTTGCTCTACTCCTGACTGAAGGCAAGCAGATCCTCCTCAACAAGATTGCTTTAATCTAGGAATCCCTCCCAAAAGTCCCAAATTCCTGGATAAGGGATGATCTCAGCTGCCTCCACAGATCAGACAAAATGGCCGCAATAGAGCAATTAGTGAACAAAGAAAAAGGACTGCTTCCCATGAGGTCCTGTAACTGAAATAGACAGAGGACTTCCTTGCTAGCACTGTTCTAGCTAGCTAACAGAGCAGCCATCTCGGACTGACCTCATTCACAACCTTGCTACTCTTTCCCCCTAAAGGGCAGCACTCTGCAATTTCATCTTCCCATCTGTCTATCCCCCGCTAATCAAGTGTTACCTACGCTATGGAGCGCACCGGTAACTTCACGTACTCCATCACTTACCCCCCCAAACCTCTCAAAAAAGCAGCTAAAGGCTTCAAACAAAACTTTTTAAAATCTCATCCTGAAACCCCAATCTCTGACTCTTACTTCTCAATGAACAAAGGGCTCATCAAGAATGACATCATCTTCTATACGAAAAGAAGAGCTCAATGGAGAAAAGCCTTTCTTGCTCTCTTTAAGGTCTCTCTCATGAAGAAAACAGCGCACGGATTCACACTATCTATCCTACCCTCCCTATTCTTCAATGCAGCTGCCACCATCAACATCTATCATAACGGAATCATCCTCATCCAATCAACCGACCGCAACCTTAATTTGATAGATCACATTTTTCCACTCATCAAGGAGAGAGTCACTCTAACACAGCCCTCCTCTCCATCCAATCATTCCGAAATCTTCAACTCCCATCCTGACCCAGTTGTAATTCAGGATTCCCAGTTATCCCCATCTGCTCCGAGACAAACTCTAGACCTCATCGACACCCCACCTAACAACTCATTCCACCTTATAACCACCTCACTCATTAACACTACCAATACACTCACTTTCCCTCCTCACCCTGCACTACCTCCCCCACCCTCCCCCTCACCAGTACTCCCAGCACCTCCCATCAACCCGTCGGCCCCACCTACACCCCCGCTGATCCTGACATAGCCGTCTCCCAGTCCCCTCTCCCTGCACTACCTCCACCACCCTCCCCCTCACCATTACTCCCAGCACCTCCCATCAACCCGTCAGCCCCACCTATAGCCCCACTGATCCTAGCATAGCCGTCTCTCAGTCCCCTCTCCCTGCACTACATCCCCCTCCCTCCCCCCCATCATCACTCCCAGCACCTCCCTTCAGCCCGTCATATTCAGCCTCACCTATACCCCCACTGATCCTGGCATAGACTTCTCTCAGTTCCCTCCCCCTCTGACCTCCTCTCTCCCCCCCTCCATGGACTTACACACAGAAAGAACACTTTGCAATGTCCCCGACCACGACTCCCCCTCAAACGACACTAAAGATGCTAATATTCCGCCTACTCCCTCAGTCCATCCTTCCAATAAGGACACTCTCTCGCCTGACCCTAGACTTGACCAGATATTATCAGCCCTTCAGCAAGTCAAAACGGACCCTACACGACCTTATCATACAACAACCCAAATTCTCTAGCACTAAACAAGAATACAGATCTTTCCCACACTCCAAGAACTCTAATCGCACCCAAAATCTACTTGCAAGCTCCCAGACGCAGGGGTCTCCACGTTGGAGCACAGTTCCACTCCCTAATGCCTTATCCCGCCCTATCAGGATGATAAACCCTCTATCTGCTATAGAATTAGGGGCCCTCCTTCGCTCTTACGAGCTACCTCACCCTCCACATAACGCTGGGCTTCCAGCTATCCCACATACAGACTCCCGAATACAATCTATCCCTATCAACACATTCAGAGCCACCCGACACAACTCCAGAGGCATAGTTGAAAATAACCTCACTAGAATCCCCCTCACAATCGAACACCCGATAATATCCAACAAGACGCGACTAAATTGTATTCTCCTAAACTGCAGATCCACATCTAGACATGCAACCGAGATAGCTGACCTACTACTCACTAACGAACCAGACATTCTGATCCTGACGGAAACTTGGTTAAAAGAAGCATCTACTCCCATCATGGACATCTTGCTACCCCCTAAATATGACATCACCAGACTAGACAGAACGGACAGGCCAGGAGGTGGGATAGCCTGCATACATCAGATCAGCCTAACAGTGACCAACTCCAATGCCCCCGCTTTATCCTCATGTGAATACCTCCGCTTAAACATCGGCAGTATTAACAAACAAATATGTTCTTTACACTGTTTCTACCACCCTCCGGGTGATAACCTCACATTCATAGAACACCTCATGGATATTCTAGCTTCAAATGACAGCCAACAAAATAAGCAAATATTCCTGGGGGACTTCAACCTTCATTGGGATGACCAGAACGACTCTGGGGTAAACAGCCTCAAAGCTTTCCTCGCCGACCTTAATCTTGACCAAATATGTAACAGCCCTACACACGACAAAGGCTCAATTCTCGACCTAGTAATCTCTAAAGTGGACTCTACACAGCTCGACTCGATCATCCCCTGTGACTGGTCGGACCATCACATCATTACTTTCCAAGTCTTGGAAACGGTTAAACGACTCCCAACTCAACCCCTGAGAACTAAGATCTGGAAGAGAAACCTGAAAAACGTCGGCTCTGACCTTACAGCATCAGCTAATTCAAACCTTCTATGTCCCCCGGAAGACCTAACCGATATCCAGGGGCTGACCAATCACTACTTTCACTCCATGAACAACCTACTGGACGAAATAGCCCCGCTTCAACTGAAAAGAACTTCCACAAAAAACTCAAAACCTTGGTATGATGGGAGGCTTAATGCAGACAGACGCTCTCTCAGAGTAATTGAATGACGTTGGAGAGCCGCACCCTCAGCTGACCACCTCAAGCTTCTAAGAATCGCCAGAAACTCCTATTTTAGAAAGATCAGAAAATCTAAAACAGACTTCTTCAGGACTCAACTAGACCAAGCCAAGAACCGCCCCAAAAAGCTATTCGATCTTATCAAAACCCAAACCAAGAGCATTTCCAGTCTCCCTAACGCTATCCCACTTACTCTTCCCAACTGCGATGAATTTGCCTCCTTCTTCGCTTCTAAAACAGAATCCATAAAATCAGATCTACTCAAGGACTTCTTATCCCTCTCAGACTTGATAAAGAATTCATCACTGCATCCTGCTGGTGCACAAGCTAACGACCTCCCAAAATTCAAACTCAAAAACAACGCAACTTGGTCCCACTTCAACACTTACAGTGAAGACTCCATATTAAAGACGCTAACCGCTCTGAAACCCTCCAATCATTTCACAGACCCGCTCCCGGCTAATTACTTAAAATGTTAATGTTAATGAAACTTGTAAAGCGCAGCTGCTGCCCAAAGGCGTCCTGGCGCTAAGCACTACCTGGTGGGTGTCCTAGGCGGAGAATTATACAGAGAAAAGCCAGGTTTTCAGCTCCTTCCTAAAAGAAAGGAGATCCGTGGCCTTTCTCAGATGCACAGGAAGATCATTCCAAGCCCTGGCGGCACAGTAAACGAAACTCCTGCCACCCCAACTGGCTTTCTTAACTCGGGGAATAGTCACTAGCTTTGCTTCCGAGGAACGTAACAATCTTCCAGGAACATACCAGAGTAGTCGATTTCTCAGGTAGACTGGGCCACTGCCCACCAAGGCTTTGAAGACCATGCACAGTGCTTTAAACCGTGTCCGTTGTTTCACTGGAAGCCAGTGGAGATCTCGAAGACCCTTTCCCACTGAGACGAACCTAGGAATGCCCGTTAGCAGTCTTGCTGCCGCATTTTGCACAATCTGGAGTCTGTTAAAATGTTTCTTTTGTAAACTCAGATACAGACCGTTGCAATAGTCCAGTCGTGACAAGACGAGCGCCGTGACTGCTGTCCTGAAGGTATCTTTAAGCAGAAATATTTTTATTTTTCTCAGCTTTCTGAGAAGAAAGAAACTCTTGGATACCACCCCGCTAACATGATCACCAAAGGTAAGTTTGTTATCCATCACCACACCCAGGTTCTTTACTTTCGCGGAAGGTGCTGGAGGTGTGCCCATTTCCTCTGGCCACCAATCAGGTGACCAGAGGTTAGCCTTATTCCCAAATAGCAAAACCTCAGTTTTGCCGGCATTGAGCTTTAGGCAATTAGATGCCATCCAGCCTGCAACAGATTTCATGCAATCATGACATCTCAGGCTGGTCTCAGCTTCTTTGCCCGGCTGAAGGGACAACACAATTTGAGTGTCGTCTGCATAAAAGACTTCATTCCTCTGTTACTACCTCTCTGGACCAAGATCATAAATACGTCCCTCCTTCAAGGATCCATTCCAGACATCCTGAAAACAGGTCAGGTGTCGCCCATCCTAAAGAAAACAACAGCTGACCCCTCGGACCCAAATAACTATCGTCCAATTTCTAACATACCTATGCTAGCCAAACTCCTGGAAAAATTCGTTAACTTGCAGCTGAATAGCCATATTGATCAATTCAACCTGCTTAACCAATTTCAATCAGGCTTCCGAGCAGGTCACAGTACCGAATCAGCCATGACACATGTAATTGACGACGCTCTAAAAATCCTGGACCAAAACGAAGCTTGTTTATTTATCCTACTCGACCTGTCATCAGCATTTGACACCGTCAAACACGGTAACCTGCTTGAACTCATGAAACACAGAATGGGAATGTCTGGAACAGTATTTAACTGGTTCGCCTCTTTCCTCCATAATAGATCCCAAAGATTCAAGGTCAACCAATCCCTGTCCAACCCCATGCCTGTCACTTTAGGAGTTCCACAAGGCTCCTCCCTCTCACCCACCCTTTTCAACCTTTTTATGGAACCTCTTACCGATCTTCTCAGCCTCGCCAAGATTCACTTCCATATGTATGCAGACGACACCCAAATCTACATCAAGATCCACTCACTTGATGACATCAAATCGCTCAACACCACACTACAAAAAACCCAAACATGGCTGGCCGAAAACCATTTGAAACTAAACTCCCTCAAAACGGAATTCCTCTTAATCGCTCCCCCTAACAAAACTCCCACCATCCTGGATTGGCTGAAGCCCTTAACAGCTCTCAAAGGACAACCTCTCATCGTCGACTCAGCGAAATCGCTAGGTGTAACGCTTGACAGCAACCTAAAGATGCAGAAGCATATCAGCGCCTCCACAAAAGGAGCTAACTTCCACTTGAAGACCTTGCGAAAACTGAAACCCTTTCTGCCAGCCTACGATTTCAAACAAGCAGTTCAAGCCCTAGTAATCCCTAGAGTGGAATATGGGGCGGTAACCTTATGCGGCCTACCAAGGTCATCGACAGCCCCACTAAGAGCCACTATCAACTCAGCTGCGAGACTCATTACGGGCTCAAAGAGAAACTCTCACATATCCCCTGACCTGAGAGCCCTCAACTGGCTACCGTTTGAAGCTAGAATTCATCTGAAAATCGCTTGTATGATGCACAAGGCCCTACACCACAACTCCCCGCACTACCTAGCTCAGAAATTGGTGCTCTCTGCGGGCAACAGAGCCTCCAGGAGTGCCAAGACTCTTCTTCTAAAACCACAACGATTCGCCAAGAAAAAAACCTATAACCGATCCTTCTCTGGTATGGCTCCTAGGATCTGGAACGCTTTGCCCATTGAAACAAGAATGAACCCGTCCACTGCCTCCTTCAAAAAGAAGTGAAAGCGATCCTCATGGCTAAATTCACGTGAACTCTCTGTCCTTTTACTGTATATTATTATTAGTTCTGTGTTTATGCTCCATAGTTGTCCTTTTGTTTTTACGCTAGCTTATTGATACGTGTATAAGCTGCTTATAGCTGTTTCACCCATATCCTTGTGTGCTATATTGTGTTTTCTTCATATGACTTGTAAAGCGCTCTGATACTCGCAAGGGTCTTGTTCGCGCTATATAAAACCTTCAAAATAAATAAATAAATAAAAAATATCTGAAATGGGTTATGCCCCAACAAAAATCCATTGCTTCCTTTTCAATGGCAATGACTATTCTGCACGCTGCAGTCTCCAGGAAGCAAATTCTATTATTCTTTCTTGACCATTCACCTTTTGAGATAGTACTGCTCCCAACCCAACATTGCTGGCATCAGTTTTATTCATTGTTTTCTTATTCACATCAAAATGGCCCAGAGGTGGTGACTAGACAATAGATCATTTGACACTGAAAAATGCATTTTCACGTTGTGTTCCCCATTTGAATGCACTTTTACTTTTTAATAGGGCTCTACTATTTCTGTGAAATTGCATATGAATTTGGAACAAAATTCCTCCAATCCTAGGAAAGATTTCAATTGTTCTTTATTTTGCGGTTTAGGTGCATCTGCAATAGCTTTCATGATGACTTTCTTTAGGTTGATTCCAGACACAGAAATTTCATGACCCAAATAGTCTATTTTCTCTTTTCAATGTAGGCACTTTTTCCTTTTTATAGTTAATCCAATTTTCTCCATTCCAAGACTTCCATTAATAATTCACCATGATTTTGTTCAGATTCACCTACCACCAAAATGTCATCTTGGAAACATAAGACTTTATCCAGCCCCTCAAAAATGTATTACATCGTTCTTTGAAAGACTGCCAACGCTGATGCTAAGCGAAAAGGCATCCTCCAATACCCAAATGCACCCAAAGGGGTAACAAAAGAAGTCAATGGTTGTGATTCCTCATGAAAATTGACTTGGTGATGTGCCACCGACATGTCAAGCATGCTAAATAACTTTCCTCCACCCATCATGCTCAGCATCTCTGATATTTGGTAATGGTGGCCTGTCTACCCATATGTTTTCATTTAAACTCTGTAGGTCAATGCATAGACGGACCTTCCCTCCTTCCTCTAGGGCCACTACCACGGAAGCTAGCCACTCCAATGACTCAACAGGTTCTATAATCCCCTCTGCAAGTAATTTGTCCAACGCCTTCTGAAGTGGCTCCCTCCCTAGATATGGTACTGGAATCAATTTGTGCACCACTGGTATAGCTTTTGCCTTCAACCTTATCCTCTGAGTAAAACCCTTTAATAATTCCAACTTATCGGAATCATATCCTCACATAATTTACACTGCTTAGTGCTACTATCCTCTTGGCCTTCATTCACAGCCTCTATTATCAAGACAGATTCCTTGGTGTTCGGATCCATAACAATATTCAGGTCTTTCTGGTGCTGCCACCCTAGGAAATCTGACCCCTGTATGGTTATGTATACCCTTCCTCGTACTCTATTGCTTCTGAATGTTATGTTCATTCATCTCATACCTATTATCTCTATTCTCTTTCTGCCATAACCTTCTGCCTTCATATCTGCCAATTGAAAACTTCCATTTTACCTCTAAACTGTACTTCATAACTTGTCTTCCCAAATAAGGATGAAGAAACTCCCTGAGTAAGCTAATACTCTGACAGTTATTCCTTCTATAGTTATATCATATTGCAATTTTTCTTACTTGCCTGTGCTCTCCATCTTGATTTCCCCATTATGCTCTATGTTTTGCCAGCACAATGAATCTCCTGGACTGTCTCATCCATCTCCTCTATTGTTAGCACAATTTATTTAACATCTTCATACACATCCTCCATTAGTTTTATACTCTGGGATTTACCCTTTGACCTACATACTTTCTCTAGATGACCTTTCTTGCCACAGCTTCTACAAATTACCCTCCTGGCTGTGCGCATTGTACTCAAACTGATATGCCCTGGAAATCCACATCTATAACAAGTTATAGTTCTCCGTTTATCCCCAGGGCTGTCAATATCCCGTAGTTTTTATTTTGTTTCTTCTGTTTAACTTCCTTCACCACAACTACCTCCTCTTTCTTTCTTTCTTTTACAGTCCCCTTGCCTGCATCATTCCCTTTTAATCACATGTCCGCATCCTCCATGATTCTTGCAATTTATATTGACTCTTCCAAACTTCGATGTTTTGCTAGTAATTTATCCTTAAACCTTTTATTATTAGTACCACTTACAATTTAATAATGAATGAAAGAATCAGTTAAATCTTTGAAAGGACATGAAATTGCTAATCTCCTCAGTGTAGCTACAGAAGTCATTCTGTCCTCATCTTCCCTCTGAGTGTATAAAAAAAAACGTGTGCCATTCGAAAACAATATTGACTTTGGGTGTGAAACGTTTATTCAACATCTGTATAGACATGTCATGCACATTTGCAGCTTGACCACCATCAACATCCAATGATTCCTCTGGAAGGTCGTCGTACATTCTCCTTCCCATCGCCCCTACGTGATGTAGTAAAATAGTTCGTTTCCTTACTGGCCCATATTTATCACCTCCCATTGCTAATATGTGTGTGAAAAACATGTTTTTCCACCTTTTAAAGGATTACTAGTTCACCTGAAGTTGGTAAGAAAGTAGGCGGAGCCATCATACCTTGCTCAGCCATCTTGTAAGAATAGTAAATAACAAGCTATAATAATCGACTAATATAACTAGTTAATATAATACATTATAACAACTAGCTGAAATAACATTAATGACTATCTAAAGCTCTACTGTCAAGGATGAAAACAGTCCTGTTTCATTTTCTCTAGGAAGTTCTTGTTCTTCCTCAATTTTACTGAATATTCAGGCAATTGTAGTCATCCTTCCTCTATTTCCATTAGTCTCCTTCTGTGCCGACGAACGAGGAAGGTTACCTGCATCCACACAGTAAGCTTATTGATGTTTACAACCCTTACTGCTGTTCTTCAAGCATATGCTAATTTAGTAACTTTTCCTTTTCTTTTATCGGCATCCGATTACACAGTCCCACTTGCAGGAGTGCGGTGAAACTTCCTGACTCGCGCTCGAGTTGCTCGATGAAATACGCCCGCCTGAGTCACAATTAGAGACTCACGCTAAGACTTGTGGCCCAGCGCACTCCAGTTGATTCACGTTGCGGGCTTTAAATTCCTTCAGTCAGGCCAGTTGCTCACGCTTTGCCTCGTGTTCCAGCACACATCACTCGACTCGTGCCATAAGGCCTTAAATGTAAGCTTTTATGATGCCGCAGCACTAAATTTACACTGCAATGCGGCCCCCGGGGGAAGTAAGGTCACAGACCAGTCTTCCCCCGGGGTTTTCGCGCAGGATGGTCCGGAAGGACAGGCTGTTAGGGGGCAAGGGGTTGGTCTGGGGGTGGGGACTCGGGCTAGGGTTATAAGGGCCAGGGGAGGAGTTTCGTATTCTTCCTGCGCCCAACATCACTGGGGAGGGTTAAGGAATTTTTGGACCACCCACCCACCCTACACGTTTGGAGGGCACGGTGATGGGTAGGTATAGCGTGCCAGTTTAGGACGGGTTGTTCAGGTCGGGTGTTTACAGTGTTTTGGAGGGGTGGGGAGTCTCGGACAGGCACACCCACCCCTCTGGGGGGGAGAAACAGGTGAATGAAGGGGGTGCGGGATGCAAGAGTGCGTTGGCGGGAGATACAGGAGAGGATGTTGAAAGATAAGAGAGGAGGTGAATGGAGAGTTGGAAGAGGCACAGAGTGGAATGGGAAGTGAGCGGCAAGAGTGAGGGGAGAATGGGCAAGTTGAATGAAATGTTATCGGTTTGGGGATTGTTGAGTTAAAATTGATGTTTTGGTTAAGGTATTGGGTTTTTACAACCTGTCCTAATAAATGGCCTTTTACGCTTCAAGAACAGCGTGGAGTGTATTTATTGCGCGAAGCCTAAATTTAGTTCTTTTTATGTCAATTGCTTGAGCTCCTTACATGCACTACGCAGTCACTTACAGTTCATACTGGAGCTAGTGGATCAAAGTCATGATCATCTTTTCCAGGGGTGGAGGTTATTAAAATAGCATGTCTGTCCCCCACACAGATGCTCATTGCCAAAATGTGTAGTAATCTACGCGGATATGGTAGATCAAATCCAGTTTATTTCTTTACAAGATAATAGCCTCCTGCTAGTTCACAGTTCCTTTCCAACTGTCCATCCAAGAATGCCTTCTTCTTAACGTTCCTAACATCATCATATTACATCAGAGTAAGAACCCTGTTACATAATTGTAAGAATAATTGCCTACAGTTACTTTCTTGAAGAAGAGGCATTGTACAAAACTGTTTTGGAGTTTTACATCCAAAGTTGGGTGAAAACGTCCGTCTGGATTGTGCACTAAAAAAGAACAAAATAGAAGCCTTGCCAATGTTGGTGCACCGGGACTGGAATTATTGCCTGTTTCTGCAAGAGAGTCTGTACTCTGTGATAGATTGCTTGCAACTTCAGTGGATCTTTTGGAAGTGGAGTTTGCACAAAACATGGTTCCAGAGGGGAAGTGTGAAAAGTAAATTGATAACCTTGAAGAACAATCTGCAGAACCTATCTGTCCAACACCAACTCTTTCCACTTTTATAAAAAAAAAAGTGGCCTATTCTTCCTCTCACCATCGAGGATTGATTGGCATTTAAGATGCTGGGACTGTGCTGAGACTGCAACTGTAGTTGGGATTTTTCTCCTGCCATGAGTCCCTGACCATGAGTCTGACCTCGAGAGGGCTGCTTGTTTTGCAGAGCTTGATGATATTTCTTTAGAATAAAATATTTCTTTGTATGAAGTGGACTTTCTTCTCCTCAGCAGCCTTTTCAACAAGATCCTCAAGTTTGCAGAAAACAATTGTTCTCCTCTATGAAGGGAGGACGAAGGATAAGGGATTTCTGGGACTGTTACAGTTTCCAGTACTTACCCCATAAATGGCAACGTGCAGTGATTTAGGCACATACCGCTGTCGCTGAGGACAACACAAAATCAAAAGTGATATCAGAGAGAAATTGAGCCAATATTTCCATATTATGCCTAGATGTCTGTAGTAGTCCTCTGTTCATGAAGGACATCAAACAACAGCTGAAAGTCTGTTAATAAAGAAAGTCTAAGACAAAAATGCAGCATATGTAGCTTGAAAGATTCGAAGCCTCATATGATCTCTTTAAGTACGTTTCCACCTTTTTGTCAACAGCATCTGACAAAGATGCTTCTTCTGATGCCAAAGAGGAAGGAAAGACCATACTTACCAAAATTGTGTTGACTTTTGGTATTTGAGGACATTTTTCATCAAAATATTGTAAGACATATCGTTTTGCCAAAAAGCGAGGGAACCCATCTTTATCAATCTCCTTCAATTATTTCAAGTAAATTTTCTCAATGACATCATAAATAGGCAAGTCATCAGCTGCTGGAGATTGATATTGAGAAGGGAAGTCATCTTCCTGGACTTCTTTCTCCTGGAAGCCCAGCATATCTCTTACATGCTTAAGCATGTCTTGCAACTGGATTCCTTGAACATATCTACCTGTGGGACCCACTTCAGACTCATAATCTAGAGAAAACTTTTGAGTTTTTTGCAGCTGGGTGTGTCAAAGGTGTGGCCGCAGCTTCATAAATCATTGCCTGAACATCAGCACAAGACATAGACAGCATTTCTTCATTGTCTGATTACCCAGCTGCTGAAGTACTAGGTATCAGGTCCATAGTTACGGAAGACACAATAGCGCAGCTACATCTGGTTTGTTTAGGTTGCGATGCAATCTATTCTCATTTCGTGAGAAGTGATTGCAGGCCAAAGACGCCAACAACAATGGCAAAGACTCTTATGCGTAAGCAGAATGCGGAAAGTGGAGGAACAGAACTAAGCAGCCCAAAGTGTTAGTTTGAGCAGACATGTCCAGAATGCCCCCGTTCCAGCTATAGCACATGAGTGAGGAGCGTGGGACTCGCCAAACATCATGCAGCTTGACTGTGTTGTCTGGTCGCAGGAAACATGGAAGGTATTTACAATGCCTTTGCAAATATAAAAGAAAGTGGCAAAAAGTTGAATTGGGTAGCATCTCCCATCCCGAAAGGAGGAAGGGAAGACAGGAGGAGCAATGGTGGGGAGCTTTATCCATTTGAACTGTAATTTAAAAATAAAAGATAACTTACATAGCGTTTTCTTTCAGGAGGCACAGTGGACTCATAACTAATGACCAAGATGAGGAGGACAGACGTAGGGGTAATGTACCAATGCTCCCAGGTTTATGGTGATATTGGGGTGCCCCTGTTTGTTCTACTTACCATTTTAAAATATGTCATCCTTTTGTGCTAAAATGCTTTTTTGGGATAATTTCATGATTGAAGTGTTAGATCTCATTCACATATTGGGCCACAGTAACAAACATAATTTAACTATATTTTAAATTAATGCTACTTAAGTTGATTGTTGGATATTAGCGAACATTATAAAACACAAAAATAGTAGTTAGGCAGATATATATCGAATACATTGTACATCATTTAAAGAAAATCGACAAGACATTATGTAGACAACAAAATAAAGGTACAAATTACAATACGTGCTTAGTTTTCAGTTTTGTCCCGTCTAATGATATAGCCCTATGATTACATCCACATAGAAACATCACCCAGTAGATTTACCTACAGAATGAAAGGATGAAGGACATATAGAACAACTAAAATATGTGAATAATAAAATGTAGGTGGTTTTTGACTTTATCACTTATATGTGTTTGTTTTCCAAGAGAAATTAAAATTGTTATTCCTACAGTAGCTTATTAAAAGCATGAGCAGATTTCTTCAAAATAACTAAGGAAACTTCCTAAAACGTCTAAAGCTGAAAGAGATTTAAGGTTGTATAATATGTTAATAATGGTGTCAACATGAAAACTAACAAGCAGTGTCAAAGCCAGAAGGCCTGGTGTTTGTTGCCAGACTTTTGGCTTTGTCAACACTTGTTTTGTTTTAGCTTCTCCAAATATTGTTGTAGGGGAAGATGCCAGGCCCTGATTAACCAAAAAAAGTAAAAACATTGGCTAAAAGCAAACATGTTTTTGGTCTCAAAAAGCCCACACAACCATAGTTGTGTTTGGCACTTAAGGGAACCACTTTGTGTGTGGATGTGCTCCTTCTGAAAGGGCAGAATGCTGTGAAGTTAGCCGGTGTCTGTAGTGGGCTGACCAACAACCCAGTGCTGTAGTGGACAAACTAAAAATGTGAATGACTCAATAACAGACCAATGGATTAAGAGGTCTGGCTGAAAATCCATCTAAGTAAGAATATTATACATATAATTTTAGTAAAATCAAAAGGTCTTGGCTAACGCCAAACCTAAAAAGTTAAGAAATTCACAAGTTAAGATGCTATCTCAAATGCGTGGAGAATGGTCCCATGGTCCTTCCTTACATATGAGAACATTGTGTTGCTACCAGAAAATGTAACTTCATTGAGGGTCTCTGATTCCCACCAAAATGTTGAGAGTGCACTTTTCTATTTGCAAGGGAGTCAGTGAGAGGTATGTCAGACTGTGACCCATATATGTCAACCCCCAGTGTCTCCCTGCCCTGCTTCTAGTGCACTTTGTCAAAGATAATATGTGCCACTGCTGTAATTCCTAGGGTATGTTCTAGCAGCCTGCCAGACAGGTGCACACTATGTAAGACTGTCAGAGTGGACCAAGAGGCACACAAGGTCATGTGCACTGGGCATGTGTTTCCCTGTCCCCATTCTGCCCTCTCACAAATTTGATGGGAACAGTGATAAAAGCATCTGGCCTCTTGCACAATGCAGACATGTGGCACAGATATGTGGAAATGTTAAAACATTACTAGTTCATCACTTACCCAAACATTTATTAGCCCATTTGAGAGTAAGGTCAAGGTAATAATAACATTTGATTAACAGTGCTGTATAAAACAGGGAAGCCCTATGGACTTATTCGCAGCTGTATCTGGCAGCTGTTTGAAGACAAAGTGAACCCTTGTTTATTAGCAACCAAAAATGAAGACGTTCACAGCGCTGTTATGTTGGTCACTGCTATGCACTATTAATGCCCTGAGCTCCAAAGAGATGATACCTGAAGACTGCAATGCTACAGAAATTCCTGCAGGTTACCTCCTTGATCTGATCAATAAAGACCTAGAAGAAGGGTTCCTCCTGAGCCTGTTCCGTGTAGTCAACGCGCATCGTCAACCTGCGGTATGTAATCCCTTTACTTTGTAAGGACACAATTTTTTTTATTTCATTATTGCGATTTTTATTTTGAGTACAGGACAGATTAGTACCCCAGGAAGTGGTACACATATACAAATATGTATTGAAATAGGGAATCAAAGGAACAAAAATAATATGAGGAATAAAAGGAGCCAACACATAAAAACTGGGTAGGTCATACACATTTTTTTAAATGAACTTTTCCATCACATGAAAACTAGCTTATTGGTGGTATTGGTGTAACCTAGAGGCAACAATAATATGTACGTGTTGCTAAAAAAATTGAGTTGGAGAGGGGTGATTTGGAAAAAGGCGTGTGTAACAGCTATCGTAGGTCAGGTGGCAGTTGATTTGTTTTCAAATTAGAAGTGCACCACCTGCCTTGGCACACTCCATACTAAAGGATGCATCTCTTACCATCTAAGATACCCACCCCGTGCTACATTATGGGCTGGAATTTATCAAGGGCTTGCATTGTCCTTGTGTCAAGTTAAGTGAGATTTAATATGCCACGCAGAGCCACCTTGCCTGTCTCAACGTAGCATTGTAAATCTGGAGTAACGCAAAACAGCGCAAGTCACTGCCTTGTATTACTGTGCTCTGGAAATGAATTCACCCATAGTTTTTGATGCATTCCTGGATTTACTAAAACCTAAGAATGCGTCAAAATGCTACTCATTCCCAGGGGAGGCATAACAAGGAGAAATATGTCTGTTTCTCCTTGTTTTTTCCTCTTTCTGCACGTGGTGCATTCTGCAGCACACATAAGGCCTGATGGACCGCCAAACCCGTGGTGGCAGTGCGGTGGCGGTTGGGGACTATCGCATCAGTGGTCTGACCGCCATATTACAAGTACGATACCAAAGGGGATGATGGACGGAGCGTTTGAGTAAATCAAACACTCACCCCCAGTCAACTGATCTGGGTTTAATCCATCATCATTCTTTAGCTCACTCCACCACCCCAGTTCAGACATGGCCATATGCAAATCAGTCTGACCCTGTGCCTCATGGGAACAGTCCAGCCCGAACTGCCAAGCCATGTCTTCCCTGGACCGGAAACAAGCATCCTGGGACCGGTTTCTGGCTATTCAGCCGTCATCAGCCAGGCTAGCTTGAATCCAGTGGCAAAGTGAGCAAGGGACCCACGTCTGGGCATACCCTGCCAACTTAGGGCAAACAAAGCGATACCAAAGGGGATGATGGACGGAGCGTTTGAGCAAATCAAACACTCACCCCCAGTCAACTGATCTGGGTTTAATCCATCATCATTCTTTAGCTCACTCCACCACCCCAGTTCAGACATGGCCATATGCAAATCAGTCTGACCCTGTGCCTCATGGGAACAGTCCAGCCCGAACTGCCAAGCCATGTCTTCCCTGGACCGGAAACAAGCATCCTGGGACCGGTTTCTGGCTATTCAGCCTTCATCAGCCAGGTTAGCTTGAATCCAGTGGCAAAGTGAGCAAGGGACCCACGTCTGGGCATACCCTGCCAACTTAGGGCGAACAAAGCGATACCAAAGGGGATGATGGACGGAGCGTTTGAGCAAATCAAACACTCACCCCCAGTCAACTGATCTGGGTTTAATCCATCATCATTCTTTAGCTCACTCCACCACCCCAGTTCAGACATGGCCATATGCAAATCAGTCTGACCCTGTGCCTCATGGGAACAGTCCAGCCCGAACTGCCAAGCCATGTCTTACCTGGACCGGAAACAAGCATCCTGGGACCGGTTTCTGGCTATTCAGCCGTCATCAGCCAGGCTAGCTTGAATCCAGTGGCAAAGTGAGCAAGGGACCCACGTCTGGGCATACCCTGCCAACTTAGGGCGAACAAAGCGATACCAAAGGGGATGATGGACGGAGCGTTTGAGCAAATCAAACACTCACCCCCAGTCAACTGATCTGGGTTTAATCCATCATCTTTCTTTAGCTCACTCCACCACCCCAGTTCAGACATGGCCATATGCAAATCAGTCTGACCCTGTGCCTCATGGGAACAGTCCAGCCCGAACTGCCAAGCCATGTCTTCCCTGGACCGGAAACAAGCATCCTGGGACCGGTTTCTGGCTATTCAGCCGTCATCAGCCAGGCTAGCTTGAATCCAGTGGCAAAGTGAGCAAGGGACCCACGTCTGGGCATACCCTGCCAACTTAGGGCAAACAAAGCGATACCAAAGGGGATGATGGACGGAGCGTTTGAGCAAATCAAACACTCACCCCCAGTCAACTGATCTGGGTTTAATCCATCATCATTCTTTAGCTCACTCCACCACCCCAGTTCAGACATGGCCATATGCAAATCAGTCTGATCCTGTGCCTCATGGGAACAGTCCAGCCCGAACTGCCAAGCCATGTCTTCCCTGGACCGGAAACAAGCATCCTGGGACCGGTTTCTGGCTATTCAGCCGTCATCAGCCAGGCTAGCTTGAATCCAGTGGCAAAGTGAGCAAGGGACCCACGTCTGGGCATACCCTGCCAACTTAGGGCGAACAAAGCGATACCAAAGGGGATGATGGACGGAGCGTTTGAGCAAATCAAACACTCAACCCCAGTCAACTGATCTGGGTTTAATCCATCATCATTCTTTAGCTCACTCCACCACCCCAGTTCAGACATGGCCATATGCAAATCAGTCTGACCCTGTGCCTCATGGGAACAGTCCAGCCCGAACTGCCAAGCCATGTCTTCCCTGGACCGGAAACAAGCATCCTGGGACCGGTTTCTGGCTATTCAGCCGTCATCAGCCAGGCTAGCTTGAATCCAGTGGCAAAGTGAGCAAGGGACCCACGTCTGGGCATACCCTGCCAACTTAGGGCGAACAAAGCGATACCAAAGGGGATGATGGACGGAGCGTTTGAGCAAATCAAACACTCAACCCCAGTCAACTGATCTGGGTTTAATCCATCATCATTCTTTAGCTCACTCCACCACCCCAGTTCAGACATGGCCATATGCAAATCAGTCTGACCCTGTGCCTCATGGGAACAGTCCAGCCCGAACTGCCAAGCCATGTCTTCCCTGGACCGGAAACAAGCATCCTGGGACCGGTTTCTGGCTATTCAGCCGTCATCAGCCAGGCTAGCTTGAATCCAGTGGCAAAGTGAGCAAGGGACCCACGTCTGGGCATACCCTGCCAACTTAGGGCGAACAAAGCGATACCAAAGGGGATGATGGACGGAGCGTTTGAGCAAATCAAATACTCACCCCCAGTCAACTGATCTGGGTTTAATCCATCATCATTCTTTAGCTCACTCCCACCACCCCAGTTCAGACATGGCCATATGCAAATCAGTCTGACCCTGTGCCTCATGGGAACAGTCCAGCCCGAACTGCCAAGCCATGTCTTCCCTGGACCGGAAAAAAGCATCCTGGGACCGGTTTCTGGCTATTCAGCCGTCATCAGCCAGGCTAGCTTGAATCCAGTGGCAAAGTGAGCAAGGGACCCACGTCTGAGCATACCCTGCCAACTTAGGGCGAACAAAGCGATACCAAAGGGGATGATGGACGGAGCGTTTGAGCAAATCAAACACTCACCCCCAGTCAACTGATCTGGGTTTAATCCATCATCATTCTTTAGCTCACTCCACCACCCCAGTTCAGACATGGCCATATGCAAATCAGTCTGACCCTGTGCCTCATGGGAACAGTCCAGCCCGAACTGCCAAGCCATGTCTTCCCTGGACCGGAAACAAGCATCCTGGGACCGGTTTCTGGCTATTCAGCCGTCATCAGCCAGGCTAGCTTGAATCCAGTGGCAAAGTGAGCAAGGGACCCACGTCTGGGCATACCCTGCCAACTTAGGGCGAACAAAGCGATACCAAAGGGGATGATGGACGGAGCGTTTGAGCAAATCAAACACTCACCCCCAGTCAACTGATCTGGGTTTAATCCATCATCATTCTTTAGCTCACTCCACCACCCCAGTTCAGACATGGCCATATGCAAATCAGTCTGACCCTGTGCCTCATGGGAACAGTCCAGCCCGAACTGCCAAGCCATGTCTTCCCTGGACCGGAAACAAGCATCCTGGGACCGGTTTCTGGCTATTCAGCCGTCATCAGCCAGGCTAGCTTGAATCCAGTGGCAAAGTGAGCAAGGGACCCACGTCTGGGTATACCCTGCCAAGTTAGGGCGAACAAAGCGATACCAAAAGGGATGATGGACGGAGCGTTTGAGCAAATCAAACACTCACCCCCAGTCAACTGATCTGGGTTTAATCCATCATCATTCTTTAGCTCACTCCACCACCCCAGTTCAGACATGGCCATATGCAAATCAGTCTGACCCTGTGCCTCATGGGAACAGTCCAGCCCGAACTGCCAAGCCATGTCTTCCCTGGACCGGAAACAAGCATCCTGGGACCGGTTTCTGGCTATTCAGCCGTCATCAGCCAGGCTAGCTTGAATCCAGTGGCAAAGTGAGCAAGGGACCCACGTCTGGGCATACCCTGCCAACTTAGGGCGAACAAAGCGATACCAAAGGGGATGATGGACGGAGCGTTTGAGCAAATCAAACACTCACCCCCAGTCAACTGATCTGGGTATAATCCATCATCATTCTTTAGCTCACTCGACCACCCCAGTTCAGACATGGCCATATGGAAATCAGTCTGACCCTGTGCCTCATGGGAACAGTCCAGCCCGAACTGCCAAGCCATGTCTTCCCTGGACTGGAAACAAGCATCCTGGGACCGTTTTCTTGCTATTCAGCCGTCATCAGCCAGGCTAGCTTGAATCCAGTGGCAAAGTGAGCAAGGGACCCACGTCTGGGCATACCCTGCCAACTTAGGGCGAACAAAGCGATACCAAAGGGGATGATGGATGGAGCGTTTGAGCAAATCAAACACTCACCCCCAGTCAACTAATCTGGGTTTAATCCATCATCATTCTTTAGCTCACTCCACCACCCCAGTTCAGACATGGTCATATGCAAATCAGTCTGACCCAGTGCCTCATGGGAACAGTCCAGCCCGAACTGCCAAGCCATGTCTTCCCTGGACCGGAAACAAGCATCCTGGGACCGGTTTCTGGCTATTCAGCCGTCATCAGCCAGGCTAGCTTGAATCCAGTGGCAAAGTGAGCAAGGGACCCATGTCTGGGCATACCCTGCCAACTTAGGGCGAACAAAGCGATACCAAAGGGGATGATGGACGGAGCGTTTGAGCAAATCAAACACTCTCCCCCAGTCAACTGATCTGGGTTTAATCCATCATCATTCTTTAGCTCACTCCACCACCCCAGTTCAGACATGGCCATATGCAAATCAGTCTGACCCTGTGCCTCATGGGAACAGTCCAGCCCGAACTGCCAAGCCATGTCTTCCCTGGACCGGAAACAAGCATCCTGGGACCGGTTTCTGGCTATTCAGCCGTCATCAGCCAGGCTAGCTTGAATCCAGTGGCAAAGTGAGCAAGGGACCCACGTCTGGGCATACCCTGCCAACTTAGGGCGAACAAAGCGATACCAAAGAGGATGATGGACAGAGCGTTTGAGCAAATCAAACACTCACCCCTAGTCAACTGATCTGGGTTTAATCCATCATCATTCTTTAGCTCACTCCACCACCCCAGTTCAGACATGGCCATATGCAAATCAGTCTGACCCTGTGCCTCATGGGAACAGTCCAGCCCGAACTGCCAAGCCATGTCTTCCCTGGACCGGAAACAAGCATCCTGGGACCGGTTTCTGGCTAATCAGCCGTCATCAGCCAGGCTAGCTTGAATCCAGTGGCAAAGTGAGCAAGGGACTGGAATGGCATGGTGAGCAAAAAAACGATGGATTGAGGCCCAGATCTCTGTACTGGGGTGAATGTATGACATTGTTCTGCATTCTGTCCATCAACTGTTGTTTTTGCATTTGTCACCCCGAGTGGGATGGGTATGCCCAGACGTGGGTCCCGTGCTCTCCATGCCACTGGATTCAAGATATCCTGGCTGAAGAGGGGTGAAACCCCGAAACCGGTCCTAGGATGCTTGTTTCCAGTCCAGGGAGGACCTGGCTTGGCAGTTCGGGCTGGACTGTTCCCATGAGGCACAGGGTCAAGACTGATTTGCATATGGCTGGGTTCAAACTGGAATGGCATGGTGAGCAAAAAAACGATGGATTTAGGCCCAGATCTCTGTACTGGGGTGAATGTATGACATTGTTCTGCATTCTGTCCATCAACTGTTGTTTTTGCATTTGTCACCCCGAGTGGGACGGGTATGCCCAGACGTGGGTCCCGTGCTCTCCATGCCACTGGAATCAAGCTATCCTGGCTGAAGAGGAGTAAAACCCTGAAACCGGTCCTAGGATGCTTGTTTCCAGTCCAGGGAGGACCTGGCTTGGCAGTTCGGGCTGGACTGTTCCAATGAGGCACAGGGTCAAGACTGATTTGCATATGGCTGGGTTCAAACTGGAATGGCATGGTGAGCAAAAAACGATGTATTTAGGCCCAGATCTCTGTACAGGGGTGAATGTATGACATTGTTCTGCATTCTGTCCATCAACTGTTGTTTTTGCATTTGTCACCCCGAGTGGGACGGGTATGCCCAGACGTGGGTCCCGTGCTCTCCATGCCACTGGAATCGAGCTATCCTGGCTGAAGAGGGGTGAAACCCCGAAACCGGTCCTAGGATGCTTGTTTCCAGTCCAGGGAGGACCTGGCTTGGCAGTTCGGGCTGGACTGTTCCCATGAGGCACACGGTCAAGACTGATTTGCATTTGGCTGGGTTCAAACTGGAATGGCATGGTGAGCAAAAACGATGGATTTAGGCCCAGATCTCTGTACTGGGGTGAATGTATGACATTGTTCTGCATTCTGTCCATCAACTGTTGTTTTTGCATTTGTCACCCCGAGTGGGACGGGTATGCCCAGACGTGGGTCCCGTGCTATCCATGCCACTGGAATCAAGCTATCCTGGCTGAAGAGGGGTGAAACCCGAAACCGGTCCTAGGATGCTTGTTTCCAGTCCAGGAGGACCTGGCTTGGCAGTTCGGGCTGGACTGTTCCCATGAGGCACAGGGTCAAGACTGATTTGCATATGGCTGGGTTCAAACTGGAATGGCATGGTGAGCAAAAAACGATGGATTTAGGCCCAGATCTCTGTACTGGGGTGAATGTATGACATTGTTCTGCATTCTGTCCATCAACTGTTGTTTTTGCATTTGTCACTCCGAGTGGCACGGGTATGCCCAGACGTGGGTCCCGTGCTCTCCATGCCACTGGAATCAAGCTATCCTGGCTGAAGAGGGTGAAACCCCGAAACCGGTCCTATGATGCTTGTTTCCAGTCCAGGAGGACATGGCTTGGCAGTTCAGGCTGGACTGTTCCCATGAGGCACAGGGTCAAGACTGATTTGCATATGGCTGGGTTCAAACTGGAATGGCATGGTGAGCAAAAACGATGGATTTAGGCCCAGATCTCTGTACTGGGGTGAATGTATGACATTGTTCTGCATTCTGTCCATCAACTGTTGTTTTTGCATTTGTCACCTCGAGTGGGACGGGTATGCCCAGACGTGGGTCCCGTGCTCTCCATGCCACTAGAATCAAGCTATCCTGGCTGAAGAGGGGTGAAACCCCGAAACCGGTCCTAGGATGCATGTTTCCAGTCCAGGGAGGTCCTGGCTTGGCAGTTCGGGCTGGACTGTTCCCATGAGGCACAGGGTCAAGACTGATTTGCATATGGCTGGGTTCAAACTGGAATGGCATGGTGAGCAAAAAACGATGGATTTAGGCCCAGATCTCTGTACTGGGGTGAATGTATGACATTGTTCTGCATTCTGTCCATCAACTGTTGTTTTGCATTTGTCACCCCGAGTGGCACGGGTATGCCCAGACGTGGGTCCCGTGCTCTCCATGCCACTGGAATCAAGCTATCCTGGCTGAAGAGGGTGAAACCCCGAAACCGGTCCTAGGATGCTTGTTTCCAGTCCAGGGAGGACCTGGCTTGGCAGTTCGGGCTGGACTGTTCCCATGAGGCACAGGGTCAAGACTGATTTGCATATGGCTGGGTTCAAACTGGAATGGCATGGTGAGCAAAAAACGATGGATTTAGGCCCAGATCTCTGTACTGGGGTGAATGTATGACATTGTTCTGCATTCTGTCCATCAACTGTTGTTTTTGCATTTGTCACCCCGAGTGGGACGGGTATGCTCAGACGTGGGTCCCGTGCTCTCCATGCCACTGGAATCAAGCTATCCTGGCTGAAGAGGGGTGAAACCCCGAAACAGGTCCTAGGATGCTTGTTTCCAGTCCAGGGAGGACCTGGCTTGGCAGTTCGGGCTGGACTTTTCCCATGAGGCACAGGGTCAAGACTGATTTGCATATGGCTGGGTTCAAACTGGAATGGCATGGTGAGCAAAAAACGATGGATTTAGGCCCAGATCTCTGTACTGGGGTGAATGTATGACATTGTTCTGCATTCTGTCCATCAACTGTTGTTTTTGCATTTGTCACCCCGAGTGGGACGGGTATGCCCAGACGTGGGTCCCGTGCTCTCCATGCCACTGGAATCAAGCTATCCTGGCTGAAGAGGGTGAAACCCCGAAACCGGTCCTAGGATGCTTGTTTCCAGTCCAGGGAGGACCTGGCTTGGCAGTTCGGGCTGGACTGTTCCCATGAGGCACAGGGTCAAGACTGATTTGCATATGGCTGGGTTCAAACTGGAATGGCATGGTGAGCAAAAAACGATGGATTTAGGCCCAGATCTCTGTACTGGGGTGAATGTATGACATTGTTCTGCATTCTGTCCATCAACTGTTGTTTTTGCATTTGTCACCCCGTGTGGGACGGGTATGCCCAGACGTGGGTCCCGTGCTCTCCATGCCACTGGAATCAAGCTATCCTGGCTGAAGAGGGTGAAACCCCGAAACCGGTCCTAGGATGTTTGTTTCCAGTCCAGGGAGGACCTGGCTTGGCAGTTCGGGCTGGACTGTTCCCATGAGGCACAGGGTCAAGACTGATTTGCATATGGCTGGGTTCAAACTGGAATGGCATGGTGAGCAAAAACGATGGATTTAGGCCCAGATCTCTGTACTGGGGTGAATGTATGACATTGTTCTGCATTCTGTCCATCAACTGTTGTTTTTGCATTTGTCACCCCGAGTGGGACGGGTATGCCCAGACGTGGGTCCCGTGCTCTCCATGCCACTGGAACCAAGCTATCCTGCCTGAAGAGGGGTGAAACCCCGAAACCTGTCCTAGGATGCTTGTTTCCAGTCCAGGGAGGAGCTGGCTTGGCAGTTCGGGGTGGACTGTTCCCATGAGGCACAGGGTCAAGACTGATTTGCATATGGCTGGGTTCAAACTGGAATGGCATGGTGAGCAAAAAAACGATGTATTTAGGCCCAGATCTCTGTACTGGGGTGAATGTATGAAATTGTTCTGCATTCTGTCCATCAACTGTTGTTTTTGCATTTGTCACCCCGAGTGGGACGGGTATGCCCAGACGTGGGTCCCGTGCTCTCCATGCCACTGGAATCAAGCTATCCTGGCTGAAGAGGGTGAAACCCCGAAACCGGTCCTAGGATGCTTGTTTCCAGTCCAGGGAGGACCTGCTTGGCAGTTCGGGCTGGACTGTTCCCATGAGGCACAGGGTCAAGACTGATTTGCATATGGCTGGGTTCAAACTGGAATGGCATGGTAAGCAAAAAAACGATGGATTTAGGCCCAGATCTCTGTACTGGGGTGAATGTATGACTTTGTTCTGCATTCTGTCCATCAACTGTTGTTTTTGCATTTGTCACCCCGAGTGGGACGGGTATGCCCAGACGTGGGTCCCGTGCTCTCCATGCCACTGGAATCAAGCTATCCTGGCTGAAGAGGGGTGAAACCCCGGAACCGGTCCTAGGATGTTTTATTCCAGTCCAGGGAGCACCTGGCTTGGCAGTTCGGGCTGGACTGTTCCCATGAGGCACAGGGTCAAGACTGATTTGCATATGGCTGGGTTCAAACTGGAATGGCATGGTGAGCAAAAAACGATGGATTTAGGCCCAGATCTCTGTACTGGGGTGAATGTATGACATTGTTCTGCATTCTGTCCATCAACTGTTGTTTTTGCATTTGTCACCCCGAGTGGGACGGGTATGCCCAGACGTGGGTCCCGTGCTCTCCATGCCACTGGAATCAAGCTATCCTGGCTGAATAGGGGTGAAACCCCGAAACCGGTCCTAGGATGCTTGTTTCCAGTCCAGGGAGGACCTGGCTTGGCAGTTCGGGCTGGACTGTTCCCATGAGGCACAGGGTCAAGACTGATTTGCATATGGCTGGGTTCAAACTGGAATGGCATGGTGAGCAAAAAAAAGATGGATTTAGGCCCACATCTCTGTACTGGGGTGAATGTATGACATTGTTCTGCATTCTGTCCATCAACTGTTGTTTTTGCATTTGTCACCCCGAGTGGGACGGGTATGCCCAGACGTGGGTCCCGTGCTCTCCATGCCACTGGAATCAAGCTACCCTGGCTGAAGAGGGGTGATACCCCGAAACCTGTCCTAGGATGCTTGTTTCCAGTCCAGGGAGGACCTGGCTTGGCAGTTCGGGCTGGACTGTTCCCATGGGGCACAGGGTCAAGACTGATTTGCATATGGCTGGGTTCAAACTTGAATGGCATGGTGAGCAAAAAAACGATGGATTTAGGACCAGATCTCTGTACTGGGGTGAATGTATGACATTGTTCTGCATTCTGTCCATCAACTGTTGTTTTTGCATTTGTCACCCCGAGTGGGACGGGTAAGCCCAGACGTGGGTCCCGTGCTCTCCATGCCACTGGAATCAAGCTATCCTGGCTGAAGAGGGGTGAAACCCCGAAACCGGTCCTAGGATGCTTGTTTCCAGTCCAGGGAGGACCTGGCTTGGCAGTTCGGGCTGGACTGTTCCCATGAGGCACAGGGTCAAGACTGATTTGCATATAGCTGGGTTCAAACTGGAATGGCATGGTGAGCAAAAACGATGCATTTAGGCCCAGATCTCTGTACTGGGGTGAATGTATGACATTGTTCTGCATTCTGTCCATCAACTGTTGTTTTTGCATTTGTCACCCCGAGTGGGACGGGTATGCCCAGACGTGTGTCCCGTGCTCTCCATGCCACTGGAATCAAGCTATCCTGGCTGAAGAGGGGTGAAATCCCGAAACCGGTCATAGGATGCTTGTTTCCAGTCCAGGGAGGACCTGGATTGGCAGTTCGGGGTGGACTGTTCCCATGAGGCACAGGGTCAAGACTGATTTGCATATGGCTGGGTTCAAACTGGAATGGCATGGTGAGCAAAAACGATGGATTTAGGCCCAGATCTCTGTACTGGGGTGAATGTATGACATTGTTCTGCATTCTGTCCATCAACTGTTGTTTTGCATTTGTCACCCCGAGTGGGACGGGTATGCCCAGACGTGGGTCCCGTGCTCTCCATGCCACTGGAATCAAGCTATCCTGGCTGAAGAGGGTGAAACCCGGAACCGGTCCTAGGATGCTTGTTTCCAGTCCAGGGAGGACCTGCTTGGCAGTTCGGGCTGGACTGTTCCCATGAGGCACAGGGTCAAGACTGATTTGCATATGGCTGGGTTCAAACTGGAATGGCATGGTAAGCAAAAAAACGATGGATTTAGGCCCAGATCTCTGTACTGGGGTGAATGTATGACATTGTTCTGCATTCTGTCCATCAACTGTTGTTTTTGCATTTGTCACCCCGAGTGGGACGGGTATGCCCAGGCGTGGGTCCCGTGCTCTCCATGCCACTGGAATCAAGCTATCCTGGCTGAAGAGGGTGAAACCCCGAAACCGGTCCTAGGATGCTTGTTTCCAGTCCAGGGAGGACCTGGCTTGGCAGTTCGGGCTGGACTGTTCCCATGAGGCACAGGGTCAAGACTGATTTGCATATGGCTGGGTTCAAACTGGAATGGCATGGTGAACAAAAAAGCGATGGATTTAGGCCCAGATCTCTGTACTGGGGTGAATGTATGACATTGTTCTGCATTCTGTCCATCAACTGTTGTTTTTGCATTTGTCACCCCGAGTGGGACGGGTATGCCCAGACGTGGGTCCCGTGCTCTCCATGCCACTGGAATCAAGCTATCCTGGCTGAAGAGGGTGAAACCCCGAAACCGGTCCTAGGATGCTTGTTTCCAGTCCAGGGAGGACCTGGCTGCTTGGCAGTTCGGGCTGGACTGTTCCCATGAGGCACAGGGTCAAGACTGATTTGCATATGGCTGGGTTCAAACTGGAATGGCATGGTGAGCAAAAAAACGATGGATTTAGGCCCAGATCTCTGTACTGGGGTGAATGTATGACATTGTTCTGCATTCTGTCCATCAACTGTTGTTTTTGCATTTGTCACCCCGAGTGGGACGGGTATGCCCAGACGTGGGTCCCGTGCTCTCCATGCCACTGGAATCAAGCTATCCTGGCTGAAGAGGGGTGAAACCCCGAAACCGGTCCTAGGATGCTTGTTTCCAGTCCAGGAAGGACCTGGCTTGGCAGTTCGGGCTGGACTGTTCCCATGAGGCACAGGGTCAAGACTGATTTGCATATGGCTGGGTTCAAACTGGAATGGCATGGTGAGCAAAAAACGATGGATTTAGGCCCAGATCTCTGTACTGGGGTGAATGTATGACATTGTTCTGCATTCTGTCCATCAACTGTTGTTTTTGCATTTGTCACCCCGAGTGGGACGGGTATGCCCAGACGTGGGTCCCGTGCTCTCCATGCCACTGGAATCAAGCTATCCTGGCTGAAGAGGGGTGAAACCCCGAAACCGGTCCTAGGATGCTTGTTTCCAGTCCAGGGAGGACCTGGCTTGGCAGTTCGGGCTGGACTGTTCCCATGAGGCACAGGGTCAAGACTGATTTGCATATGGCTGGGTTCAAACTGGAATGGCATGGTGAGCAAAAAAACGATGGATTTAGGCCCAGATCTCTGTACTGGGGTGAATGTATGACATTGTTCTGCATTCTGTCCATCAACTGTTGTTTTTGCATTTGTCACCCCGATGGGGACGGGTATGCCCAGACGTGGGTCCCGTGCTCTCCATGCCACTGGAATCAAGCTATCCTGGCTGAAGAGGGGTGAAACCCCGAAACCGGTCCTAGGATGCTTGTTTCCAGTCCAGGGAGGACCTGGCTTGGCAGTTCGGGCTGGACTGTTCCCATGAGGCACAGGGTCAAGACTGATTTGCATATGGCTGGGTTCAAACTGGAATGGCATGGTGAGCAAAAAAACGATGGATTTAGGCCCAGATCTCTGTACTGGGGTGAATGTATGACATTGTTCTGCATTCTGTCCATCAACTGTTGTTTTTGTATTACAAGTACGGCGGTCAGACCATTTTGGGACTGCTGCAACTACCAGGGAACCGTGTTCCCTGGCGGTGGCACAGTGGGCTGGGGCAGCAATATGCTTGGCGGTGCCGCTGTGGCACTGCCAAGCAAATTTCGAGCTTTTCAGCTGCCAGCCTTTTCACGGCTGTGAGCTCACAATAAAAAGGCTGGTGGTGTGGAAACAGAGGGGGCCCTGCAGGCCTCCTTGTGCCTTAAGGGCTGGGGGTGCATGCAGGGGGGCACATGGTACGCCGGCTTGTGTGCCTGAACCCCCTTTCCTGCATTTCATGAACTTTTACAGTCCATGCCGTGCAGGAACGCCCTTTTGACGTTCCCATTGTGATGCCTTTTTTAAAGGCACTGCCGTGGGAATTCCAAAGGGCCATCCGACAGACTATGTGGAAACTCGTAATCTGGGAGGCGGCCGGCGGTGACCTTTGGCGGTCCCGGAGTGGGGTGGTGGGGTGGCGGCCTGCTCCAGGGCCCCCAAAGCCATAATCAGGCCCATAAAGAGAGGAATAAGCCACAGAGGATTGTTTTTGTGCAGGAGGCGTCCTTTCCTACACAAAAACAATCCTGGCTGTAACGCAAGCTCCCTTGCACCATGGTGCGAGGGTGCCTGCATTGGCGCTTAGCAGCCACAAGTGCACCAGCTCAGAAGTAGAGCAGGAATGTGCCATATCTTAGTAGACATGGTGAATTCCTGCACTCTCCATTTGACGCATGTAGCAAGTTGTCTTGCTGCATTGCATTTACCAAATATTAGTAAATCTGTCCCATGTGTCCAGTACAGCCTACAGTTAACTACATAGTCCTTGCTGCCATTGCATCTTGCTTATTGTATAAAGATGTTCACAACAGCAGCCCACAAACAGCTACACACCCGACCCACAGCCACAGAACTAGCCCCTGCACAGCCACAAAACTGGACCACACACTGACCTGCCAAACTGGCCCACCTGGCAATGCAAGTTTGTCCTATAGGCCAGCACGACCATTGATCTAAGTATACCTGCCTGCTAGGAAGCACACATAATACTCTATTAAATTGTAAGAAATGGCTTTTAAAAAAAAAAAAATTCTTGCAAGCACAAAGATACCATTTTAGGTGGATTTGTGTCTTTTTTTCCCTGCTGCCAATTCTTGCAATAAAAAATAAAAACAAAATTAACCATACATAGTACCAACTTGTCAAAGCCGGATCTGTTGACTTTAGCAATGTTTGTTGTACTTGTTTCGATGTTAGGATTCCTTTGTATTTTTCAAACAATTAAAGATCTCCAGATGGCAATAGATCACAAGGGATTCAAACAGTCCAGTCCAATGCTTTTGTTTTACAAATTCTCTGTGTGACATTAGAAACTGTAGGGACAATGCATTCAGCTTACATCTCACCTGCCTTCTGTACGCACAAGTATCTCATGTTGATTTTCACTCAGACAACAGCCAACACATAACAAGTTTAAAATGCAGAATTTTCACTAGAAGTTAGCATGTTGGCGACAGGGAAAATTACGCTTTTTCGACACCAAAACCGCAGTTCCATTTTTTTACGATTCTTAGGAACCACAAACCCCAAGTTCAAACATTTTTCACTGACTCCGTGAACTACCTGTTTTAAAAAAAAAAAAATTAGGGTGAGGGAAATATATACTACCTAACTGTGGATGTCTGGAAAACCAATGTTATTATCTGAGCAGAGCGGACTGGAGAACCTGTTCTGTCAAAAACGTACCTGAAACGGCAAGTATTGCTGTAGCAAGTAGATTTGTTTACAAATGCAAATTGTTTCTTGGATATTTGAAATATAAAGTGTGTAGATTGTGTTAAATAATGTATTTCTTTTTGTTATGTCGCCTGTACAAGACATGTTTTACCAAGCAACTTAAAATACTTCTAATCGTAAACAGACCCATAAAACGAGTTTCAACAATATTAGTTTTAAACATTTTTAGAGACAGGTAACACATATCTCTTTATCTTTTTTACCGTTTTACCTTTATAACATTTATTGAAATTTTTAAAGAGCCTGGTAAAGAGTTCATCCCATTTTTCCATGTCTTCTGAGCCCTGAACAGTTTTAAAACTGGTCTCATATCTCTAGAATCTTCAGAATACCATTTTTTATGTGAAATTCTTTACGAGATTGCCTTCTGGCAGGCACATGTATTCCACTTAGAGGCATATATTTGACATCTGCCATTTCTTTGAACAAAATGCTCACCTCTGCTCAGACATTAAACACTTTCAGTAGATGCTAGTAGGTATCAATCAAGTCTTACGGTGGACATTATCTTAGAACCATTTGACTATTTAAAAGAGGAAAGTGATTGAATATCTTGGTAGCAGACATCCTGATGGGAAAAGTGAACGTTTATATTAGAGTCCTGTGATTCATAGATTGAAGAACACCACATCCTATAAAAAAAAAGGTGATAGTAAAAAAAAAAAAAAAGCGATAGTAATTTGAAAATATCAAAACAGGGACCCAGACGCGTTGCTTAATTTGTGCAGGTGGCGGGTACAGGCTCTAAATTTGGGGTCATGACATAGGTTACATAATCAGACCCAGCACAAGAAAGAGACAGGCAGAAATGGGAGAAAGAATGAGGAACAGAAAGATAACAAATGAATGGCATAGTGTGAAAAAAAACTTGCAAGATTGAGACCAAGAGACAAGCAGTGTAGGGCGGTGGGAGGAAGAGGCATGATTTGGAATGAACAGTAGGAAGGCTTGCCATTCAGCAACCCTTGCATTTAGCAATGCCAGCTGAAGACTCCTAGGAAAAACCTTGGGAACCTGCACTTACCTACTTATTTGTTTATTTATGTATTTACTTATTTATTTATGTATTATTTTTTTACAGATTAAGGGCCTTACTTAGAGTTTGGTAGATGGGATACTACTCCGTCAAAACTTGACCGGTATCCCATGTGACTTATTACAGTGATTGCTGACAATGTCTGATCTTTAGACAATAGTCAACAGAGACCTAAATAGGAAAGCAAAGGGACCCTTATAGATGGAAAAGAAGATGTAGTAATTAGGCAAAGGCCTCTCCTAAGAAAACAGAATCACATAAGCAACCTAGTCTCTCTGCATCATGTGCAATGATGATCTTTCAAGGTCAACGAAACCAAAGAAGCTAAATACATTGACTTGTGGCTTTGGGAGATGAGACAAAGCATACTTGCAGCTGAAGAAATTGCAATCGAATGCGAGTAAATTATACAAGAATGAAATATAAATCTCTATGCTTTCCTAAACACACCACCTTTTGAGATCAAATCTTGAACCTTTTAGCATTCTAGAGGAGCATGAAGGTAATTATGGTTGGAGATAAATGTACAAGATACTCAACATTATGATCCACAAAATTAAAACTTGACTATAACACAGAATATTTATAAAGACTGCTCTTCAGAAAAATCATACAGCTACTACACTCCATCCAATCACTCTGGATTGGGAACTCAATTGAATGGAAACCATAATTGTGACTTTGTGCACTATGCCCAACAGGAGTACAACTCTCTGAAATCATCACTTTAGCACACTGGGCGAAAGACATACTATGTCAAGCACATTCTCAATAAAGGAAGTGTGATTGGAGTAAGTGGGCCTAGGGAATGTTACAGTGGGTGCCAACTAATCCTTGCACCATCCTCTTCTTTGTGTTCCTTTGTTTCTGGAACCCTGTTTTTCCATATACCCTGTACCCTGCTTGACATCTCACATGACCCACCTATTGCTGTCTGGAATATTAGCGTTAAGAGGCAAGTGCTGCGGGAGACAGCATCATAGAGCCTGAAATACCTGGTAGTAGGTGAATTCATAGATAAACGAAAACGAAGAAAGCATATTGGAGGAAACTAAGTCATGGAAAACCTTATTTAAGGAAAGTCATTTATAACGAAACACCAAAACATCGAAAATTAGTGGAAACATTTTAATGGAAATTCATTTAATTTGACAATGTAAAGGTGCATTTAAATGAAAAAACAGTTTAATTGAAACTACAGTGCAATTAGTATTTAGTGTAATTTGTGTTTTGTTTAATTTTAACCAACGTAGCAACAGTTGTAAAGTTTCTATTTTTAAATAATATTGAACCACCAACTTCTTTTTAGAATCAAGGACAAGAAAAATAATTCCTCTTGACCCGTGAATTTAATCACAAACCTTTCATTAGCATTTCAACACATATGACAGACATTAAGCGTGTCATGAAAAGGGACCACTTAAATATTTAACAAGTGCATGATTTAGCCCCACAGCCCTGGACAAGACTGCTCAATACTGAGGTGTGACACAAAATTGGAAAAAATAATCTTTATACATAAAAAACATGTGTGTGCCTTAAAGAAACAGATTAGTGCATTAAAGAATGGCAGTCAATACATTTTACAGATACATCAATACATGTACAGAGGTAACCATCACTGTCAATTTCCTTCTTGCGAACCTCTATTAACTAATGTCTCTTGGGGGTTCCAAAGCTGATTGGTTATAGTGGGATCAGTAAAAGTTCATTGAGATTGCCCTCTGGCCAGATGATACTGTTTAAAGGCACTGCCCAGGACAGTCTTGTCCAGGGCTGTAGGGCTAAATAATGCACTCGTTAAATGTTTAAGTGGTCCCGTTTCATGGCAGGCTTAAAGTCTATTTCAGGCATATTCATTTAAGTCCCGATGATGATCCCCATATTGTAAAGTGGGATCAAAACGTCATCGACAAATAGTGCCATGACTACTGCAAAAGTTTTTTAACATATGATAGCATTGGTACTCTAAACTGACATGACATAACCTGTTTATTATTTCCACAGTCACTAGGAAATGTCTGAGATTTGAAAATGTTGTTTCTTGTTTTTCTTGTTGCTCCCCACTTTTATTTTTTTCTGTGTGCATTAAATGATTGAATAAATACATGTATATATCCATTTGGATTTTCTAACATGGAATTCATTTTTCTTCTATGGCTTATGCTTAGTGATATTCCACAGTAAGGGACTACTTGTTCCGTTATTAAATATTATACCTATAGTCCCTTATATACCTTTGGGTTCCTTTGTCCTGTAAAACATTGGTAAGTTGTCGGCGGCCTTTGCCTATACCCACCCCTTCCGTAGTCCTATCCTATGATTTGGGGGCTGTTTTCAAGCTGGTGTTGAAGAGAAAGCAACAGCAGCAAATCGGAAGTAGTTTTTTGGTAGGACTCTGAAAATATCACTATGATACTAATCATGAAGAATCTCTTTTTCTTCTATCCTGTAGGTGGGTACATTATGCATACTTGTGACCCAATCAACAAAACCTGCACACGTCCCATACTTCTGAAATACTTTCATTTGCCTGAATACATTTAAAACAAAGCATCAATTTATTTTCCAAGATCTCCAGTAGGCCTCAGTGGTGAACTTCGCTCTGTTCGCTGAGTTTGCACAGTTTTCAGCGCTCCGCGGAGCATGCAGATTTCCGAACAACTCTGCTCCATGTAGCGGAGTAGATTTTTTCCTCTCATTTATTCGTGAGAGCGAATGAGGAAAATCCACCTCCGGGCGAGATTTCTCAATGAAGGCGGTCAGATTTCTCAACCTTTGCGGTCGCAGATGGTCACGACCTCTCGTGTTGAGAAACCTTACATTCTCATAGAGAAAGCTGACACTTGAGTAGAAATGTACTCGAGCGGCAGAAAAGAAGCAGCATCCTCTTGCGCTGCCCATGATGCCGTTGGCGCTGATTTTACAGTGCAGGACAAACACCCGGTGCTGAAAATCAACGCGAACTGCATGGCCAAATGCACTCCGCCGCTAGCTGAACTCTGCATAGCGCAGCAGAGTTTTTAGGTCACTTCGTGGAGTTCCGCGAACTCCACCCAGGCCTAATCTCTAGCAATATTGGAATCCCAGATGTGCACCCAAACAAGAAGGAGTCTCTTGCATTCTAAGCCAACCATCAGTCCTATAAACTACTAGAGGGCTTTATTGACCCCCCGCACATCAACACTTCCTAAAATCCCTGCAATGGAGGGGGGAAGTGTTTAGCCTAGGTACATGCATAAGTGCCAAATTGAGCAAGTAAAGCCAAAGGATATCATACCTAAGCCCTACGTCTAATAAAAAGGTTTGTCCCAGTGAAAGCGAATTGGGGTAAGAAATTGTATCCATAACTTATGGTCAAAGATTGAGAGAGACAAGAATGTAAACAGAGGCTAAATTCTTTTGAACGACCTCATCCGCCCAAGATATGCATACAAGAACCACTTGTGCTACCTCAATGAATGACATCACACCTGGGAGATCCCTTCCATCACAAAAGGAACCCATGGGCTCTTTGGAGATAAGGAGAGCTGGCAGGTGTCTCTCAGTCATCCCCTACTGAGCTATACTCTGGTAGGTAAGAGTGTTAAGAGACACACAAACCTGCAAAGAATCGTTCTTCTGCAGGGGTCCTATTCAGAACTCCTCACATACCTCGAAATCACCATACACATATAATGGTTCGTATTTTATCTGATTATTTATTATACACTATTCAACAAAACCTCAAGTGCATTAGGATGTTTGTAGATAATATAACCAACTCAACAAATATTGTACTTCTTAGAGTAAATGTTAGATGAGCCCCAGCACTATTTCATCATATATCTCCATCCTATTAATTTAATACTGGCCTAAATTAAAACCAGCTGTGTGACAGCATGGTCATATTAATTAACAATAATATGACATGCTGTAAAGTCTTCCCTCATACCTTATTGTACCATCAGACTTGAAGTCAGAACTCATATTTCATCATCCCTCTCCAGCAACCTGTGCATGTCTAACCCTGCCCATATCCAGCAGCTTATTAACATTCCATATACATGATGTTCTATAGAGGGAGGAAAGGCTACCTCATGCTCTACTACTATTCTGTCACCCAGTGTACTGAATAATGCTTTTTGTTCAAATATTTTATATGGAGGCTTCTTTTCTCTTATCCTACAAGACAGAACCCACAAGGCCATCTCTCCTTGTAGCCACATTTCAGCTGTTCTGCTTTTAAACAGTGCATGCGTTTAGAATGGAACTGTTCCTTTTCTGCCTTGTTGGTATGAGTTAAAAATATGGATCAAGCACACATTTATTAACTTCACAGTTCAAAGTCATTAATCTGCTCTCTAGGCACTGCACTTGCCCCACATACTCTAGCATTTAAAATACACATCCAGTGACCGTTAGCTTACAACTGGGCCTTTAGGGTATACAACATTAAAAATACACACAGAACTCTTGTTATACAACCTAATGCTACTTATATATAGAAATGAAACAGCAGAGCACAGCAAAAAAAAAAAAGGAATCACAATTACCCCAGTTTAAAAAGTCCAAATGATGATGTCAGTAAGCAGTGGCGGCTCCTTGAGGGAGTGCTGCGGGCGGTGCGGCGGGGCGGGGGAGGGGCAGGGTGGTGGGTAGTAAACTCCGGCATACGGCCGAATGGAGTTAAGTAAATAATTAAATAAATAAAACGATTTACATTGCACGCGCTGCATCGCCGATTTGGCGTTGCAGCGCGCGCAATGTAAATTGTTTTATTTATTTAATTATTTACTGAACTCTGTTCGGCCGTATGCCGGAGTTTACTACCCCCCGCCCAGGCCCACCGCCCCGCAGCACTCCCTCGAGGAGCCGCCACTGTCAGTAAGGGCAAATGAGTTAGTCAACAAAACAATGGTGCATAGATCAACGAGTCACTGAGAGGTTGAAGAGGTTGGCAGGCACAGTAAGGGAGGTTGAGGATACAGTTCAAGGGATAAACATCAGCACTAACGAAACATCAAATCCCCACCCACCTGTTATCTTTGCCCTGGACCATGGTTTCTGTTGAGGCAAAATATATAGCACATACAAAATCTTGCATCTACCTAAGTGCTTACTTCAAAAATAATAAGGTACATTACAGGCGCAACCTAGAAGAATCAACTGTGTTAATGCCTATCCTAATTCATCAACCATCTCCTGAATTTAATTAGAAGCAGGGGTCTTTAATTTAAATCCTACACTGATGACAGCCCATGTATAGAAAAAATCAATGAGGAATGCCACACTAAAGGAGTTTCTCATGCAAACCACCTCGGGGACGAATTCCAGTTAGATCCAATGAAGCCAAGAGAGAGAATGTTTGGTCTAATTAATACACTTTCCAAGAGACCATTTAGGTGCTTGTGTTACTGAGACAAACTGTGTTCCCATAGGCACACTGAGAAACACAGGCATTAAGTGAACCAGTGAGCTTACAGTGAAACATCAGATTGGAGAAGTGACCCATTCTATTTTCTACCATGTATCTTGGTCAAGTCAGTTAATCTACTTTATACTTCTGAACTGTGGGCAGGTTGCGGTTGGGATGTGATTCATTCAAGTGTGAATTATGGCATCAGTTTTGTTTGGTAGAGACTTTGCAATGTTTGCAATTAAACCACAGTTGGTCCAAAATGTTAATCCGAGGCCTCTATAAATAAGATCTTCTGTCCCAGTGTCATAGATGAATACATTTGATTAGTGTTGAGGATCAAATCAGATTCAGTATACTGTGCTTGGTACACAAACCCGGAAAGGATCTGAAAACAGGAAAGGATGGGAATACACAGCATCCAGCATCCATCCACTTGGTGCGGAAAACATTTAGATGCTAGAGAAATAAAATGGAATGAAAATGTTTTTCATTCCCTAGACCGAAGTACTGGAATGGTCTACCTGAAACTATCAGGATGGAGCACAACTGTATCAAATTCCATTTCTGAATCAAAACACTTCCAACCAAGTTACTGCTGGTCATTTTTCATCTACCCTCTGTGACTTCAAAGCAGCTAGTCACACAGTGCTGAAAGACATATTAGGTAATATGCTATGCACCTATCCTCCCAGCTTAAAATAAGAGAGGAAAAATCCCTACAAACAAATCATACAGGACAATAGAAATTTTTGAACATTAAACACACCCTGTAAAGGGTGCCCAAAAATGAGGAAATGCAAGATGGTAGATGTCTCAACAAATTTATGGAGTACAACATAGAAATGTGGTCTGATCCAAACCTTCTAAAAATAGAAACAACCCTAAAGACTCTGAAATAAGACATGATAAGAATAATGAACTAGAGAAAATTATTGCAAAAGTACATGACTGAAAGGTATCTTTCGCTGAAATGCAGCTCAATCATGAAAATTATATAATTTCAACAACAAGGAATGTCCTTGAATTCTTCATCTGCAAAATCTTAAAATCTTGAAATATTTGTCAAGCCCCCCCCCCACACCTTCCAAGATTGGCAAGCAACAAGCTTATCCAGTATGAGAGAAAACATTAGGGGAAAACCTTTGCAGTGGTATGTGCTGCAGCCTCACATGTCAAGCACGTCAGAAAAACCTAACAGTGAACAACCCAAAAGGGGCAGAAAATAAGGATCAAATAAAGGAAGCCCTTCTAACATCTATTGGTATTCATTTCCCAGAAAGTATTGCACAATGCAGGTAGAATCAGATTGTGTTATCAACATGCAACTGGTTCAAGCATCCAAAAAGCCAAAGCAGGGTTCCATTTCCTATTCCAAAGGATGTGACACCAGTACATTTGACAGATGGAGCCCTATATGTGAAGTAGCATCAACAATTGGGATCCACTTACAGGGCAGCTATCTAGAGGCTAGGTGTTCATGACACAGAACACATTAATCCCCCAAGGTGAAAGAGTTGAAAGAGCTTTCCTATTTGACAAGAAGGGTTTCTGCCACAAAAATACACAACTCAGAAAGAATGCTCAATGTGTCAAGGTGGGATGTCAAAATATATGAAGGTGGGATCCAGAACAAGTCCATTTTATGGATGTCAGAAATCAAGAAACAGTCCATGCCATGGTTCCCCTAGCATAGCTAGAAATTCCCAAATATGTAAAAAAAAACTAAAAAAAAAACTTAATGGAACATTTCAGGGTAGGAGAGGAGGCATATTACACAGATCCAAGAAATGCAAGTATATGTTGGAGTAAAGAGATCTACATGGAACTTGTAGCTGAAATGATGTGAAATGAACAGATATGTATCAGTGTGTCAGTCAGATTTGAAGAACAAGAAAGGCAAGTAATCAGGTGGGATCTAGATCAGTGTGTCTCTACAAGACGTAGCTTTAATAATTTAACACCCCGCAATCCGAGAGAATGTGCAAAATATGGAACTTTTACTTACCCAAGCTATTTAACTGTCTATCTTAAATATAAATGGAAACGAAACTTCCTCAGTTGGCTTTTGATAAATGATAATAACAATTTTAGAATAGGTTTATAATAGGAAACACATGGCGTCCTCTCATCCACTCTCTTATTAGGAAATCTGAATGCCACAATAGGACAACGAGGAAAAGAAACACAAAATTACCAAGAAGGGGAACTCTAATGAATGCTATATTATTGCAGCCTGGGTCTCCCTGCAAAAAATGAAGGGTGGGTGTTGATTGATTTTGTGATACAAGAGAAAGGTGAATGTTAGCTTTCAGCCAGATGCATGAATGGGAACAATTGAGGTGGAGATAAACTAGTGGACAGAAACAGGCGATAGCCACACTCACCTAAAGCATGTTATGTCTGTTCCAATTTCTAAAAATCACAAAAGTCCCTGAAAAACAACAAAATGTTATAGTAAGAAGTATAAACAGAGGAAAAAAGCACATGTTAAATGTCATGTCCTGATTTAAATCTTTGAAAACCTGAAAGGACATTGGACTGCTGAGGTGACAGCCTTCATATTAATGTTATGAAACAACAGGGTTTGCATTTCACAGCATTATTCATGGACCCCAATGTCTCTGAGATCAAAGGTAAAGCAAATACAGAAGCAATGAAAGTTACTATGGTCCATCATTCTAAGCAAATGCGAACCAAACAAGAAGCACCAGGAGCCTTTTGGGGAAATGGAGCTCAAGGAATTATATGGAGGATTTACTAGATTATCTGAAGATTGATAAAGCAACGGGACCAAACCAATCTCCCAAAGAGAGCTTCAAATTCATCAAAAACTAGCAGCTTACCATTTTGGAAGGCATATATGAGCTAGCTGTCATCATCACAGGGTTCCAGACTCATTGAATGAAGAGCCTATGATGTGTAGAGCTATTATTTGATGCAGAAGGTAACATTATTATACAAGCTACAATGCAAGGTCTCACTGTCTGGCTGGAAGACGGAACCCACACTTTCTTTCATCTTGTCAGATTCCTTCAAGGGTACTTGGCTATTGGCGAAATAAGGGTCCTCCAAATGGTCCTTGTCAGTTAAGTGCCCAAAAGTAAATATATGCTGCTTTCATAGATTTCGCAGGAGTCTTTGATTGGGTAAACACAGAGAGGTTATGCGTCAAACCGCTTGCAAAAGGACAGGACTCACCACTGGTGTCAGTAATAAAGTAGATGTACAATACAAGTTAGGTATACCCTCCAAGGACAATTTTCAGAAACAAAACTGCCACAACCAATAAAGTAAAACAAAGGTGGTTACTTGTGCCTTCTTTTTTGTATTTATACACCAATAATTTACTTAAACACATACATGTTATGAATGTTTATATCATAAAGGTCAATAAGGAGCCCATTTTACCTTTTATGCATTTGGATGGTTACATATCCTCCTGGCAAGGACAGATACTGCCTTGCAGTCTTTGCTGAATGAGTGGTGAAATTTTGCTATGCCAAAGACTTTCAAATAAACCACACGTTAGCTAAAATTCCGATCAAGGCAGACCAGTTCACCTTTAAGGCAGCGCCCCTATCAAGAGCAGCAAAAAATGACAGATTGGGAAGGGATATTCTTGGAGAATAAAAAAAATATATATATGTAGAAACATGCTCAACTAATGTTCCCATCAGATTTATCCATAAATATGAAGTATGACCCATGGCCCTACTGGCTGAAATATTCCCTCCCGAGATTTCAAGGCTGCTACTATGCAGAGCAAACATTTGGGATTGGCTGTCTTTCTTGAGTGTTTCGTGAAGGTAGTGCCAAGAATTTGAAATTAATTTATGATGCTCACTCCAAGACCCAAATGCAGCAATGGAGGATGAGTGTGTGGCTTTATGCGTCTGGACTTATGAGCCAAACAAGTAATGCTTACATACACCAAGATAAAGGTGACATCTGAAAAGAGGTAGCAGCACTAAAAATGCTTGGGCAAAACTACTGGAAAAAAAATCTCAAATGTCTACACAGGCAGAGTAAAGAAGCAGCCTTTAGGCACTGAAAGTTCTGTTTAGCCAGAGCTGATCCGACAAGGGCCATTGTGGGAAGCAATGTATTTTGGGAAATGTAAAAACATAACACAACTTTAGGCCAGAAAGTTAAAGTGAGAATCAACCCAAGCCCCTCATGAAGAAACTAAAAATAAATTGTCTGAAGCAGAAAAGAACTAAGCTCCCAAAGGCATCTGGATGAAGTACTGGCAATCAGAAAAGCTGCCTTTCAAGAAAGACATTTTGGAAGGATCTCATTCAAAGGCTCAAATGGTTGAGATATACTCATCAAGCCCGAAGAACTAAAGGAGAATGCCAAAAAGGTACCACAGAACCATCTTGGATGGTTCAACCTAAAAAGGCCTCCTCAAATAAGAAGTAGATAACAAATTCTCAAGGCTAGCTAACTAAGGCTGGGACTGGCTGGCAAATGCCAAAATGTAGACAGAAAAAGCAACTAATATGGCCTGACAGTCATCAAGTAGAAAAGAGGAAGCTAAGAACTGTGAGCACTGAAGGCAGCCACTAGAATGACTGGGGACTCCATCATCCTGATCTTGTGCAGCTCCTTAAGATGAAGAGGAATATGGAGAAAGACACATAACATTGTGCTTCTGAAAAGATAGAACATCTAGCCACAAATACTCTTTTTATTCCTTCACACCCAGAAAGCCAGCAGCACAGCATCCTGTCTGGAGGCAAACATGTCCATCCAATGAACTTCCAGCTGTCTCTTGATCTCCAGAAGGACTTCACAGTGGAAATAGAAGTCCAATGAGGATGGAAACACCTTACTCAGGACATCAGCCTTTACATTCTCTGACCCCAGGTGCCAAAACGCTTGAACCGATTGCAGATACGATTCTGACCAGGTTAACAGGTAATGTGCCGGAAGAGCAAGGGAGGAAGACGAAGTGCTCCGTGCCTGATGATGTATAACTTTACCAGCATGTTCTTGGTGCGTATAAGAAAGACCTTGCCCTGAATATGTACATAAAAAGACTGCATCTCCATCCAAACTGCCATCAGTTCACTCTAGTTTAAAGACATGCTAATCTTCTGATTCGACCATACACCCTGCACCACGTCAGTTCCAAGGGTGGCACCCCATTCCCTACCGCTGGCACCTTCTCTTAGAACCACCATAGGTAGTGTCCGAAGCTCAACTCGACAATGCAAAAAAGCCTTCACTAATCTTTGGAAAGAAACACTAAAGGAGAGAGGCACTGGTTTGAGGCGATCACCATCCCTGTGTCTAGTCCTCCAGGATGTAATGGACTAAAAGTTCAACCTGTATTCTGTCCCAAACCACCCCAGAGATGCTTGCTGCCCTTTCACCCTAAGAGCCCAGCCATTTACCAACCAGGAGCCCTCTCTTTATTTGCCCTCAGGTGAGTGCAGAGCTTCAAGGCCCTGGATGAGAGCAAAGCACAACCCATCTGGCGTGAAATAACATTCCCAGATCTAGCTTCAACCCTAGGCATATCACAGATCAGTCATTCAAAAGAGAGACATAGGAAGGGTTGCAACATGAACCATCAATTCATCTAGGCATGCTTGCATATGAGCTCCTCTAATAAGTAGGAAATTCACCAATGGGGCCAGCACATTTGTGAAAAAGTTTGGAGTCAAACTTTACACAATGGACTGGCTTTGAATTTAGAAATGCACAAGGAATTACCAATCTTGGGGATTGCTGATGCAAGTACACAAATAGGCATCCTCCAGATTAAAGGAAATCGCAAAGCTCTTTTGCACAGCCCTCAGTGTGATCTCTTGTAGAGATACCATCTGAAATATCACATTCCCGGAAAAGGAGTTTGAAAAACACCCCTACTGTTGGTTTCTAGGAAGTGGTTGGTCTACACCCCCAAACCCTGTTACTACAATGCAACTGGGAATGATTTACCTTCTTGGCCAGGAAGCCTTCTTCAAGGCAGTTTTCTTGAGAATGTCTGCTGACCAAAATGTCAACCTGGTCCCTGAATCCGGAGACATGAACAAAATGTTTAGGGAATACCTGTGCATAATTCTTTCAACACCATAAACAAAAACCTTTCAAACTTGTATGATTGTGCAAAGATCAGCTCTGGAGCGCCAGTATAGTCATGCTGGCTTCTGCATATGGGAGATCCATGAAATTCTGATCAGCTCCACTATCGCACCCAGTAATACCAGCGAGAAACAATGCCCCGGGAGAAAATGACTTACCTGAGTGTCCCCATAGGTCAGAAAGCCTCCGTAGAAAGGAAGAGGCTATATCAGAAAGGCCTAAGTCAACATCTGTTACCTGCCTGCTTCACCATTTCCATCTTGAACCAAAAATATTTTGTTGTAGATAAGGAAGCTTGAACATTAATGATGTCTGTGAAGCCTCCCCTTTCAGGCACCTAGACAGTAATCTGAATGGCCTGCCACAGTCACCATTGCTTCTACACAGTCCAAACAATGACACATCAGTATCTAACTAAAGCTATTTTTTCATTACTTTGATTATAGGAACACAATCTTCTCCTCCATTCAAGATGACGAATAAAGAGTAAGTAAGAGTGGAGACTGAGCAGTGTATTTATTTGAAGAGTTTTATATAGCGCTGGCTAGAATAGGGCGTAACAGTGCACTTTACATGAGGTCAGCATTGTTACATAGTTACATCAGATTACAAGGAAGAATCATGGTATAGAGAAAAACTGCGTTACATAGTTACATCCATTACTAGATCATTAAATAGCATAAGAAAACAAGTCCTATGGTACACAGGGAGAGGTGGGGGAATAGTAAAGGGGTCGGAATCGGAACAGGACTAGTCAAATGGCCAAGGAGGAAAGTACATCGGGGGAACGCTAAAAGTCAGAGTAAGCGAGTCGACAAAGCCGGAAGGGTCAGAAAGATCAATAACATCCAGAGCCGGCGGGGATCGATTAGAGGCAATGGTCAGCCTGGAGAGTACTAGGGTGCTGACCGGCGGCATGATTCGATCAGAGAGACTGTGGGACCGTAAGATGAAGGATCCAGGTCATATACCCCAAAAACTTTGCAATGAAATGGTGGGAAAGCGGGTAAACAGAAAGAATCCGGTCGAAGAGCCAACATGGAAGCCTACCCCCGGAGTAGATCTGGCGGTGGAAGGCTGTAGGTCACCGATCGTTCTCGGGTCGTCGTGGTCAGGGTAAGTCAGCGCGGGCATCCAGGCAGCATCCCAGGAAGAGGAAAGGCAGCTGCGGGGTCAGGAGGACACGTACCTCGGAAGGAGAAAGGGAAAACCAGCTCGGTGGAACAGGTAGCAGTGACAGCAGCGTTCTCATTGCTGCTTTGTTGAGGGACCAGAATAGTCCGTCCCAGGTCGCAATCCTGGAGAGGCGAGTCGGGACATCAGACAGCCACGGCTCAGGCCCGGAAGGCAGGCGACGGCTGGAGGGGTGCTCCCCGGTCCTCTCACCAGAAGCCACCAGAGCAGTTCAACCAGGCGTCTCCAGCGATGAATAGGATCCGCCATCGGTATTCCCTCAGAGTTCATCAGAGGTCGAGAAGAAAAAAGAAGACGATGCGGGGAGAGGTGAAACAGTGCCAGTGTCCAGAGGGTAGGTGTCGACCGAGGGAGGATCCGCAGCCAATCTCCTCAATAGCAACCAAGGCTGCTCCTCCGGGCATCGGAAATGTAGCTGGAGCTCTGCCATCGCAGAATTTACAGAGTTCATCGAAGGCGGGGGCAATCGGTTCGAGGGCCAAAGCAGCAACCCCGGAAGAGGAAAGGGGTGATCCCCAGCAATCAACCGCGCTCAGTTGGTTCCGCCATCGACAGGTCCACGATGAATTTGTCGGAGGGAGGGGGAGACACAGCGGAGAGACGAGGAGAACTGTGCCCAATGTCCGGCTGGGTAGGAGAGGGCCGAGGGTATGATCCGCGGTCAGTCTCCCCTATAGCTGCAAAGGCAGCTCCACCGGACATTGTTCATGTTGTTCGGGCTCCGTGTTCGGCAGAAAATTCACTGTTCCTCAGAGGCCGCGAGTAATCAGTGAGTGAAAAGGTCTGAGGAGGGGGTAGATTCAAGAGGATTATCGCCAAAAAGGCAATCCCTGGCTAGTGTATGAAGCATTGGTTCCAGCTCTAATAGAAACCATGGTGCAAGAAGTGAACTCTCTTTAAAGAATTCTTTACCTTATCCACGGGACCCAAAGAGCAACATTCTTTTATAAACATTCTTGTGACGTGCGAGGCAGAGCAAAATTGAACCAATCCCCAAAGTATCAGTAAATTTCTCTGCAAACTCCAGACAATTATATAAAAAATGCCAAACCCCTGAAACCACCAACATTTTGAGCTCAGCCCATTTTGTACGTTATGGAGAGTAAATATTGGAAGGGAAAGAAAGTGCAGGGTCACTGACAGGCTGAACATTCATCTTACATAAAAAATACAGGGACCATATTATCCTGAATCTAAGTCAAAAACTCAGTCAACATCTCTTCCATAATATGGTTCCACAGGGAGACTACTTTCACGTCATCCTTTGCTTTATTCACAACTAGAAGTCTGGATTGCCTACTAGCCTGATAACCTTATAGGTAGGATGACCAGTCAAAACCTTGTCCAGTACTACTTCATCTGTGGCATCAATGAGTGACTGAAAATGGGTAGCAGTCATGATCATCATCAAAATACTTTATTCGATTTCATAATAAAAATCATAAAAGTACAATACATTACATTAAAATCTTATACACAGTATAATAAAAATATTTCATAAGACTATACATTTCTTTAAAAAACAAAAATGAATACTAATCAAGTAGAAGTTGTAATTTTCTTTCTTGCATAAAAAACAGCCCATAAAAAACTTGACATACAGCAGCATATCTCCATATTAGCAGTCATATTAGCAAATGCTCAATGGACTAGCAGGTGCAACGGAAGTAGGGCCCTTCACTCTACAGTTGACTTTGGAAGAGAAAATGAATGAGAAGAGGAAATCCTGTTCCTGTGCCTCTTTTTCAGGATGCTTTTGTTTACACATGTTCTTTTGCTCCCCGACTGGGACGGGTATGCCCAGATGTGGGTCCAGTGCTCTCCATGCCACTGGAGTCAAGCTAGCCTGGCTGATGAGCAGTGAAACCCCAGAACCGGTCCTACGATGCTTGTTTTCCAGTCCAGGGAGAAACTGGCTCGGCAGTTCAAGCTGGACGGGTCAAGACTGATTTGCATATGGCTGGGCTTAAACTGGAATGACATGGGTAGCAACAAAACGATGGCTTTGGGCCCAGATCTCTGTACTGGGGTGAATGTTTGACATTGTTCAACATTGTTCATCACATGTTCTTTTTGCATTTGTCACCCCAAGTGGGACGGGTATGCCCAGATGTGGGTCCAGTGCTGTCCATGCCACTGGAGTCAAGCTAGCCTGGCTGATGAGCGGTGAAACCCCAAAACCGGTCCTAGGATGCTTGTTTTCCAGTCCAGGGAGAACCTGGCTCAGCAGTTCAGGATGGACTGTTCCCATGGGGAGCAGGGTCAAGACTGATTTGCATATGGCTGGGTTTAAACTGGAATGGCACGGAGGGCAAAAAAACAATGGATTTAGGCCCAGCTCTCTGTACTGGGGTGAATGTTTGACATTTTTCAACATTCTGTCCATCACATGTTCTTTTTGCATTTGTTTACAGCCATGTCTTCTGAAGGTCAGAGGGAACAGAGATATGGCTAATTTTTGATTTCTTATGAGAATCATCTATTTTCTATTCAGCCAACAACAAAGAACACTCTGTGGCAGAAATCAGCCTATAGAGGACACCCCCACTCACAGGTGAAGAACAGGCCAAAGGGATTACCTCATTGGTAAGGCATGTTATTCTTGTGAAGGACTTCAGTAATTGGTCTATGTTCTTCCTGCCTCTTCAAAGTCACCCCTGCTTGATGCTAGATCAACTGATCAACTGAGCCCTGTGGCCTTCAATGTTAATGGCATCTTAGTGCAAGCAATCACCATTATCTCCTCTTTCTCCTCAAAGAAAGGTACTCCTGCTGGGATATCCGGAGGGCTATCTCTTCCGGGTCCTGTCCTCATTATTCTAGAAGTGAGTTTGAGTGTAATTGGAGGATCTTATGGCTGATCTCCAATCAAGTGTAGAAGGATGTAATTGTGTAGGATTGATACCTTAACCTTCAGCATCTCTCACAATACTCATTATATTTATATTTTAAAGGCAGGGCCTGTTCTTAAGGTCCTCTCAATGTTACTACATATCTACGTGTATTTTATCCAATGAGAGGTTCTAGCCCCCAAATTATGCACCTCCGAAACCATTACCAACTGTTTTTCCATTTCATCCAACTGCAGCTATGAACAACACCACAAGAAGGTCTCCCAGGTTTGGAGGGGTGACTTGTTAGTCACTGATTTTGCAACCTCCCCCCCCCCCCATTTTGTGCAGGATTACGATGTCCAGCCTAACGTCCTCCTCCATGAGCAACTCTCCTCAACCATTGTAGATACATCCCAGCGTTGTTCCCATTCATAGCACCCTAGAATGGGACCCCAGATTTTTCTTTGCTCAGAGTAGTCGGACAGCTGTACAACAAGTTAGGTCACCCCACACCCTCACATGGATAGTGGGAGAGCATTCAGTTCTCCTTTCACATAGTCTCACTCTAAACCGCTTCTGTCTGCCTAAATCAGAGGTTTCCCAGCTTACGTCTCTTTGAATCAGAGGCTACAGCTCACCTCATCTTTATTTGGTGGTCTCTTGCCCCCTCCAATACATGCTGGTGCAGTTGGGCCATGTATTAAACTGTGATGATCTGGGGGGGAGAGCTGTCAGTGGGTCACGGTGACTTCCTGCGGTCATCTGCTCACTTCCCCAATCACTGGGTCTGGCACAAACAATTTCCACTCTAGTCTGCTGAGCCACTCCCCTTTATTCACAAGGCAGGGTGGCCCCCACACCTTCCGTTGAACTCAGCAATCATTTCAGCATAGTAGCTTCTCTCTTGTTTGACCAGAATTGTTGACTGATACTATACAAAATGTTAATAGTGTGCTCCTGTACTTCAGTAAAAGAACGAGTTGAAGTGTATGGCCAGAGAACCATATCAATGACACTCTTCTACTAGGCCTCAGGCTTGTATAAAAATGTAGACAGTTACAGCAACATCCGATTCAGCAGGACACCAGTGTACCCTGATTAGATTTAGAGAGCTCTAGGAAGCACAGATGCTGAACGATCTTCTGGCCAAAATTTATTAAAAAGTAAGACAGTGCTGTCACCCATGCTGCTAAAAAATGGCAGTCACAATTCTTCATTATGGCTGGCTTAACTAAAGAAACTGCAGTTATTTACATATAAGCAGAAAAACGTTTAAAAGGGTCAGAGGGACTAATCTATAGCAACTTCTTAAGTATATGTGATTACCATAATAATCCGTTTTATGGATTAAACCAATGGATAGAAAAATTAAAGCTGCACCTTCCTAGAGCTCATCCATGTCTTAAGAAGACTTTTGTTATGGAAGTGATATGCATATACTAACATTCATATGTGGGACAGATTAGGCAAATATATTGTTTTTTGTGGGTAATATAGGTTTTTTCACACCTAACAATAGAAATTCGATTTTTTATTATGAGAACTTGAGGGTATTTTACTGATTTTGTACCAATATGTACAGATGGATCTATGTGGGTATTTCTATAGTGCTAACTTAGTGAAAAGGATACACTGAAATTGGTCACCAGCTATTTTCAGAGGAGGAACAATTCTCTGATTAGTCAAGTAAATCTTCTCAAAATGGTAATTTAACCCAACATGTTATATCTGTTCATGGCATCAAAAATCTGAGCCCTCACTGTGAAACCACAATATCATTGTCAGAATATTTTCTGCCATATATATGGTACCTTAAACATCATCCAGACAAATATTGTCCCATTGGAACTAATAATTGAAGATCAATGGCCATTTGGATTAAATATGTCCAACAATATTAACTATACAATATGTCAAACGATGTTTCTGACAGACAGCCATCCTGATATTCCTTTTAGCCCATCTCAATCTATGATTTCCAGCTTCCTCTGGAATTGTAGGAAACATGATGTGCAAGTAATCGAATCAAGCTTGTAACTACTGTGTATTGCTGGATTCTTCTAGACCAGCGCTTCAATGGGATGTCTATAGGTTTGTACATCTTTGAAGCAAAGTATGCAGGGTACAATCAAAGTTACAAAGTCTTTTGGATTGCTGGAAGTAATAGAATCATTATCCTCTCACATTTAAAGCACAGAACTATTTAAAAAATGTGCCTACTAGTGCTACTTTTTATTTTACTAAATACGATTAAATATTTTAAGGTTTTCTCACAAAGCCATACTAATCCGATATTTCCTTCTCTGGTAAATTACATCTTGCACAAACTACAAATTAATTAATTTTTCAAGTTTCTCAATGAAAACAAAAATATCAGAAACTGGGGCCCTTTTTTCAGACAAAGAATGTATGTCTGTCTCAATTATGCAAACCAAATTAGTCACTACCAGAACTGGCTTGATAACATATAAACAGAAATAAAAATCTAGGAAATTTAAGAATTTTTAAAAGCATTATCTTCAGACTAAACATGCTTGGCTACAACAAAATCTCAGCACAAATGAGTCAACCTAGTCTGATAAACAAGGTTGGCAAAAATAAGTAAACTGTAGTAAATACATTGCAAGGAGACAGCAAGTAGTTTAGAAGTCCTTTATTCAAGTAGACAGGAAGAGACAAGAGCGGACTCTTCACCACGGAGGCTACAAGCAACTGCCGTGGAATAGAACCCTAACTTGAGCGCACACATAGAACAGAAACATGAGAGCATTCTGAGAGTACAGTAATGGCATTCCACAAACACTAGAGCTAAGACCTAAGGCTTATGTACTACACAAACCTATATCAAAGCAAAACATCTGTGTTATTGTTAATCTATTCATAAAATCATATCATCATCATCATCATCAACCGACTTTATTTCGCATTGAGACAATGCATAAAAGTATACAATAAAAAAGAGCATTTCATTGCAATTAAAATTACATTTAAAATACATTTAAAAAGATCCAATAAAATGATGACTACAGTACAAGAGCCAGTGGGTTTAAAAACATCAGATTAAAACAAGGACATAACAGCAATCTCGTGTTCGAGCAGACTTAAGAAGTGGCAGGTGGGGTACTATGCACCTTACGGGTTCTCAGGGCGGCCATAAAAAAAGGAAGCAAGAACGTAACAAACTAATGGCGTTTCTAATCGATAAAATGGGGACAGGGCTAAGCCTGACGTGCGCAGTGAGACTTTCTTTAAAAGTGGGATAATAAAAACTTCCTCTCTAGAGCGTACAGGGGCAGAAGAATAAGAAGTGAAAGGTTGATATTTAGCGCCATGTTGTTACACTGATAAGGTGGTAAATTGCTTACAGAAAATGTATTATTAGGGTGACCCAGCATTAACGGAATTAAATTCAGTCGAAATCTTGACAAAATAAAACGATGCTGGTTGTTCTCAATAAACCCTAAATAAGAGAGAGAATGATTTAATATCTGCGGTATATTATCATAGAAATTTACAGAGTATTTCTCTCTATGACCTTCCCACCTCTCCCGAATCACTTTATTTAGGTAAATGTCCTTTAATCTAGATTTAGGAAAATGTTCACAGAGGGTCGGTGTGTGGTATAAAAAGGCCAGTCCTAGGATGGTTAAATTTTTCCTGACATACGCTAGCCAAGGGATTTTATTAACGTGGTCCAGGTTCAGGATATCAATCAGGATTTTCTGGATTAGACCCACTGTGCCCCTCTTCCATACTGAAAGCCACAGGGAAAGAGGCGCAAATTTGATGGCATCAGTAATGAAAGGCAAACCAATTTCTTTATGTGCGATGAAATTATTACAAGAAGTTGGGACTGACAGCAACCTTTTAATAAATTTGTCCTCAATGACTTGAAGTGAAGTCACTTCAGTTATTCCCCAAATTGCTGCCCCATATGTAGCAATTGAATGTGTTTTTGCCCGATAGATTTTTAGCATTTCTACAACTGACTTGCAGCCCAATTTTTGGGAGAATCTAAAAATTGCTGCGATGCTTTGGGCCATTAGGTTTGCACGACTATCCAGCATCGCCTTCCAATTTTGTTTTACATGAAAAACTATCCCCAAATAATTTAAATGTTCCACCTGTTCAATCTTTTCACCCTTTGAGTAATATCTCATTGTCTTCTTTCTGGCCCTGCCCATTGCCATGATAAAAGTTTTGGCTTTATTTACATGTAGGTCCAAATTACGCATAAAGACTGTATATTGTCCGATCAGATTTTGAAGGGCCATGGGAGTCCTAGCCAATAAGACCGCGTCGCCTGCGTAAAGGAGGATAGGGAGGGGAGACAACTGGACCTGTGGAGTGTGTTTCGAGCTTTTAATCAAGGCATCATTTAGGTTGTTGGCATATAGAGCAAACAGAAAGGGGGCCAGTAGACATCTTTGTCTGACACCCCTTTAAATTTTAAAGGATTTAGTGCATTCACCATGCAAAACAAAGCGCACTGAAGCGGTGACATCCCAATAAAGCTCTCTTATAAAGTCAATGATGGCGTTGTCTATTCCCATATCCATCAAAATGGGCCAAAGTTTGTTATGCACCACACAGTCAAAGGCCTTTGACAGGTCCATGAAAGCCATATAAAGACTGGCATTTTTTACCGTAGTACATTTGCTTGCGATCAGTGACAAATTAAGGCACTGATCAACGCTGTCCCGCCCCTGGCGAAACCCGTATTGCACTTCCGTAAGGATGTTCTTTTCCTTTGCCATGCTTCTAGTTTATTTAATAGAAGCCTGCCCATAAGTTTAGTTGTACTATCGAGCAAGGAGATGGGACGATGGTTTGCTGGCATAGAACCGTCCCCTTTTTTATAAATTGGAATTATGACACCGTTTTTCCAAGATGGAGGGAGACCTGTTTTGGCTATCGCATTAAATGCCACTGTTAAAAGAGGGGACCAGAAGGAATATCAGCCAGAAAGATGTCCAAGGGGACCCCATCCGGCCCAGGAGCCTTCCTCAAGGAAGATTGTAGCGGTGCCAATTCGATTTCCTCTAGCTCGAAAGACAGGCAATTGGAGGCCTCTGTACCGGGGGGAACATCAACACTAAGAAGATCCCCTCCGTCCTAAAAATCTTCTTGAAAATATCTAACCCACGAGTCTTCATCAATATAGACCTCGAGGGAGGGTCCATCGTTATCTTTCAGAAAAGGTGCATTAATAATCTCCCACTCACATTTTTATAGCCCTTTAGGAACATTATTCCCACATAGGGGCACACGCACAGTTTTTAACTAGGCTAGAGGTACCTAATACTTTAAAACTTTATCTTACTAGGACTGCTCCTGACCTATTTTACTTATTTCACCCCCGTGCACTACCCAGCCCCCACACCCGCACGCACCTAACGGCTTCTTCAAAAGATCCTCGATAAAGAGCCCCGATTCCGGGAGCCCGTCAGGCATTGCAGCGCCGGCCTGACGAAGGGCAAACAGCCCAATGATGAAGCATGACACCCCTCGGGGTGTGTGAGGGCATCATGAAGAAAGACCTATCTTTCCCCCACATCCAGACAGGAACTGCACACTCCCTTTAGACTTGAGCTTCCTTTGGAGTCCGTGTGCAGGACCTCTAAACTCGGCTCCTTGTCCCCCCTTTATTACAAATTGTTTTAAATTATCCTGGCCTCTGATTTAAGGTGCCTCAACCTACTATCCCTAGTTAATTTGTATATTTTCCTTAAAGTGCGAACCTCCTCTTGGTTTCTAGGAGAGGTTTGGAGGGCCTTGCGTAAGTTTGCGGAGGCCAGGGAACTATTCTTATCAAACCACCTATACGGTGCACTATCTCTAGCTGGTATCGAACGAAAAAGCTGTGATTTAAAGTAATGCAGTAATTTACAAACCGCTTCAGTTACCAGTGCTTGATTTGAGAAAGGGTCCAAGCAGGTGTTAATATCCTCCAGGTTGGACGCTATAAAATTTGAGAAGAGACTAGCTGCATCGAACTTGTCCCATTTTAGTGTAAAACCATTATTTCTAGCTGAGATCGTTTTAGGGATTCTAGTTTTATTACGGATTTTAGAATCCTGCCACGTAATAGCACAGGGAAGCATGGCATGGTCACTAATATCGGTAAAATATGGCTGTGACTTAGTTAAATATGAACTAAAGAACTCAGAGGAAATTATAAAGTCCAACGTGGCGAATATTCGGCTCTTTAAAAAGTAGGGAAAAACTTCCCTGTGTGTGGGTCTATTGCATTTTGTAGGTTTAGTTGCCACTTCATTAGGATACTATTTAGCATGTTGCCCTGTGCATCGTGATGAAAATGGTGAATGGCGACATCTCTGTGATCTACGATCCCACATAGATCCATTGGAACCCGGGTGCATATTTTGATATTAAAATCACCTTGCCAAATAATACAGAAGGGTTTAGGGTGGAACTCCACAAGGTCCTCTAATACGTTATCTAAGAGTAGAGGTACAGCTTCAGGGTTTTGGAAATTATTATTATAATACTTCACAAGTAATAAGTCCCACTTTGCGTTGCCTTTAATCACCAAGATGTGAAAATAGGGAGATGTAGTTAGGAAGCGCAAAACATTAAGGGCAGCCGTGTTGGAAATCAGTGTAAGTAAACCGCCCCTATGCCTGCCCCCGGACGAGGGCAAGGCTGCAGAATTAAATTAACAAAACCAATTAATAAAAATTGGTGCAATCTCCCAGGTTTCTTGCATGCAAATGATCTGAAAGTCGGTCAAGACAGTAAGCCAGTCCTCATTATTCCGCTTACTGTTAAAAACGGCAATGTTCCAAGTCAGAATGGGGTAAACTAAATCATGTACACCGAGGTGTGGTCCTTAATGGCCATAGTGGAAGGGACTAGGTTCGGACAGCTCAGGAGTGCTGTGTCCCCCCGTAGAGGCTGTGTGTCACCTCAGCCTCTACGGGGGGACACCTCAGCCCCTGCAGTCATAGATCGAGGGGGGATCTGGGGACTCTGGTGGATGGCCATATGTCAATCGCAGGAGTCCAATCCGGAAAGAGGAGCGAACCTGTTGGATGTGCACGACGAGGTGTGGTTGCTAGTCGAATGCCTAGTAGCATTGGTCGATGGACCTGATACTACATCTGGTGCCCTGTCGCGGTGAATGCTCGGGTAAGTGTGGTTCTAGGTGGTTGCCTAATAGGATGGCTCAAAGAACCTGATGCCACATCTGGTGCCCTATCACAGTGACTGGGCTGACTTTTATAAAAGAAACCAAGGGAGACCGGGAATATCCTGGTCCCTGATTTAGGTGCCAGTTGGGGCTGAGAGATTAGATCACTAACAAGGTAAGGACAGTCAAAATTTAAAACAACACAATCTCCCTCGTATACCTTGGGAGAGGGACCAACCCACGGGGTTCTCCATGAAATTAATAAGTGGTTCTGGATTAGATGCCCTGGCCTCGTATAATTGCATAACCAATGGCGCCCTTTGGCCATAAACTGGTCAGTGGACTCTCTCTGATGGAGTCTAAGTGCTGGGACATTGACCAGCACGAGGACAAGAGGACAGGCCGCCGAAGGTAGGTTAAGACTTTGGTACTTGGTCTCCCTATGATTCAGCTTAGGAGCGATGTTAGGGTAGATGTGAGATGTATATCTGAGGCCCTCCCCCTGCTTGTTTGGATCTACTATATTCTTGCGAGTCATCTGGGTCTATTGGGTTAGGGGATCTGGGGCTATTTGCAACAAGTTGCCCTCCCCCACCAGGATGATAGGTGCCGAGGCGGGACCAAACTTATCTGCCTCAACAGTGCTACCCAGCTGGAGATGGGAAGGCCCTGCAATGGGGCATTGGCGGTACTAAGAGGGATGTTTTTGTTGCATGAGCTTGAGTGAACAGGGGCACAGTTAGAGTCTAAAATCTCTTGGAGTTTCGAGTTCGATGTTATCCAGGCGTAACTGGATAGGATTTAACAATGCTGATAATTGGGCACAAATAGTGTCGATAAGAGCCTGTGATCGCAGTAGATCATTATTGACCCCCTCAGTCTCAATGCATGATTGTAGAGGTGTTGATTTCCTTGATTTCTTCAAATTAGACGAAGGAGGTTCCTTGTAAGGTCCTTTCTTCCTCTTGCCACGTGTTGTTAGTGTGGGGGTCTGCTTCACTGCGCTGAGGTGAACGAGGGGCAAGGGGATATCAATTGAGGGGGCAAGCTGCAGCGTTCACCGTTACCCTGACTAATAGGTAAACCGTTGGGCTCATGCGGTGTAACTAAGAGCTAATCTGCAAACATGTTATGGGCTCCCTCCCCCACAGAGAGTCTACGCTCAGCCAAAGCGATCTCCTTCAAAATGGCGTTGGACGCTTTAGTGAGAAACGAGTCAATAGTTGATATAGACAACCCTGATGTAGATGAAATAAGAGCCTTCTTCTTACCCATTTTTGACCAGGTTTCAGGCGACTCAAGGCAGACCAGAAATCAAAATTAAGGGGGGTGGCCCAGCCAAGCCTCCTCCGGGCTACGACGGGCGTGGCAGGCTCACCCTTGGCCCTGGCGCGTCCCCGTGCATGTCTGCAGCGCGCTTTTAAGCGCGTCGACCAAGAAGCAGGAAATTATGGCAGGGGGTGCTGAGAGTTGGAGTCCTCCAACCAGCGGTGCTCAAAGGAGATGCATGGCTCTCCCCACTTCAGGCAACATGCTACCACCTATTTCTGTTGATTATTACTGGTTCCTGATTTGTCCTGGCTCCTCCTGAGTGGCATCTACAGCTCAACTCTCACTGTGTTTCCCAGGTGGTGCCCCTTAGTAAAAGGCACTCAGTGGAGATGGTTATGGCACTGATGCACTGGGGCAGTTTCCTTTTTTCTCTTATCTTTTCTGTGCCTTTTCTGTGCCTATCCCGCCTGTGTTGGTGGCTTATTGCAGCTTGTCAGGGGCCAGTGTCATCCGGTATTATCCTGTGTAGGGGAGGGATGTTGAGGAGCTGGTAGTGCTGATAGCGGAGTGGTGAGCGCCTTTCCTCACCTCCAGCTCCTTCCTGCTCGGTTCAACTCTGATTCAGCTCCTCAGCTCCTCATCCTTCTCTGCACCTGGTCTGCTGATCTGATGGGCTTCCCTCAACACACATGCTTGGCACGGCACAGCACGGCGTCTGCACAGCATCTACACCCTCCTCCTCCTTGCTCTTGCTCCACTGCTTTTGTCTTATCACTTTGTAGTGAGAGGATGAAGTGCTTCACTGCCTCACAGCAGCGCCCGAACACCTGAGTGCTGCCTGGTCGGTGCTGCCCGGTCAATTGGGGGGGCTCCTCAGCCTTTACAGTCTTCCTCTCCAGCCCCTGCAGCAACGTGGCTCCACAGCTCGGAGCTCAGCTCGGCCCGGCGTCCGTGCACCACACCGCATCCACACTCGGTCATATCTTCCAAACTAAGCTGCAGTACGACAAGGCAATTGGGCATATGTGTTATATACATCTGACCTTTTAGGGTTGAGACTGTGGCATTCCTCAGATAGTATCAAAGTTGTGCATTGTTGGCAGACGTGACAAATTTGATAGCAACCTTTCCAGAACTTTATCTGTACTGGTGCAAAATATTTACTGAACATCTGTGGTACAATAATACAGCAGAAGCATGGCTGATACAAGTTGGTGACAAAGGATGGCAAACCTAAGCATAGCAACAAGGAATCTACTAAAATTATCATATTTCTTCAAGCTGAATGTGTGCTGCTTAGTTTGAAAGTATATATCAGGTATTATCCATGTGGCTTGAAGCATGAATTATTTACTGTGTTATTCATTTTTATTAAAAACTTTTCTATTTTATGTAGTTTGTCAATAAATGACTTATTATGTCACACATGGATACTGAGGGGCCGATTCCGATCTCGGTCGGAGGCGCACCCAATACCATTCGGTCGGGAAAAAAGCCATGCGAAAGCCTGTTTCCCGACCGATCCGTACAGCACACCGAACGAGTAAGTACGATGCGCACAACAGCACAGAATCCGGCCGAGCCGTACTCACCCAAACCAGGTCCTGTTCCCCGACCGAGGCGAATCCGGAAACGCCGAATCGAGTCGCACGGAAGGAAAAATGCAGCTCCGTCCGGCCGAACGAGTACGATGCGCTTCCGTACGCGCCGAACCCGTCGCTACGCACGGCACGTCAAAGCATCCGGGAGAGGCGCACATAAGCTCCGATTCGCGCCACAACACGATCCACGGCTACGAGACGAACACGCCAGCGACGAGGACGAGGCGAAGCGACGAGGACGACGCGAAGCGACGAGGACGACGCGAAGCAACGAGAAGGACGAACGACACGAACCAACCATGAATCCCTTCGTCCCGATCATACCAATATTCTACATTTACTACCGGAACAGGCACGGACGCGTACGGCGCAGAAGGTAAGTCAGACACCAACCACAAAACACATACAACACGTACACGACACATCACACACACACAGAGGGATGCAGAATATACTTACACCAGCAACAGCAGCACCATAGGGGCGGGATGCCCATCACCAATGCCACATATGCACACAGGGGCCTGAATGCGCACCACCACCCCTACCCAGGGGGCAGGATGCCTACCACCACCCTGAGCCAGGGGGGCTGGATGCCCACCACTACTACCACCCTCACCCAGGGGGGCTGGATGCCTACCACTACTACCACCCTCACCCAGGGGGGCTGGATGCCTACCACCACCCTTAGCCAGGGGGCTGGATGCCTACCACTACTACCACCCTCAGCCAGGGGGCTGGATGCCTACCACCACCCTTAGCCAGGGGGGCTGGATGCCTACCACTACTACCACCCTCACCCAGGGGGGCTGGATGCCTACCACTACTACCACCCTCACCCAGGGGGGCTGGATGCCTACCACCACTACCACCCTTAGCCAGGGGGCAGGATGCCTACCACCACCCTGAGCCAGGGGGGCTGGATGCCCACCACTACTACCACCCTCACCCAGGGGGCTGGATGCCTACCACTACTACCACCCTCACCTAGGGGGGCTGGATGCCTACCACCACCCTTAGCCAGGGGGCTGGATGCCTACCACTACTACCACCCTCAGCCAGGGGGGCTGGATGCCTACCACTACTACCACCCTCACCCACGGGGGGCTGGATGCCTACCACTACAACCACCCTCACCCAGGGGGCTGGATGCCTACCACCACTACCACCCTCACCCAGGGGGCTGGATGCCAACCACCACCCTTAGCCAGGGGGGCTGGATGCCTACCACTACTACCACCCTCAGCCAGGGGGGCTGGATGCCTACCACCACCCTTAGCCAGGGGGGCTGGATGCCTACCACTACTACCACCCTCACCCAGGGGGACTGGATGCCTACCACTACTACCACCCTCACCCAGGGGGCTGGATGCCTACCACTACTACCACCCTCACCCAGGGGGGCTGGATGCCTACCACCACTACCACCCTCACCCAGGGGGCTGGATGCCTACCACCACCCTTAGCCAGGGGGCAGGATGCCTACCACCACCCTGAGCCAGGGGGCTGGATGCCCACCACTACTACCACCCTCACCCAGGGGGGGCTGGATGCCTACCACTACTACCACCCTCACCCAGGGGGGACTGGATGCCTACCACCACCCTTAGCCAGGGGGGGCTGGATGCCTACCACTATTACCACCCTCAGCCAGGGGGCTGGATGCCCTACCACTACAACCACCCTCACCCAGGGGGCTGGATGCCTACCACCACTACCACCCTCACCCAGGGGGCTGGATGCCAACCACCACCCTTAGCCAGGGGGCTGGATGCCTACCACTACTACCACCCTCAGCCAGGGGGCCGGATGCCTACCACCACCCTTAGCCAGGGGGCTGGATGCCTACCACTACTACCACCCTCACCCAGGGGGCTGGATGCCTACCACTACTACCACCCTCACCCAGGGGGGCTGGATGCCTACCACCACTACCACCCTCACCCAGGGGGGCTGGATGCCTACCACCACCCTTAGCCAGGGGGGCTGGATGCCTACCACTACTACCACCCTCACCCAGGGGGCTGGATGCCTACCACTACTACCACCCTCAGCCAGGGGGGCTGGATGCCTACCACCACCCTTAGCCAGGGGGCTGGATGCCTACCACTACTACCACCCTCAGCCAGGGGGCTGGATGCCTACCACTACTACCACCCACACCCAGGGGGCTGGATGCCTACTACTACTACCACCCTCAGCCAGGGGGGCTGGATGCCTACCACCACCCTTAGCCAGGGGGCCGGATGCCTACCACTACTACCACCCTCACCCAGGGGGCTGGATGCCTACCACTACTACCACCCTCAGCCAGGGGGGCTGGATGCCTACCACCACCCTTAGCCAGGGGGCTGGATGCCTACCACTACTACCACCCTCAGCCAGGGGGGCTGGATGCCTACCACTACTACCACCCACACCCAGGGGGGCTGGATGCCTACCACTACTACCACCCTCAGCCAGGGGGGCTGGATGCCTACCACCACCCTTAGCCAGGGGGGCTGGATGCCTACCACTACTACCACCCTCACCCAGGGGGGCTGGATGCCTACCACTACTACCACCCTCAGCCAGGGGGGCTGGATGCCTACCACCACCCTTAGCCAGGGGGCTGGATGCCTACCACTACTAACACCCTCAGCCAGGGGGGCTGGATGCCTTCCACTCCTACCACCCACACCCAGGGGGGGCTGGATGCCTACCACTACTACCACCCTCAGCCAGGGGGGGCTGGATGTCTACCACCACCCTTAGCCAGGGGGGGCTGGATGCCTACCACTACTATCACCCTCACCCAGGGGGGGCTGGATGCCTACCACTACTACCACCCTCACCCAGGGGGGGCTGGATGCCTACCACCACTACCACCATCACCCAGGGGGGGCTGGATGCCTACCACCACCCTTAGCCAGGGGGGGCTGGATGCCTACCACTACTACCACCCTCACCCAGGGGGGGCTGGATGCCTACCACTACTACCACCCTCAGCGAGGGGGCTGGATGCCTACCACCACCCTTAGCCAGGGGGCTGGATGCCTACCACTACTACCACCCTCACCCAGGGGGCTGGATGCCTACCACTACTACCACCCTCAGCCAGGGGGCTGGATGCCTACCACCACCCTTAGCCAGGGGGCTGGATGCCTACCACTACTAACACCCTCAGCCAGGGGGGCTGGATGCCTACCACTACTACCACCCACACCCAGGGGGCTGGATGCCTACCACTAATACCACCCTCACCCAGGGGGCTGGATGCCTACCACCACCCTTAGCCAGGGGGCTGGATGCCTACCACTACTACCACCCTCACCCAGGGGGCTGGATGCCTACCACTACTACCACCCTCACCCAGGGGGGCTGGTTGCCTACCACTACTACCACCCTCACCCAGGGGGGCTGGATGCCTACCACCACCCTTAGCCATGGGGGCTGGATGCCTACCACTACTACCACCCTCACCCAGGGGGTGCTGGATGCCTACCACTACTACCACCCTCAGCCAGGGGGGCTGGATGCCTACCACCACCCTTAGCCAGGGGGGCTGGATGCCTACCACTACTACCACCCTCACCCAGGGGGCTGGATGCCTACCACTACTACCACCCTCAGCCAGGGGGGCTGGATGCCTACCACCACCCTTAGCCAGGGGGGCTGGATGCCTACCACTACTACCACCCTCAGCCAGGGGGGCTGGATGCCTACCACCACCCTTAGCCAGGGGGGCTGGATGCCTACCACTACTACCACCCTCACCCAGGGGGCTGGATGCCTACCACTACTACCACCCTCAGCCAGGGGGCTGGATGCCTACCACCACCCTTAGCCAGGGGGGCTGGATGCCTACCACTACTAGCACCCTCACCCAGGGGGCTGGATGCCTACCACTACTACCACCCTCAGCCAGGGGGGCTGGATGCCTACCACCACCCTTAGCCAGGGGGGCTGGATGCCTACCACTACTACCACCCTCAGCCAGGGGGCTGGATGCCTACCACTACTACCACCCACACCCAGGGGGGCTGGATACCTACCACTACTACCACCCTCATCCAGGGGGTGCTGGATGCCTACCACTACTACCACCCTCACCCAGGGGGGCTGGATGCCTACCACTACTACCACCCTCAGCCAGGGGGAGCTGGATGCCAACCACTACTACCACCCCCACTCATAGGATGGACAATGCATGACACAACCAGCACACCACAACCTAGGGAATGCAAGAAGAAGACATCCCCCAACACCATGACAAGCGTGTGTAGACTGTGTCAAATGCCTACAACACCGAACATGACTTTGAACATACAATGTGACCCCTAGCACATGTGCCACACATATATGTGTGTGGCACCCACAATGCAAGCAGGCCATGACCATTGTGGCAATGGGGTCCAAACCCCCATCATCACAGTTACCAAAATGTAAGTGTGGGGTCCATAGCTGAAGCACATTTTGAACATTGTGGCAATGGGGTCTAAACCCCCATCACCACAGTGACCAAAAGGTAAGTGTGGGGTCCATAGCTGAAGCACATTTTGAACATTGTGGCAATGGGGTCCAAACCCCCATCATCACAGTGACCAAAATGTAAGTGTGGGGTCCATAGCTGAAGCACATTTTGAACATTGTGGCAATGGGGTCTAAACCCCCATCACCACAGTGACCAAAAGGTAAGTGTGGGGTCCATAGCTGAAGCACATTTTGAACATTGTGGCAATGGGATCCAAACCCCCATCATCACAGTGACCAAAATGTAAGTGTGGGGTCCATAGCTGAAGCACATTTTGAACATTGTGGCAATGGGGTCTAAACCCCCATCACCACAGTGACCAAAAGGTAAGTGTGGGGTCCATAGCTGAAGCACATTTTGAACATTGTGGCAATGGGGTCCAAACCCCCATCATCACAGTGACCAAAATGTAAGTGTGGGGTCCATAGCTGAAGCACATTTTGAACATTGTGGCAATGGGGTCTAAACCCCCATCACCACAGTGACCAAAAGGTAAGTGTTGACAAAGAAAGAGGTGCAACTGCCAAACTGCATGGATGATTCCTGGTCACAGAACAACAAACACATCAGTGGCAAAGTAGTGTATGTGTCCCATTGCAACATAAATTGGGGGAGCCAAATACTGCAGTGCAAATAAGACATACCTTTGGCCATGTGCAGACAAACAACACCCATGGGGGCTGACACCGTCAACAATCATCAATGACACAATGACAGAAGTGACCATCAGAATGCAGACCCACATATTTGCATCAATGGGCACACAAATGCAGATACCCTGTGGAGACTGCAGATGTGAGGTGAACAGATACCATACCATGGCAGCAATGGGACACACAAACCATGATCATTGTGCTGACCGATGACCTAGGAGTCCCAGGGACAGCAGGGGAAACCCACCAAACTACATACAGCCAATGGCACACCCAAGATATGCCAATGCAGTGGTGCAGATGCACAAACACAAACAGGCAGACCCACACTGCACATCATACACAACAGGTGAGGGGGTGCCAGTGTCCCCAGGCAACCACACAACACATGAGGAGACCTGAATACCAATCATACAGATGTGCATACAGTGCCACACAAAGGTAACTCATGGATCCAAATCCCTATGTGGGCAAGCAGGCATTGTCAGATGAGAGGGAGCACAAATCACACATGTCACACAGGCACGTAGGGACAGCAACTGACACAGCAAGACTCAGACACACCACAGCACCACCCCCAGGGCCCCCACAATGTGGTGACCCTGGGCTGCATTACAATCCCACTGTGATAACAAAGCTAAATGTGGTTCACACTGTGAACCACAGTCATGTGTCCTGAGCAACTAACTACCATCACACCTACACAAGCACAAATCAAACAGCATGGCCAGTAAGCCAAGGCCAACATGGAGGCAGGGGCCTAGCCGGGCAACAACTCTCATCTGCACACACTCAACGCCACACCCTCGACCTCCAACAATGTGCAGCAGTGAAGCACACATGCACTGGTGACATTGCACATGCACCCATGACTATTCCAGGGTGGTGGGTGGGAACCAAGGTGCAGAAACACATCACACATGGCCACTCAACAAGACTCCTGAATGTCTGACACACTGCACACTACGCTGTACATGGACATGACGGCAATACCACACCAACCAATGGGATCCCATCCACAGTCACACACCAATGAAGAAGCCAAGGTCACCCACAAAGAACACACATAGACAACAACCAACATTGCAGCCCGGACCCTGAGGAGTGCCAGCAGTCACACACACAACGTGTCACAATCACTGAAAGATAACACAAACTGGAAATCACATGACAGGGGCAAACAACAAGTGCCAAGGGGAAACCTGACTGTGACCCATCTGCGTCTGCACACAAACTCAGCCCTGACAGCAAACACACCTATGGGTGACACCCTGATGACCAGTAATGTGCCATGCACCCACATCACAGAGAACCCAGGAGAAGACTTTGGGGGAACATAGGTCAACTCAGCTAGCATCACAAACAGGTACAACACTAGGGATCACAGCATGCACAGCTAAACAGAAGTGAACACACAGACATGCACATACAACACACACCTTGGGCGCAGGCAATGTCACAGGAGTACACACTGCCATGAGGGGACTCCACTCCTGTGTGAGGAAAGCTGTGCCATATGTTGCCTCAGTAGGGCCCCATCATGTCAGCTGAGCACTTGGTCACACAATCAACAATTAGCACCAAATGAGGGCTCCCGTAACATCAGCCTGGTCATGGAAGTGCCAACGGAATCATCAGCACAGATCCAACACACTTGTATAGCAATGTTGCACTGACAACACAGATGAGTCCTTCCCCATTGATGCCCAAACCTGCATGTCCAGTGGAGATGGCCACACGGTCAGGGAAGTAGACGAATTGAACAATGGCAGGCACAACAGATGTGCAGGGGTGGAAGCCACAGATGTGAAATAGGCAATCTAAGTAGGAAATCCCATTGCCAAATACTGAACACATGACACCCTCAGATGCTGCTATGGATGACATGGATACACCACAGGATAGGACACATTCCCCCTGTACCACATGGGTTCCTGCACAGTAACACTTCATTATCATGAGACCAAATATCACCATCACTGCAGCAAGGGCATGGTTAGCATCATCAACATCATGTACATCAGAAGCAAAAGCACTAGAGAACAGAAAGTTGCTTTATTCAGCATATGTGGCATTAAAAGTAGAAGTCAGGTAGAAAATAAACAAAGGCCAATGGCCAGTCCATCAACAAAGTCACAAGTGGGTGACAGTGGCAGATGCCACCCTACACATGCCTGCACAAAACCAGGGACAATCCACTAGGAGGGGCAACCAGGGGGTAGGCCAGGCACCGCAGGGACAGGATCAGGGCTCACCAGGAGGAAGCAGGGAAGGGGTGGTGGGTGCTGGAGAGCCACTGACAACTGCAGTGGAGGTGTCTGACATGGTGTGTGCCGGCACAACTGGGGGCATGACTCAGATGTTGTGGGTGCCGGCACGACTGCAGTGGACCCTGCAGATGGAGTGGACAGGTCCGCCACTGCAGTGCCCAAGTCAGACAGGGTGGTAGTGGACTCCACTGCAGTGCCTACCACCAGGGGAGGAGAATGGGGAACAGGCAAGGTGGGCTGGACAGAGGGGAGGACACCCTCACCACATCAGTGGCACAGACAAGCGCAGCGGGGGTGTGGTGCCGGGAGAGCAAGTGGCAGGGGAGAAGGCCGGATCCTCTTGGGGATGGTATATCTGTGGGTGGGGGAACCTGGGGCAGGGTGTGGTGGGGGCACCTGTGGAGTGGGGGCCTGAGGGATGGAGGAAGGAGACCTGGTGCTTGAGCTGCAGGGCGGCGGCGGGGTCTTGCTCTTACCACTCCGGGGGGACTTGCGGGTGGGGGCCTCAGTCTGTCTGCGCCCACTGGGTCCCTCCGACCACTCCTCGGCTGCTGACCCAGTCTGGCTCTCTGGCTCCTCCTGGTCCGTGGAGCTGTCCCCTTCCGTGGCCGTGGATGTATCTGCAAACAATGGGGAAACAGACAGACATCAGTCACCTGCACCAAACGCACACACCACTGTGAGCACAGTACATTACAGAGCAAGCCCTGGCATCATTAGTTGTACATTGCTAAAAGTGCCCTAACTGAACAGGAGAAGCCAATTGTCAGTCTGATGCCAAGCATGGCACTCACATCCCACATGGCCTTGCACCCATCTGTCTGGTGTCTGTTGGATTGCAACACCCCAGTGTGGACACATGCACCAAGTACACAGTAGTTGGACAGTGCAGAGGACACGGTGTGGCATGTGGACATGCACACATCACAGCTCTTGCCACTGAGTCAGTACAGGTTTCCGGATGAAAGGGATGCCCAGAGTCAAATAGGAAATGCATGTGATGCATACCAGCGACAGACACCATGATGCACCCATGTCCTGATAGCCATCGCCACAATGGTGTGCATGTAGCACATGTCACTCCCCTGCAGGACCACCAATAAGTTGACACATGCCATGGCAGAGGCATGACTGCTAAGTCATACATCACTGTCTCAGTGATGTATGACTTGGCAGCCAGACAACAACACTATGCACTGTGTCACAATAGTAGGTCATGGGGAATGCAAGTCCTGGAGCTGCACAAGTGCACATGTACATCCCCCACACAACACATCATCTTAACCCTCATCTGTCCAGGTCATACCTATTGGACATATGGGAGACCTGTAACACTACCCTCTGAACCTGAGCCCCTCACAATCTGTTGTGAATGGGGAACAGCTGCCTGAACTTCACATTCGCATACCCCAGTCTGCACGGGCAGCTGATCAAACACCTATGTGACACACAAGTATCGTCTCCTATGGTCACATCTCCAGGGGCATGCTGAGCCCCTACCAAGAAACACCCCAGCAGTCCTGGCAAGTAATCCACAGCACACTGACACAGAGGCAGACACCTGAGGGGTCAAATCACTGCGCACAATGTGTCAGCTGATACACGGGAGTGGGAGTACAGAGTGCATTGCATGGCCTGGAGTAGGCATGACTGTCCTGCTCCACATGAATGAGGGATGAGCCCTGGACAGTGGATAGCTGGCTATGTATGTGTGACACACGTAATCTGCACACTCCTGGGGCCCAAACATTGTTCCCACCCGCTGCATGGGCGTGTGCCACATACCCCAGGCACATGTGGTGGCTCAGCACAGCAAGTGGACCGCATATCAAAGCAACACGCAGATTACATGTCCGAACACAGGCGTAGTGTGAACAATGGACCCACCCATGATGCCCACAACAGAGTTAGGGAAACAGATGCTGTCCCCACCTTTAGTGAAGCAAACTGCAAGGACACAGTCCCAAGTGACACAATTCCCTGAATGTAAGGGCCACACCTGGGTATCAGATGAGCAGTGGGCAGTGCACAATAGAGGGACATGGCTCCTGGACAACATGACTGCTGCACTGTGGCAGTTGAACCAGGCCAGAGGAGGGCACACAGCATGTAATACAGAGTTCACAGTGCAGTCTTTGACTCACCCCCTCCTTGCTGCTGTCTGGCCTTCAGCTGCCCATCCAGGTCTGGAAACACCACCGCCAGGATCTGGAGCATGTGGGGGTCAGGGTCCGTGTTCCGCCCCTCCTGCGAGGAGGCGACAGCTTCAGCTGGACCCGTGCAATCCTCCGGGTCCAGCCCCGAAGGTCCTGCCACCTCTTCTGGCAGTTGCGGATCCGGCGCTTGTAGACCCCCACGGACCGGACAGCCCGGACGATGTCCTTCCAGATCTCCTGCTTCCGATGGGCATTAACCTGTCAGGATGACAAAGTGAAAAGGCCATTACTACACATGCAACATATCCGTGCATGACACAGTTGTATATACATGTCTCAATCACAGGGGCACATGATGTACACAGGCAGTGCAAAGCTGCCCATGGACAGTTTGCCAGACGTCAGTACATGGTATCATTGCATGGGAAGTAAAACCTTGTTCAAATGCACTGTCACTGCACCATACCTATACAGTGCATGTCACTACACACTATGGGGGGTGAGAACTACTCAGTGAGCCTGCTAGCCAGTGGCGTGCAGACTTTCAGCCTTGCTAGTCAGAAAATATGCACATTCAGAAAGGCAGTGCACAGAACACTCACCTGCTCCCCTGGTGTCCCATACAGCTTGCTGTACTGTGGAAGTAGGCTGTCCAGCAGGGCCTGGTTCTCCTCAAGGCTGAAGGCTGGGGCTCTCTCCACAGTACGTGCCATTGCAGGGTCCAGAGGGGCAGAGACAGCAGCAGTGCAGTGGCAGATGTCGTCCTGGAGCATGTAGTGCAGGCAAGTGAGCTCTCAGGGGAACAGCCAGCAATATATATGTGCTGGAGAGGCAGATACTGTCCCTTGTGTCCAAAGTGATAGGTCCAAGTCGTTTGCATCTTCTGAATCTGGCCAATCCATGGAATAGCAGCACCAAAACACGCCCACAGCATCCTTCAAATCTTCAACTTCATGACATACATGATTTTGCAACATTGTTGTGGGTGACCAACTGATTTTCCAGCAACCGACTCGTTCAAAATTCGAAAACGCGTCCGTTGCCAGGCAAGGCCATTGTCAATGGGTGCGCACCGATCGGTCCATTGCGGTACAACGCGTACAGGGGTACAACGCGTACCCGCACATTATTGAATGCAATGGGCCGGCCGGGGCACCGATCGGTCCATTGCAGTTCAACGCGTACAGGGTACAACGCGTGCACCGCACACATTGAATGCAATGGGCGGCCGGGGCACCGATCGGTCCATTGCGGTACAACGCGTACAGGGGTACAACGCTGCATCCGCACACATTGAATGCAATGGGCCGGCCGGGGCACCGATCGGTCCATTGCAGTTCAACGCGTACAGGGGTACAACGCGTACAGGGGTACAACGCGTACCCGCACACATTGAATGCAATGGGCCGGCCGGGGCACCGATCGGTCCATTGCAGTACAACGCATACAGGGGTACAACGCGCACTCGCACACATGGAATGCAATGGGCCGGCCGGGGCACCGGTCGGTCCATTGCGGTACAACGCGTACAGGGGTACAACGCGTACCCGCACACATTGAATGCAATGGGCCGGCCGGGGCACCGATCGGTCCATTGCAGTTCAACGCGTACAGGGGTACAACGCGTACAGGGGTACAACGCGTACCTGCACACATTGAATGCAATGGGCCGGCCGGGGCACCGATCGGTCCATTGCAGTTCAACGCGTACAGGGTACAACGCGTACAGGGGTACAACGCGTACCTGCACACATTGAATGCAATGGGCCGGCCGGGGGCACCGATCGGTCCATTGCAGTACAACGCGTACAGGGGTACAATGCGTACCCGCACACATTGAATGCAATGGGCCGGCCGGGGGCACCGATCGGTCCATTGCAGTACAACGCGTACAGAGGTACAACGCGTACCCGACACATTGAATGCAATGGGCCGGCCGGGGGCACCGATCGGTCCATTGCAGTTCAACGCGTACAGGGGTACAACGCGTACCGCACACATTGAATGCAATGGGCCGGCCGGGGGCACCGATCGGTCCATTGCTGTTCAACGCATCACTGTACATGTGACTGGCATATGTCAGCATGCCTGTCTCAGATGGACATATGCCAGCCACAGATAGCTCCCAGGGAGTGAGGGGCACACCTACATCACGACAGCCTGTCCAAACTTTATCATAAGGCATGTAAGGCTGCATTTCCTATTGTGTGTATGTTGGTGTACATGTTGTCCTGTGGGTGTCACCTGTGGGCAGCCACCCCCAGGCTGTGCACGTGTTAATGGGGACAGGATCCTGGGTGTTACGTGTACATGACCACTGTGATGTGCAACTGTTCATATCTGTGCATGTGCCATGGTCACATTTCACGGTGGTGTATGTGTATGTCATGTCACATACCCCGTGAGTCCGATGTGGGACGGTATGTTTGAGCCAGGGTGTCCCAGTGGCACAATAGTGATGGTCCACCACAGTCTTTGTGCATGTAGTGTTTACAATGTCTCTGATTTCATGTGCACAATGGGAGACAGTCTCCACATCCACGTTGTGTGTGCATGGACTTTGATGTTGTGCGTGTGTGTGTCACAGACGTCCATGTCTGTCCTTCCGTGGCAAGTGGGACCACTACCTGTGGGGGTCATGGTTGTTTTGCTGTGGTGTATACATGATACTCCATGTAATGCCAGTGTCCATGTGGCAATACAGGGTCCCTGGGAATGTACCTGTCGTTGAGCTGTGGTGCCTGGGGCACATCTGTCCTCACATGTCACTGTGGGGGTGATTGTGACACGGCAGCAGGAGATGGGAACTGTGACACGGCCTCATGATATCCAATGGGCCAACCTGGGACTAATTGATGCCACCTGTTGGACCGTGTTGACAGATGTTGGCCATGTATGTACCATACATGTCCTTACGGAACTGCACACTTCATGTAGTTGTGCCTCATAATGATGTATGTTGGGATATTGAGTGTGTTCAATGCCGCATATGTGGGCTGACTGACAATCTTGCTTACTTCTCCTCTGCACTGCAGGGCTCCTGCTGTCCATCGACCATTCCCAGACCTGGCAACGATGGTGGAACGGGACAGCATCCGACGGTACCGCTTCACCAGGCAGCTGATTGAGGATTTGGCAGTGCAGTTGTCCCCACATTTGCAGCCTGGCCGGCCGTATCCTACAGCGCTGACCCCCAAGGTGAAGGTGATGGCAGCCCTACACTTCTTTGCCACCGGTACCTTCCAACATACTGTGGCGACTGCTGGTGGGATGTCACAGACCATGTTGAGCCGTGTGCTCCGCGATGTTTTGGCGGCAATGTTGCTATTCCTGAACCGGTACATCTATTTCCCTAGACTGCGACGACTCACTGACGTGAAGAGTGACTTTTATGCCCTGGGGAGGATGCCACATGTCATTGGCTCCATTGATGGGACACATGTGGCTTTGGTACCACCACAGGCCCAGGAGCAGGCCTACAGGAACCGCAAGCACTACCACTCGGTCAATGCACTGGTGGTGTGTCTTGCAGACATGACCATCACACACGTGTGTGCCCGTTTCCCTGGTTCAGCACACGATGCCTTTGTGATGAGGAGTAGTCGCATCCCCAGGATGATGGCACAGATGCAGAACCAGCGTGCCTGGCTTGTCGGTGTGTACTGACTTTGTGCCATTGTGTGTGATCTGATCTGTAGTATTCCGCCCACTTTTCCAAGTCAGCTAATGTGCACTTGTCTGTCCGTAGGTGACTCGGGATACCCCAACATGCCGTGGTTGCTGACACCCCTCAGGAACCCTGTGACACCAGCCCAGATGCGCTACAATGAGGCACATGGTCGGACCAGGAGAGTGATTGAGCGGACATTTGGTCTCCTGAAGAGCCGCTTCCGCTGCCTGGACAAGACCGGAGGGTCCCTCCCATATGCCCCTGCGAAAGTGTGCAAGATTATCATCGTCTGCTGCATGCTCCACAACCTGGCAGTGCGGAAGGAGTTGCCTCTCATCCAGGATGACAATGACCAACATCCACCACCTGTGGAGGATCCTGGCCTGGACCACGATGCCAGTGACGATGATGATGATGATGATGAGGGTGATGTCCGCACACAGCTCATCACCAACTTCTTTAGCTGAATGTGAGTATCCTGAGGTGTCATGTCAATGATGTGAGTTGGCATGATGTGTAGGTGGTGCTCTGGTGCTGTTGGAGTGTGTCCATGGGCTACTTGACTGGATGTCGTTGCGATGTGTGCTTACAGGTGGGCTGTACTCCCCAACAGTGTTGACATGCTAACTTGGTTCTGGGTGGGTATCTTGTAACATGTATTGGGCATGAGTTTTGCTGTTCTGTCCTGTACTCCATTGCTTTTGACTGTGTGTCATTTCTGTCCTTCACAGGGTACTTTCAGATTCGTTTGGTCAACTGTGTCCACCGACGACGTGATTGCACTTCCAGGCTGGTAGCTGTTGTGTCCCTACAGGTGATGTGCGCCACACCCATGGACTTCCTTCCGTCTACAGTTGTTGACTGTGTGCCCGCTGCCAGGTGGGATTACCTTGCATCTGTAGTGGTTACGACATGTTGCAACTGTGTAATAAACCTGTGCTTCACTTTGTGATGTGCGTTGTCTGTGGTCACACATTTGACTGCCATTTGCTTACTGCACCTGTGGGCTACTTGACTACAACTGGGAATGGGTGTGGTGTCTGTGCATTGCACCGTCTTCCCTGGCAACATCAGTGTAGGCAATGAGTCAGATGGCCTAGGTGTGTATGTGTTGTGTAGCCCTGGTGGTGTGTCTCCCTCATATGTGTCACGTTGCCTTTACTCACATGCCTGTGTTGTCCTTGCTGTTGCAGTTCGCATACACAGTGTAATTTTGCAGTTCATCATCCCCATAACAGCACCCACGTTGGAATCACAACAGAGGCAAATATGGTGTATTAGTGTGTTTATTGTGATACATTTGTGTGAATAGTGCATAGGATGGGTAGTGCTGTACATAAATCTTGCAATCAGAAGTTCCTAGGTGAATTGAAAGTCCTGGTAGACAGAATCCCCAGTATCGGGCCACAGTTGTCTGACACATTGGTCCAACTTGTACTCCCATGCAATGTGTGGGAGTAGTGTTGCCGTCAACAGGGTGAACAGTCTGTGCACAAAGGTGAACATCCAGAACAGGTTCAGGCTTCCTGGGAGTTGCGCTTGGCCATCGGCCTCTCACTTGCCCCTCCTCGGACGACCCCTCTTCTTGGGGGGCCCCTCAAGTACAGGCTGCTGCGGTGCAGGGGACTCTCCGCCAGAGTCATCCTCCCTCCCTGTGGCAGTTGCAGTTTGTTCGGCACCAGATGTTGTTGGCACACAGGGAGGTGTGGACTGGTTGCTGTTCATCTGGCGGAGGCATTGTAAAATGTCCCTGTGCACCGCCGTCATCTCATGCAGTGCATCCCACTTGGACTCCACGTGGGACATGTGTGAGTCCACGCGGGACATGTGTGACTCCACGTGGGACATGTGAGAGTCCAAGCGGGCATGATGGGCAGCCTGCTGCTGTTTCATGTCTCTGAGGAGCCCCACTACCTGGCTGAGGACTCCGGTGCTGGACTGGTACGCATCAGCTATGCGTACCAGTTGTGGGTCATCATGCACACCAGCAACCTCTGCAAGCAGCGACCTCTGTCTCCCACCCTCCCACCACCCCTGCTGACGTGCAGTGCGTGCAGTGGCACGCACAGATGACCCTGGTCCACCTTGGGGGTTGGTGGTGGTGGTGGTGTCCATGGCCCCAGGTTGGTCCAGGGTCCCTGTGCTGGTGTTGCCCTTGTTCTGTCCATGTCGGCAGGGATGGTATTTGTGGTGACAGTCGTTGGAGGGGTGGGTGCAGGGGGTGCAGCTGGTGGTCCTGCTGGTGCTGCAGCTGGTGGTCCTGCTGGTGCTGCATGTAGACTTGCACCGGATGTGCCAGGTTGGTCTTCTTCGTCCGAGGAGGGCAGAGGCTGTACGACGCCAGTGAGCTCCGCATCCTCTTGAGCCTGGGACTGGGACTCCTCAGCGTCTGCTGCTGTGTCCCCATCATCACCTGTTTTTGGGAGACACACACAATGTATGTTATGTTTCTGCAGGCATCAATGGTTGACACACATGACAGTTGTGACTGTGCCTCTGGGTGCGGGCCTGTACATTGCATTGTCCTAAGTCGTCACAGTCAGGGGTTGATATTGGTGTGGCACATTGTCCTGCATTATTTGGGCATTTCTATGTATTTTTTGGGGTGTGAACATGGTCTGCATTGGTTGTGTTTGGTTGACAGCCGGCCCTCCTTCCCACCCACCCAGCCAGTCAGTTATCCCACCATGGACTGTGCTTGCATTGCAGGGAGTGGAAGTTGTCTCTCAGGATGTCAGTCAGTGGTGTCCTGCTGTTTGTTGGTGCACAGTTGCCAGCAGGGCCTTGTGCTCCCCACAGCAGTAGCCAGTGTCAGCCATCTTGTGAGTCCTTCTCCACTTCCTGTGATGTGAGCATGGTTCAGGGTGGTGTTGATGGGACAGTTGTGGGGGTGACCAATATCAGTGACTACGACTCCCATCATGCTATTGCCTCCACCCCCTTCCCAGCATGCCCATGCTTCCTTCCTTTTGACTCTGCTTCCCTGTGGGGTGGGCTGGCTGTGCTGACAGGATGGCTGGGAGTGTTGTCCTGGCAGTTGTTTGGCTAAAAGTCCCAAGAGTGTCCCTGTGCTTCACACAACATAACCCAGGGTGGTGGTTCTTTGTGGGATCTTGTGTTAGGATGGGGGCATTGCATTCTACCAGGTGGGTTCTGTGGAGTTTGTGTTGGGGGTGTGAGGGGAGGTGCTTGTGACTATGGTCAGTGCTGCAAGTCCTCCTTCCCACCCACCCAGCCAGCCAGTTATCCCACCATGGAACGTGCTTGCATTGCAGGGAGTGGAAGTTGTCTCTCAGGATGTCAGTCAGTGGTGTCCTGCTGTTTGTTGGTGCACAGTTGCCAGCAGGGCCTTGTGCTCCCCACAGCAGTAGCCAGTGTCAGCCATCTTGTGAGTCCTTCTCCACTTCCTGTGATGTGAGCATGGTTCAGGGTGGTGTTGATGGGACAGTTGTGGGGTGACCAATATCAGTGACTACGACTCCCATCATGCTATTGCCTCCACCCCCTTCCCAGCATGCCCATGCTTCCTTCCTTTGACTCTGCTTCCCTGTGGGGTGGGCTGGCTGTGCTGACAGGATGGCTGGGAGTGTTGTCCTGGCAGTTGTTTGGCTAAAAGTCCCAAGAGTGTCCCTGTGCTTCACACAACATAACCCAGGGTGGTGGTTCTTTGTGGGATCTTGAGTTAGGATGTGAGGCATTGCATTCTCCCAGGTGGGTTCTGTGGAGTTTGTGTTGAGGGGGTGTGAGGGGAGGTGCTTGTGACTATGGTCAGTGCTGCAAGTCCTCCATCCCACCCAGCCAGATATCCCACCATGGAACGTGCTTCCATTGCAGGGAGTGGAAGTTGTCTCTCAGGATGTCAGTCAGTGGTGTCCTGCTGTTTGTTGGTGCACAGTTGCCAGCAGGGCCTTGTGCTCCTCACAGCAGTTGCCAGTGTCAGCCATCTTGTGAGTCCTTCTCCACTCCCTGTGATGTGCGCATGGTTCATGGTGGTGTTGATGGGACAGTTGTGGGGGGGGCAATATGTGTGACTGCGACTCCCATGATGCTATTGGCTACACTGACTTGGCCAGCATACACAGAATTCCTTCCTTTGAGTGGTCTTCACTATGTGTTGGTGTTGTTGTGGTGGCTACATGTCTGGATGTGTTTGTTAGTTCTATTTGTGCCACTGCCTAGCTGTAGTTGTAGTTGTGTTTGTACATGTGATGGCACAGTTGGATGTGACTTTTTTGATGGCATGTGTTGTGTTTATCTGACTGACATACACATTTTGGGATGATTCTGTTCTGGTTGCTGTGTAATTGCTATAAGTGCATGGTTTGACTCTCCCCTTGACAGTGATGTGTGTGTGTTTTGTGGCAGTATATTGTGTACATTTGTTGTGTACTCACCAGGCTCTGGGATGTTCTCTAGTCCATATACGCTCACTGGCGGAAGGATGGCCCGCGCCTTCTCCTCCCAGGGCCTGAGGTATATTGGCTTGGCAGGAGGGCCACTGCCGGTGTGTTGGCTGTTGATGTAGTCTTTCTTGAGCAGGTCCCGTACCCTCCTGCGCACGTCATACCACCTGTTCTGGATGTTGCTCTTTGTGCGCCGACATGGTGATAGTGCGTTCACCCTGTTGATGATCCTCTCCCACATCTTGGTTTTCTGGGAGATGGGGGTCTGTTGGACCAGTGTGCCAAACAGCTGTGGCTCTACCCTGAGGATCTCGTCTACCATGACTTCCAATTCACAATCTAGGAACTTGTGATTCTTCTTGGGGGCATGGTGATGGGTGGTGATGGTGAGTGATGTGTGTGTTGGTGTGCAGGTGAGGGTGTGTGAGTGTGTGTTTTGCTGGGTGTATGTGAGGTAGGTATTTGTTGGTGTGCTGATGGTGTGTGGCTTGTGTGAGGGATGAGCTGTGGGTGTGTGGTTGCTTTCTCTTGGGTGCTGGCAGTGGAATGGCATTTGCAAAGGATCATGGTTGTGATTTGTGTCCTTTATATGGGTGGAGTTGTGGGTGTGTCTTTGTTCTCTGTCCCCACCCCCCCAGTATTTATTGGCTTAGTAATTGCTTGTTTGGCCTTTTTTGTGTGATTTTTTCCTTGGTACTGTCTGTGTATGTTGGAAACGTTCTTGTGACCGAGTCGGACCCTGCATTTGTCTCGTACGGTCTTCTCCGTTTCGTTCACGCTGTGTTTGTGCAGTTTTCTATGCTGCGTACGCGTCGGTCGCGGTGTTTTGTGTTGCTTCGGCTCGGTTTTGTATGCGTGTCGGTCGTACGGCTTGGCCTCCGTCCGACTTCGCTCGTGGTTTTCGCGCCTTGCATCGTACTTTGCGGTTTGGAGTTCGCGTATGCGTTTCGGTCGGATTTGTTCCGGATGCGTGTCGGTCGGTTGGATTCGCGTGTTTTTCCGACCGGATTGCTGTTTTCCGTGCGGCTCGGTCGTTCGACTTGGGTTCGGTACGTGTCGGTCGGATTTTGCACGCATTGCATCGTACTTGGCGTGTCGGGCGCCACAGGTACGTGTCGGTCGGTATAATTTCCGGATCCGAGTCGGTCGGTGCTTTTTCCGGCCCAAATCGGAATCGACCCCTGAATGTGTATAATATATTGTTTATGGTCACTAAAGTTGAACTGTAACAAAGCAAACAAGAATTGGCAAATCTTATTGGTTTTATTTGATGTGATATGGCACATATACTTTGCTGGTGGTAATTATGGTGATGAATTTGGTAATAGCAGGTTGCTAATGGTAATATAGGTAGTAATGTTGATGGTTGTAAAATGTTTGAGTCTGAGGGTAACTATGCTAATCAGGGAAAAGCCTGAAGCCCAAACCTAGAGCGTGCACTCATGAGTTGGCCTGCTCCAGTCACACTAAAATGACTACTCATGACAGACATGTCTCTGTCTCTGTCCCCACTGCACTCAGGCAAAAACTGGCTTCCCTAGACATCCATGTTGTGGTCACTTCCATTGACTTTCAATGGAACAGTTAAAGCTATGTATCACCACTTGCTGTTATAAGTCTTTTTCAAAATCCTTGCCAATCCAATTTTCCTTCTTAAGAACTGTTTTAGACCTCATAAAGTTATTCATACTTGATTTATTAATTCCTTGCACTCCTCTCCCCCAGACCATACCTAATAGAATCCCTTCAATCTAACTCGTTCTGCCTTAAAGTGAGATAGTATATTATCAGGGTCTTGTGAGAATTCAGACAGTGTGAACTTAAAACTATTTGCTCCTCACTCAGCCTTCCAAAGGCTAGCCACTGTGCAAAGGACGTACAAGGGAAGATCACAAAAGGGGTGTTTTTCTACAATTCTATCTAAGAAGCATTCAAAAAATGAAAATAGACACACTAGTCAATATTTCTTGAAAATCAACAAATCCAGAAGTCAAGAAACCCTAAATTTCAAATCTCTACGTCTTTGCTAAGACCTACTGACATTCTTTAACTCTGAGCTGGTAAACATCTCATATTCTCCACCAAGGTCATCTCTAATTACCCACAAACCCAGAAATCTTGTTGACATGACAAAACCAGCAAGCACGTTTAAAGACACTGCCATGTTTATGAAGCATAACAATCTAAAAAAAAATCAAGAATGACAAAAATCACAGTTTCACGGAATGTGTCAGTGAATAAACTCTAAATTAAAAATCTCAGGCATCATGTCATGGTTCTCTAAATCTGGGGGGCCAGACTCTCCAGACTCTATGGAGGAGGGGCCTCTACATCCTAAACAGATTGAGTTCTAACTTTTCCCCTAGTGGACTGGTATTCTGTGCCCTCAGGGCTAACAAAATTATAAAGTCAGCTGTTCCAGATGAAATTGGATGACATTAAGATTCATATCCTCTGAGACAATTCATTGTAGATCAAGACCAACTTCACAAACTGTCTGGGCAAGTGGAAGGAAAAGTAATGCCTCTTAAGCAGCTGCACCAACACAGAGATTCTTCAAAACTGGGAACATTACAGTTCCAGCACAGATAGCAAGTAGCAGACCTTTGATCAAAGCTACCCTTAAAACATAGTAAATGCGGTGGTCAACATGGTGGTCAAGGGTATCAATATATAACTATACATGCTTCAAAGTATTCTATAGGTCAACCCAAAGAACTCCAATTTAATCTGCACTAACTTCCTCAAAAATGGAAGACGTCAGATTCACACAGTTTATATAGTTATATACATAGTCTCATAATGGGAAGACGTATGCTGTTTTATGAAACGTGGCTGCATCTATGGAACTTTGATTGTTTAATAAGATTGTGTGATGTGAACTTTACCTTGTGGAGCAGAATGGAGTTTACCTTATAAAATACAGACGGACTATAAATGTCTCATACTTTAGATAACGACAAGTCAATACTATCCTCATCAAGGGTAGTTAAATGGTTTTAAACTTACAAAAATATAATTTCCTCACAGAGCCTGTGTCTGAGACTAATAATTGCAAATGAGATTGTCTTTCAAGAAAATATCAAAGAACTAGTGGGGAAAAAAGAGAACAAATACAAATTTTATTTTGCCAGAAGATGGAGTGAGAAGTGGTTGGAAATGGAAGAATGTGAAATGGTGCAGAGGAATAATCGTGAAATAGTTCAAAAAGGTATTATATCCTTATTTTACAAACTTTGGAGAGTAGTGAAGGTGAGAAGAAACACAGTGGACGCTGGGCAAGCGTTCATTAAGGAACAAAGAAAAGTCATGAAAGTGAAGCAGAAACCTATTAAAAATAAATGTAAAGGAGTAGAAAGGAGGTTCACAAGACTATATGGAAAAGAGTCTAATAAAAGACAAGAATTTACATGGAAAGGAAGAAAATGCCCCAGAAATTTGAAGTGTATGTTATTGTTTTGCCATTAAAAAAGCAACCCCTATCAAAATCTACTCTATCATTGTCACCTGGTCAGAAAGAGTGCACGTATTTGTAAATTGTTAAGAATGAAGGCGGAGAAATGTGTTACCTGTAGCTTGCTACATGAATGAAATATAGAATGTGGAATGTAGACATGTATAGTGGTAATTTCTTCTAGCAGTATAGCAGCAGTTGATGGATAAAGCGAGAGGAGCTGCTGCATACCAAGATTGTTGGTTTGTACATTCAAGCTCATCTGTAACTTCATTCAATACTGCGGACATTTTCAACATTTCCGCCACCCACATGAAAGAGAAGTTATCTCCAATGCTTTTTGAAGACGTGGGCTAAAGTACTTACAGAGGTTGTGCTCTGCCAATTCTAATCAGGAAGCTACATAAAGCCAATAGTCAGACAGTTCAACAAGATGCCTTGACAAAAACTGATTAAAATACGTTAACTACTCACTTATGCTTAAAGATGCAAAGACAGAGGACTCCTGCCAAGGAAAGCCTTCTATTTGGCCAGCCCTTCTTTAGTGTTTAGTGTACAGTCTGCGCTGCCACCCTCACTAATTCACCCCCACCTAACCACCAGCCCCCAGGTTCCAAATTCAATCCCTTAACTGTATAACCACAACTGTAGGCTCACATAACATTTCTTGCCCTGCTCCATTAGTGATACTAAACATTCATAGCATATAAGATTCTGCACCTTACCCATGATCATTCATGAACTTAATATGTATGGGGAAGTGCAACAAGCTATCCAGAAATGGCTGTAAGTTGACAAAAACAGTGCTATGTGAAACAGCTAAAATAACCGAACAAACAAATGACTGAAGATAATGAATAAATAAATGAATACATACTAACATTCTGCTACAATCTTTACTAAGCAGTTATGGGTTGCTGTTCTATTTACAGAATGTAGAATATGGAGCAAGGTCTGCTGACCTGCAGTTCCTTCTTTGTTAATTTGTCTCGAAAGCTGTGAATGAAGGACATTTTGTGGTGGCTGCTTATGTACATGGATAAAGCCTACTCTTTTAACTGCGCCAGCTTCTTCCCTTCACAGGCAACAACCATGGTATCATAACCCACACATGCTTTCCACAGGGGATTCAGATACCTTTTAATGGGGACAGGGGTGAAGATTCTTGCAAAGTGAAATATGAAAACAAACATTGAAATGTGAAATAGGAAACAAATTGACAATATCCTACAAATTACAGTGAACTTCTTAATGAATGCATCCAGACTGCTAAACAATTTTTTTTAAAGTAAACAACTTTTTTTAAATGAAAAAACACTCCCATCAGCGGCTGACCCAAGGTTCAGCACATCAATCCCAATTTGTAAATAATAAGAGTCCTGTGCAATCAGTTCCAGAGCTTGCAGCAGTTAACCAGATAAACAGCTTTTGTAGGAGAGGGAAGGTGCACCAAGAGTAGAGTCAATAGAGTAGAGTCAATTTCCTCCAAGTTAATCCAAACATTTTCTTTATTATTGTGGATAGTAAAAGATGGTCATCAGCCAAAAGATGGACATCAGCCAACGCGTTTCGTTCCTATGAAGGAACTTCATCAGGGCTGAAAACATATACATAAAACATAACGTAAATCACAACATCCAAAATATTAAAACCACATAATTCGGAAACAGTTAAAAACACATAAAATGACACACATAGATCAATTACAATACCATACAATAACATGACAGAACGACCCAACTAAAAGACATCTATATATCATACATATAAATACATATAATCCATACAATATGTTCCATTGGGACTTATACATAACGGAAAACGTTTTAATGAAACAAATGAAAGAGTGGGACAAATATTGATATCATTAAAAATATCCCTTACCTTCAATCCTCTTATAGCGAGTATTAATGATAAGGTAACTGGAAAAAAGAAAAAACACAGACAGACATACAGACAGGTGACGTGATGTTTACTTTGTATCCTTTGGAGATGCAGCTCACTAGGGTGAGGGTATCAGACATATATTGATCCGACCGCTTCTCAATAAATATTGGAACATTAGGGATACTTTATTCCTCTTTGTGTATCTAAATATGGCGACCTTTAATTTGGTTGTTTTTCGCACCACTGTGGAATGCGAGTACAGGCGGTGAGGTGATGTCATTTTATATATACATACTATGAGGGTGGAAATACCGGTACAATATTAATCTGGTCCCTTTATTGGTGTATGTTATGGGACCACGTAGCGTACTTTGCACATTTAAATATGGCGGCCTTATAACTCGGCTGTTTTTCCAACCTAGAGCGCATTCGGGCGGTGACGTGATGACGTTACTCTCAGCTACGCCGTTGACCTCTTATAAGTGGCTGAATATGGCGCTCGGTTTGAATCTTCAATCTGGACAGACTTGGATCCACTCGCGGACGCATCTTATTAAGGTGAGGGTATTGGCCCCATATTGGTGCGAGCTAGGGCCAGCATAATCTTGGGCCTCTGGCGTTTTGCAATTTTTGTTTGGGCGTTTGGTGTGTGGTATGTGTTGTCTAGGTGCGGGGTTGCATCGGGCCGATCCGTGACAATCGGAGACATTGGGACATGCCGTGATGTGGTGTTTTTATCACTTAGCATGCAGCTTAATATACAATCGTGAGATACATGTTTGTGGTGCCGTTGCGTTTGGATATTTGTTGCCATGTCATGATATAGACTTCCATCAGGCCATATTGCTTAGAGTTTCAATCTCCTTATTGTGTATACGTAGGGCACTTATTACGCTTTTCATCACCGGGGGCCGTGGTTACTACATTCGGCCACTTAGTACGTGTGGAAATGGGTTGCTTGTAGTTTATATTCCCCATGCTGTATGGCTAATTAGATCATGTGTCCTTCTATCAGGATATTGGGCGGTACACTTTCAACCTCTATTGTGGGGCGTCTTCCCTAACGGCGACGCGCGAAAAACAGATATATTCTCGTACCTGTGACTCCAGGTGAGATTCATCTTATAAATTCTCCTATATAAACGGTGCTGTGGCTCTTTTTTAATGAAATTGTACCATCTAGGATGATATTATTGATATGTGCATTTTCACTCATACATATGGCTAATATGATGGTATCTTCTATGTAAGGAGTTTGGATGGATTTTTGTCGACCTTTATTGAGAGGTCATTTACTTTGAGCTGCTGTATGTGAGCACAGATATACTACTCTTCTCGGTACAACTGAAGGTGAGATTTAAGGTTTTGTATTTATGAATATAGTCCTTGATGATTTTTGGGATGACTTTGATCTTTATTTCTCTTGGATATGGTGACTCACTATGATGGGATATTTTGATTCGTGTTTCTCTTTGATATGATGTTTTGCTTCTCTTCCCTTTTCTCTTTTATTCCTCTGTGTTTTTCTTTTTCTAGTTACCTTATCATTAATCCACGCTATAAGAGGATTGAAGGTCAGGGATATTTTTAATGATATCAATATTTGTCCCACTCTTTCATTTGTTTCATTAAAACGTTTTCCGTTATGTATAAGTCCCAATGGAACATATTGTATGGATTATATGTATTTATATGTATGATATATAGATGTCTTTTAGTTGGGTCGTTCTGTCATGTTATTGTATGGGATTGCAATTGATCTATCTGTGTCATTTTATGTGTTTTTAACTGTTCCAAATTATGTGGTTTTAATATGTTGTATGTTGTGATTTACGTTATGTTTTATGTATATGTTTTCAGCCCTGATGAAGTTCCTTCATAGGAACGAAACACGTTGGCTGATGTCCATCTTTGGCTGATGTCCATCTTTTACTATCCACAATAATAAAGAAAATTTTGGGATTAACTTGGAGGAAATTGACTCTACTCTTGGTGCACCTTCCCTCTCCTACAAAAACTTTTTTTAAATGAGTCAAAAAACTGTTGCTTACTAAAACATATTAAGTTTAGCAAGACCACTGAATAACAACTTTTTAACTATTTTCAACTTCTTTAACTGCCTGAGAAGGTTTCAAAATTGTTTAAGTAGCATCCCGATTTAGTGGAGATTTGTGAGTGAATTTGCACTTATGTCTTATTCAGATTATACTAAATGTTGCCCTATGCATTTATAATGAATCTGGCCCAAGAGTCTAAACAAAGATTGTCACAGTTTAGATATCAAGTTTAGGAAGGAATCTGATCCAGTTTTTGAAGGTTAGGATCAATATTTGGGTCAGTAATTTACTTCAGAACACCCAGGAAAAGAAATGCTGGAAATGCATCAATGACAAAAGTAATGGGCTTCTGTGTACGCTATAACATTGTCTTTCTTTTACTCCAGGTTTTTGGACAGTGCAAAGCAGTCTTTTATCTAAATTTATCTTTGGGGAAGGCTGAATTACAACTGCACACTCAGTACAAGTACGGTATTTTTTTAACATTTCAACCAAACTTTTGCTCGTATGACATAAGTGTGATTTTTAAAGATTAATTATTGTGCTTTGGTAGCATTTAAGGATATTTAATTTAAGCACTTAGAAAATGAAGATATTCAATAAATGTGTGACAAATGATAATTCAAGCATGTGAAGTTTGCTAATTTATACCAGAATCTAACTAATTTTCCTTTATATCTATATATTTCTTTTTGGCATAATCAATATGTATTCTGTGTATAATTTAAGGTTAAACATACCGCTAAGTATAAAAAAGTACAAGAAATGTAGTTATTAGACCTCTCAGCCTTAGGGTGGGCTTCCCCCAAACATTTTGTCTTTCTACCGCCGATTTATGCTGGATTTTTGCTTTTGTTGGCCTTAGGACTCTGTGCACTTTACCGCTGCCAACCAGTGCTAAAGTGCTTGTGCTCACTCCCTTAAACATGGTTTCATTGGCATATACCTAACTGTCATATTTAATTAACTTATAAGTCCCTTGCGGAGTGGTAGACCATAAACACAGGGCCTGCAAATTAAATGGTACCAGTGGGCCTTCAGCACTTATTGTGCCACTTACCGAAGTAACACTCTAACACATGTCCCAGGCCTGCCATTGCAGCCTGATTGCATTGTCACACTGCCATATCTACTTGGCATTTAAACCCTCTTGCCAAGCCTTAAACACCTGTTTTATTACATATAAGTCACCTCAAGGTAGGCTCTAGATCACCGATAGTCCAGGGTGCTGTGTAATTAAAAGGTTGGACATGTACTTCTAAGTTTTAAAAGTCCTGACAGTGAAAAACTTCCAAATTCGTTTTTCACTACTGTGAGGCCTGGCCCTCCCATAGGATAAGATTGGTGACTACTTATTACATTTAATAAGTTGTAATTTCTAATTGAAAAGAGGTAAAAATGTCATGTTTGATACCTATGAAATTTTAATGATATACCCTTTTTCACAGTGAAGTCAGATTTTTCATTACAGTTCTAAAAATGCTACTTTTAGAAAGTTTTAACAACTATACAGGGTTGGGCCCATAATCAGTAAGGCTAGGCCCCTTTAAAACTACACAAACCTTACAACTGCCAATACTGGCACACTTTTACGCCCTCATTTCAATTCATGATCACACATTTTAATTATTATGATTACCATTTATTAGATGAAATTTTGATTTTTAGAGGAATCTCATTCACAAAGTTAGCAATATTTTTTGCTTTTTATATATACAAAAACATACTAAAAAAACAGACAATTTTCTGGATGTGCCTCATCAATACAAAACAATACATATTCAACAAAAGTATATAATTAGACAATAAAACACAAAAAAATGCATTACAGTTTAAGAATTTCCTTTTGCTCAAGTTCTGACTTTTTGCACACCCTTATGGAGGTTAATATACTTTCTTTAATATCTAGCTCCTAGAAGTGTTTACAGAGTCCCAGTCCATCAAGAATGTGCGTAGTTAAAAAGAAACATCTCGTAAAGCAAACCAAAGGACACGATTGATTTTGCACGCTTGTTGAAGCCCTGTTGCCCGTTAACTTAACCGACATCCAAACGTGATCGAAGAATGATTTGTTTGCCAGAGTGACACACGTGCTTTGCAATGCGACGCTTGCTTGCTGTGCATTTGAAAAAACAAACCCTTCACCTATCGATGTACCTTCTTTTAAAATCTCTTCACCATGAGCTCCCTCCACAACTTGCTGTCTTCATTGAATGTTTCGGTAATTTTTTGGGGTATCCACGATCTTTCAATTTCTCAATCAGATTATTAGCATGGAAAAAATTATCTGATTTGCTGGAACAATTACGTCTAATCCTTAAAAACTGGGCAAATGGCAAATTGTCACTGCGAGGGTGATGACATGAATGATGTAAAGCCTTGTTTCTGTCTGTTAGCTTAGAATGTAATATGGTCTTTCATTGTCCATTTGTTGCAATCACTTCCACATCCAGAAATGTAATCTTCGAGAAATCGTGATGTAAACTGAACTTAATATCCGGTGTCCTTTCGATAAGCCAGCAATGGAATTGATTAAGTGTGTCATCTTGTCCTGTCCAAATGAAAAAAATATCATCAATAAATCTTACCCATTTAGCAATCTAATGTAGAAATGGATTAATCTGAAAAATGTAATGATCTTCAAATTTAGCCATGTACAACACAGCTAGCTCCGGCGCAAAAGCTCATGGCCGTCCTCTTTACCTGGAAGAAAATGTCTTTGCCAAATTTAAAATAATTATTTTTAAGTGCAAATCTGGCTAAGTCCATGCTAAACTTTGTGGGTACCTGATATGGTCTAGGTCTCATGTCCCAAAAAATTCTATAGCCGCCAGTCCATCTTCTTGTGGTATCTGAGTATATAAGGAGACAATGTCAAATATGACAAATTTCTGTTTTTTAATACAAAACTCAGAAACTTCCACTTTGTCGATGAAGTCCATAGTGTCTCTTAAATACGAAGGCACTTCTTCTAAGAATGGTTTAAGGGACATATCTACATACTTGGCTATTGGTTCAAGCACAGAATCACATCCAAAACTATAGCACGTCCTGGGGGAGTTGTTTGGTTTTTGTGCAATTTAGGAAGTAAATATAGTACTGGCATTTGTGGATTTGTGTTTTTTTTAAAACCCATACTCTTTCAATCCATTGAGGCCTTGGTCAAAACTTTGTTTGAGTATTTCTGCAATCTATCCCTGGATTTCTTTTAGGGGGCTCCTTGAATTTTTCTGTAAAATTCTTCATTAAATACTAGTCTTTCTCCTTCTCTTTTATAGTCTTCCATGGTCCAAATAATGATAGCAGCGCCTTTGTCCACCAGCTTGATTACGATTGAAGAATAATTTTTAATGTAGTCAATGCTTCCCTTTGTTCTCTAGAAATATTATAGTTTACATAGTTTTTTTCTTTTCCATATCCTGAATGGCTGATAGCACTGTATGTTCAAAGGCTATCACCTCCTCGGGAATTGTTTTCGGTGGTGGACAAAAAGATGATTTGTTTCTCAGATCTGTTACTTCCTTATTAGGCGGGAATTCATTATGTAGAAAAAAATGCTTTGAGTCGAATTTTTCTGCAAAATTCTAAAACCTCTATCTTCATTTTTACAAAATTAGTATGTCTCATTGGTACAAAGGAGAGACCTTTCTCAAACACACTTTCTTCAGCCCTTCACAGTGGTCTATTTGACAGATTAAAGATGAAGGATCTCACTGGTTCTTGTAAAATTGTCGTCGCGTTGTCATTTCCCACAGTAGATTTGTATGCCCTATCCTCTTTGGAGGCTTCTCCTTTAAAAAGAGGAAGATGCTGATTGGTTCCTTATCTGTTGATTCTGGTTTGAAGTACCTTTTCCTGTATCTGATCCCCATGTTGAGAAAGAAGAAGAATCCAAAAAAGAGATGAATTTTTTCTTTGATCTCGCCTGATATTCTGGCAGAAATCTCCTTGAGTCAGTTCGAGAGTAAAAATCAGTTTGTAAGTAGGGATAGACTACTTCTAAATTGAAATTCTTTTTATCCTTTTCAAATTTGAAGCTTTTTTGATTTATACTAAAATCTTTAAACTCAGCAATCTGTTTTTCAATTTTACTCAACAAAGCTTTAACATCAGTTATTGATTGATTATCATTAATCTCTTGTTCGAGGCTCTGAATCTCTTCCAGTTGTTGTTTGGACAACCTCTGTACAGTTTCAACGGTCAATACCATCAGATCCATACTGCACTTTGTACCAATACAACTATATCCTTTTTTATATATTGGATCCTCTGTAAAGATCACAGGAATGTTACATATCTGTAATCCTCATGGTATCATTGTATATTACCCTCATTCAGATGTTCTAATAAAAGATGTCCATGTAACTCCATTCTAAACTGTTTCTTTTTTAATCTCATTAATTTTTCAGATTCATTCTGTTGTTTCACAGTAGAACTCAAAAACACAGAGGTAAATAATGATGGTGTGGTAATCAATCATTGAATGTGATCTTCTGTTTATGAAAACATATCTTGTTCTGTCATGTTTTTGGTCACAACAACAAAAAGGTTCAACCTCTAATTCGCCCCACATTGAGTGGAAATTACTTCTAGTGGGGAATCAATTACCTCCCTAACACCTCGCGAATAGCCATTTGCTACCAACTGTAACAATTATACAGGGTTGGGCCCATAACCAGTAAGGCTAGGCCCCTTTAAAACTACACAAACCTCACAACTGCCAATAATGACACACTTCCACACCCTCATTTCAATTTGTGATCACACACTTTAATTATTATGATCACCATTTACTAGATAAAATTTTGATTTTTAGAGGAATCTCATTGACAAAATTATCAGTACTGTTTGATTTTTGAATACTACTGGAGCTTAGAGCCATTAGATCTTTCAGTTGTATAGGGGCTATCAATTCTCCCTGATCTCAGTAGAAGCACTGCTTGGTTTTGGCCCATTTTATTAGGAGCTAGAAATTAAAGAAAATATATTAAGCTCCATAATGGAGTGTGACAAGTCAGAACTTCAGCAAAAGGAAATTGTTAAACTGAAATACATTTTTTGTGTTTTATTGTCTAATTGTATACTTTTGTTGAATATGGATTGTTTTGTATTGATTGTGCACATCCAGAAAATTGTTTTATATGTTTTAGAGTATGTTTTAGTATATTTAAAAATAAGAAAGTATTGATTATTTTGTCAATGAGATTCCTCTAAAAATCAAAATTTGATCGAATAAATGGTGATCATAATAATTAAAGTGTTTAATCATGAATTTAAATGAGGACGTGAAAGTGTGTCAATATTGGCAGTTGTGAGGTTTGTGTACTTTTAGAAAGTTGACATTTTCCTGCCCTCAGTCCTATAGTGCCTTTAGCCTGGCCTGAGTCACATGGATGGGTGTAACTAACATTTGGGCTTTGTGAATTCCTCTCAGACAGTCACACAATTGAGGAATTAGGTGTGTCTTAATAGGCCATCTGCTGGCAGGATGGTGGGCAGAGCTGAGCACAGCCCCACTTACACCTGAATAGCTTGTGCTCTACCTCGACGCAAAGGGACAAATGATCCTGTATTGTCACTGCAGCCAGCTTGGAGCCAGGGCACGGAAGTCAGAAAATTCCATGCACTTTAAAGAACCTTTCCAGAAGCTTCTCTCACCTTCCATATGAAGGGCACCAGGGTATAAAAATAGGACCTTCAGACCCATTCTTCAGTTCACTAGTACGCTGCTGAGGGATTCTCAGAGGGCTGCCTGCTGCTGTGTCTGCCAGACTGCTGCTGTAACTGGAAGGACTGTCCTGCTTCCTGGAGCCTGCCTTGAACCTTCACAGGCCAGGCCTGGTGTTAAGCCCTGCATGTGCACCTTCACCCAGGACTGCCAGAAGTGACTCCAAGGGCTAAATTGATGGCCCCATTTTCAGAGACACAGGGACATAACAGGCTCACACCATCTTGATCTCACAGCTGGACCCATTATGAGTGAGTCCTGACTCCCCAAAATGTGCCCTACTAGTCCTGGATCCTTGGTTGTGGTGCTGAAGGTGCCCAAAACTGAGGACCAAGATAAAACTTGGCCAAAAAGGGCTCTGAGAACCAGGTAGTAACTGGGACCAACCTGCTTGCCTATGCGCCCGAGGTGCATTACCGGTCGGATTGACTTCGTAGTTTCTCCCACTGTGTTCTTCTCCGCAGCATAAAATATATTTCAGTGGTCCTTTGCTAAAGGGGTATCCGATCTCGTGGGACTGTCTTCGACCATAGCCTTCTGTTTTGTCTCGCTGGAGTTTTTCAACATCCATTTCAGTGACTAAGTCTTAACGTACAAATCTTCACCGTGGCTCCAACCCAAAGTCATCCAATGACATTGCTCCCTGCAGCCTTGCCCCATTAAACTTGACCTTATCAGACATTTTTCTTCAAGAATTGTTCTAAGTCCGAAGATAAGCGCTGACAGGGCCAAACTCACTTTTGTAATCCGAACCGTGCTCCATCGCGGTCGGCATTAACTTTCGACTATGACCCTGTCTTGCGCGACTAGATGTCAGCAGTTTGATCTTTTAGGCTCTATTTTGAGCCCTAAACTTTAAAAATTCTTAACTCTGGTTGTACTTATTGGATTCTTGTTGCTTTGGTGTCAAATAATTTATTAAAATGTACTCTATTTTTTTTAATTGGTTGGGATTTTTCTTGTGTTGTATTTTCACTTTCTTACTGTTTGTGTGTTGCAAAAATACTTGACACATTGCCTCTAAGTTAAGCCTAACTGCTTTTTGTGTCAAGCTACCTAGGGTTAAGCACAGGTTAATTCAGTGACTTTTTGTCGTTCACCCTGCAAGGGATTGCAGCTGTTGTTTGACCAGGGTTCACACCCCATTCAACCAAAAACTCAATTTCTCACAGTAGTATATTCTTGAACCTTAATGCTGTTTTTACTTTCACAGTTCCTCCACATTTAATTACTCTTGAATGCCCAGAGTGCCCATTATTAGCCACAGACAAAGCACCCTATGAAGATAAAGCTAGAAGAATACTTGTGGAATACAACCTAAAAAGTAACAACACCAACTACTTCAAGGTTGATCAAATCTTAGGGGCGATGAGTCTCGTAAGTATGAAATATCTTCTGACTAAATGATCAGACTGATAACTGCATGCATTGTAATTAATCATTAACTAAGTTCGGAAGTCCACATACCCACCTTCATTAATAATACACCGACTATCAAATGTTTACTCAAACAACATCATATACCAACAAATACACCATCATATGCCTTCACTCCCACTTTTAAAAATTATGTCAACCTTCATGTGGTAACACACCTACCATGATACCGACATCACTCATGTGAGTAATGATACCATTCCCTCAACAATGGGAACAAATTACATTTTGCAGTTTGTGCCTTTACATATATGATTTATAATGAGATGTATATGTCATGTGTAGTTTCTATAAACAAAGGCATTTAACAACAGTCCGGATATAATGGCTTAAGTCATTAATTGAGTTAAAATAACACTAAATAGGCCTTATGACTGTTATCAAAGTGATTTTCCTCTGAAAAGTCAATGCAACAAGCATTCTGTGAGACAGTAAGCAGTGTTTCCTGAAGTCAGTCACAAGTGTGAAGTGCACAATTTCAAAAATATATAATAGCTTTTCTTTTCTTCTACTCTTTATACACTGATGTCTGACCATTAGTGCTGCAAATTACTGAAAATCATGCTCTCAGATACAATAGCCGCAATAGTGAAATTTGGTGCAGCATCATACCCCTTTCCACTGCAAAAGGAGGCACAACATGATTTCACTGTTTTCAAATCTGTTTAAAATCACATTACAGCCTCTTGTTTTGTTTTGAGGGGACAACTGGAGAATTGAGATGGCCATTAGCCAAAAGCGTCATGTATAAGTAGACCCCAACATTTGTAAATTGTACATTACTTTAATCTGTAACAGCACACCATTTCACTACACACCAAGACTAGCAACAGCTGACTGGTGATGGAATCTTCATTATCACTACCTCACCTTCAGGATTTTCAGTACAATCATTTGACCCCACGACACAATATGCCTTTAATTTATAACTAGAGAAACCAAAAAAGAATTTGAATTTGGGCCTGATTTATATATTGGCAGACTGGTTACTCGGTCACAACAGGGATGGATATCCTGTCAGCCAAAATCTAAATATGTCCAGACGTGGGTCCCTTGCTGACTTTGCCACTGGATTCAAGATAGCCTGCCTGATGAGGGGTGTTACCACAAAACCGGTCCTAGGAAGCTTGTTTCCGGTCCAGGGAAGACCTGGCTTGGCAGAACGGTTTGGACTGTTCCCATAAGGAACAGGGTCAAGACTGATTTGCATATGGCTGAGTCAGGACTGGGGTGGCGAAGTGAGCTAAAGAACGATGATAGATACAACCCAGATCTGTGACTGGGGGTGAGTGTCTGAAACGTTTCAGCTCTCCGTCTATCATCTCCTTGTGTTTGCTTTGAGCCAAAATCTAAATTTCATAGGATATAATAGGGTTTAGATTTTGGGAGACGGGATATCCGTCCCCGTTGTGACGGAGTAACCCGTCCGCCAATATCTGAATAAGGCCCATAGTTCTTATGACCCAATAAGGATCAAAACTAATTATAGACATGATAGAGCAAACTTTTTTGTAAAATAAATTACACATTAATCAGAAAACTATGGGTAAAATAAATATTAAACATTATGTACTATATAACTTTTGAAGACGTTACTAAACAGTTAGACTTACAGAACACAATAAACTACATGTTCCTTAAGATATGCAGGTATTCTTGCTTGCCTCCTGTATTTTTCTGAACTTTTTGAACAGAACATTCAATGAGCCCTCTATGCCTTCCTATACCTTACATTTGACTAGGCTTCCAACTCTTCAATTTGTGTTTGTATCCATTCTGTTAAGAATCCAAATGCTTCTATCTTGTGTTTTTACTGCAGTTCTGAACACTTTTCGATGCTCAAATGGCTTCCGACTGGACTTTTTGCCATCACTTTATCTCCCATCTTTATCTAGGTCAACTAAACTGTTTTGCAACCATCAAAGGACACCTTTCCATTTGTTTCTTCAATTCCCTTATTCTGCTTTCTCTGTTCTCACTCACATTCACCATCACTTTGCTCCAACTCCTCTGACTGGAAGGCATATTACTGTTAGCTTTCATAATTTAAACAACTCAAATAGAGAACTCAGAGTAATGGTATTGGGGTCAAACTATATTCAACAGTCCTTTCAGACAACTCATCTCTCCAGTTTCTCCATCCAGCATCTAAAAGGTTTGTATACTCTCTTTGATAGTCCTATTTAACCTTTCAAATATTCAATTTCTGTCATGATGATATATTGCACTTCTTTTATGTTTAATACTTCTCTGCTCAAGAAACACTTTCATTTCATGGGATGCCAGTTAAACACCAATGCCCATGTATATAGAATAGGAAAAACCCAGCTTGATAAAGATTTCATCCAAAAAATTGATTACATATCAGGTAGTGATATCACTAACGCGTGTTCCTTCAGACTATCTTGAAAGCATGGCAATTAAGACAAATATTGTATGTTTTTTTAATCTTTATGTTTAGCGGTCTTTATGTTTAGCGGTCCAAATACATCTAAAGACATTTCCTCTCATGGTCAAAATTGTAATTTGTTACAAACCACTGGAGGTATGTGAACTTTGTGACTTGCTTATGACAACAAATGTCTGCATAATCCCTAATAAGCCTCTGTACATCAAGGTAAAGCTCTGGCCAGCAAATTCCAACCCTAATCTCTCTTTAGTCCTGACAATAGCTAACATTTGCTAGATTTAGCTACTTTCATCTAATGCTCGGTGGTGGTTTTAAATGAGTTCCTCTAAAAACCGACCCGCTTTCATGGAAAGTTCTTTTTTAACCATCCAAAAATATCTGCTTTTTTCATTCACCAAAATGTGGTAACCAGTTCACCATTAAAAATCTTTACAACACCTAATAAAATCTTGTCTTTATCAGTTTACTCAATCACTCCTACGAAAACCACTGATTGAGTCAACTTACATACTTTTTTCAAATTTCATTGATCATAACTTTCATCCTTACTTCCCACCGATGTTCTGTATTCTTCACCCATAGTGAATCAATAGTCTTTTGCTTTACTATACACACCTAGATAATTTATTTCCTTACTTACATTTCCCTTCCTTTAAAGATAGACCATGCTCTTGAATAATCAGTAACTCTCTACTTACCCTCTCATTGTGCTCTCACTAGTCTTATCCATGTATCAAAACATTGTATAGGTAAATTGTAATCAAAACAAAGAAAGGAGTATAACTCAAAGACAGAAAACTGTCTATATGGTGTTGGGACAGGGGCACAAAACAAGGAAATTATCCTTTTCTAAGAAGACCCGTCACTCACCAACCTAGTTGGTGACATGCTTCATCATTGGGGTCCCACCCGAATAGCCAAATGCTATCCGGGTGTGCTGCGACACCTGAATACAGTGGAGCTGGTTGTTGTGTGAAGTGAGAAGTGAGTGACTTGGTAGTGTAGATTTAAAAATTGTCCAGATGTGACCTTTTGAAAAACTTTATTCTGGGGTTAATTGGACAATGTTAAAAAATTGTTAGGATACCAAGAGGGTTAAATTGACCATCAAGTATCTCTTAATAAAAATTAGTGCAGTGAAAAGTGCAATAAAAAGGTCAACATGTTTCAACCTGTGTATGGTACTACTAGGTTTTCTTCAGGACCAGTGAATGTGACCCGGGAGGTATACACTCGCTAAGGTGTACCCTACCCTTGGTCACTATAACCTAACCATGTACTCACGGTCAGGTATCTTTTTCTTCAATTCGAAAAAGGAAAATCATCTAGAAAGACAAACACATAATAACAAACAAACAAATAGAGGTTAAGCAAGTAGCAATACTGTGCTTGTTTCAGGAAATAAGTGCTCTTATGTTTCCCAACATTTGCTCAACGTAGTCTCAAGCATGCCTCCTGATTTGTCTCGTAAAAGAGAACGCAATCCATTTCGTGACTCACACGGTAATCAGAAGGTATTGGTCTTACCCACAATATGTGATAGTACAAGTGGGTGATTATTATGCACTCCTCGTGACTTTGGGGTGCAAAATGCATCGATGCAGTCAAATACCATGCAAATAACAGTGAGATACATGGATATTGTATTTAGAACCACGTACAGCATACATTCGTAGTGGCTAATAACGCTCTCATGTCAATAAGTGAAAGCGCAACAAATAAATAAACAGTCATGCAAATTATGCAAGCATGTTTATCGGTAAAATGAAAAAAGGGGAAAGGGGAACTTGGTAAAGGAAGGCAAGGAAATGAATGAAGGGCTTACTAGAAGCGCGGTGTTTTCGTGCTTCAAGGGAGTCAGGGTCATGGTAAAAAGGCTCCCAACGCGATCTGAACAAAACCGAATGATTAATGAGATATCCCCGGTCATAGGGAAAAGCGTCGGTTCCCATGTCAGAAACATCTACTTACTTGGTGGAGCTATTCACCGGCTGTTACGCCTACCCAAATGGACCCGTTGTCACTCCCCGCAGGATCTCCGCATCGGATCTGTCTTGCCGGTTAAATGCAGGCATTTCCGGGTTGCGCGAGTAGGGGGCGTGGCTAAGTGGTCACGTGGTCGGCGTAAGCACGTTGGTGCGAGTATCACTAGACATTGTCATTCGAATTTGATTGGTTACACTAAATCAATACGAATACCGCACAAACTTAAGGTCAAGAGATTGAAATGACACAATTAAGTCACAATACCAATGTGGAAAAAAGGAATACACCTTATACAGGTGATGTAATCAGACTATAAGTCATCGCTTTTAATACCCATAGGAAGGGTCAGATGTAAATAGGTAAGTGCAAGTAGGGGGCATGGCTAAATGGTCACGTGGTCGGCGTTATCACGTATATGGGATTATTTCTAGGCATTGTCTATCGGATTTGTACAGTTATGGGCCACTGTATCAAAAAACGACTGCCGCACACAGGTAAAGTCATGGGATTGAGGAGACAAAGCTATGAGCCGGCAGGTTGATAAAGTTATGGGCCACTGTGTAAATTGTACACATGTTATGTTAGCTGGCATGTTGGTCATTACTCTCTGCAAGATCGATGGCACAAAGACTAACCCAAAAGGAATTCGCAAAAATGTATACACTAGTGTAATAAAAATTGTTAGATCTTTTGACTGTTCATGCAGGTATATTTTGCAATGTCAAGAACACACTTTCTTTTATGTTGTGTACCAGATGTCTATCCCCCACCATGTATTTGTTCAGTTCTTTTAAATGAAGATATAAGCAATTGTTCAACTTGATATCTTATGAATAAACTCAGCACCAACCACTCCTTATCCTCAACAGGCTCTATTATCTTTGCTTCACAAAACCTTTTCAATTCCTTACCTCAGGTTTCCTAACACTACAGGGAAATATTCTGCACTTTGCCCGATCTCTCAGTTTTTTTGTGTATGTAAATCTCTAGAAAACCCACCTTTAGACAGTTCTTTAGAAAACCTAAATTTCCTTGAAAATGTTCTGTTTAGAAATCTACCTTCTCACGAGTTTACTAATTTCAACAAAACAGTTAGTATTGTGGTCACATTTGATCCCCAAATCTTTTTGATGTGGCCGTCCTAAAAGGTTTTCACCAATATGGGAAATCAACACTTTATCCACAACTAAGTTATCTTTAACTGTATGCAAGCCTTATAACATGCTTTCATTTTTATCGGCTCCTCCATATCTATCTGCTCTAATACCTAACTACATCAAGTGAGATTTGTCTTCTAACAAATACCTATAAATTCACCCTGTAATATTTTCACTATAATTCTGTCTACCTCCGCTGCACCCTTGAGATATCTCATACACTTTACACTCACCCCAAAACATTCTTCTACTACTCCTCCACTACTTTCACTCCTTGAGAATTCTTATACTCCTGCAACACTTGAAGAAATTAAGACCACACTTCTTACACAGTAGTCTGATGACAAGGCACTCTGCATAAAGCTAACTGTCCACGCATACCACATCAGAAGCATAGTCTTAAATGCTACTCTTGTGCCCCCCTTGGCTCCTATTGTTTCTCCCACTTTACAATCCTTCCAATCTCTTTTTATAGATATCTTGCAAACAAGCTATTCTTGGTTCTACATTCTTAGCTGCTATTAAAAGTGTAGCTAAAGATGGATTATCCTTCAATCATAGTTCTTCAAATGGCTTTGTCTGTTTAAGTGTACATTTGGAGACCGATTACCATACGGCCCGTAAAGGCCCCGACCTGCAGTTGGAGCCTTTAGGGCCGCATCGTAATGGGCTGGTCGGTTTACTTTCTGACCGCCTAATTATGATATAGGTGGTCGGAAAGCAAACTGGCCAGTCATTCCGGCTGGCTTCCGACAGGCTCGGAGAGCCCGTCTTTCAGTTGGAATCTGGCCTGTAATCTCAAGGGCAGCTCTTTCCGCCCTTAAGATTACGATCACGGTTTCTGACTTGGTTTCCATGCCAGTCTATCAGACATGGAAACCATGTCAGAAAGTGTGTTAGGGTGCCCACAGTAGGGCCCCCTTTGGTGCACGGCCTCCGGTTGGAGGCCGAGGGGGCACCTACGGTGCCCCCCTGTTGATCCCTTCAACTCAAGGTGCCTGCCATAGGGTGCAGGGATGAACCGTACCTTCCATTCTGCAATGCCATCCCCAACCTCATCACCACCCCTAGAAATCGACTCACACCACTACGTCCTACTCAGCGACCTCAACTCCACATCGATGACCCCAACGACACCAACTCCATTGCATTGTTTAAAAACCTGAACAACATCGGCCTCACCCAACTGGTCATTGAACCCACACATGTAGCCGGACACACACTCAACCCCATTTTTACTTCCAGCAACAGAATTAAATTCAGCCATATCACAGAACTCACCTGGTCTGAGCACCATTCTACACTTCACCATCAACGACGCCAAGCACACCATCACCAGGCATCAGATCTCCTCCCACCGCAGCTGGAGCTAGGACCCCGAAACTCAGTGGGCACAGGCCCTCACCACCTCCCAACCTGAGGTGCCACCAAGATAGCAGAATGAATGAGAGACAACAGCCTACAGATCAACTCCGACAAAACTGAAGTGCTGATGTTCGGGAAGAAACTTCAGGAAGAACACCTCCACATGGGACCACAGGTGGTGGTCTGCAGAACTCAGACCCACATGTACATTGAACCACCACACACACAATCTCTGCATCACCTTCGACACCCAACTGACCATGAAATGGCAAGTTAAAGCAGTCGCCTCCTCCTGCTTCCACACACTTTGCATGCTCTGCAGAATCTTCAGATGGATTCTTAAAACACCAGAAAGACCGTCACCCAGGTTCTCGTCGCCAGCCACCTCAACAACTGGAATACCCTCTATGCCGGCATCTCCACCCAGCTCCTCAGAAGACACTAGACCATACACAATGCTGCAGCCAAACTCATCCTGGACTCCCCAAATTAACACACATCGCCACCCACCTGAGAGACCTCCATTTGCTCCCCATCCAGAAAAGTTGCCAGTTCAAAATCCTCATGCACACCTACAAAGCCCTCCATGACCTAGGATCTGCCTACCTCAACCACCAACTGAACTTCCACCAACCCAATAGACACCTGCGCTCCTCTTCACTCGCCCTCGCACACGCTCCTCACATCTTTCGCAGCTGCAGCGGTAGCCGCTCCTTCTCATACATTGTTGCCAAGACCTGGAATGACCTTCACCTCCAGCTTCGTACAGGCCCCTTGCTGGCAGACTTCAGAAAGAGACTCAAGACCTGAGTCTTCGACGGAGACACAGCGCCCAGATACCCCTAGGGGGGACAGTGCTACACTTTACAAATGCTGTTTGATTGATTGATTGATTGAATGACAAATGCATTGACATTAGCAGGGTATTGCACGCTCTCTTAACATTCCCTGGTGGTACTGTATATTCTGCATATTCAATTACCTCAGACATAAAACCTATTGTTCAATACCCTCTTAAAGTTATGTGCCTGTTCCTTGTTGGCCCCTACACATGCTATCGCGCTCTCTCTTGTTTGTTATGAAGATGCATACCAATTAAGGGGCTGCCAGGATAAATTCTTGCATGAAGCATTTAAGAGTAGTAGAATATTAGTATTAACACCTAGATATTATAGTGATTGTTTTTCTATTTTTGTTCTTTTTTCAGCGGTTGTTTACATAAATACATATGATGCAATTCACAATCAAGGAAACTAACTGCCCCAGGTTGACAACTGAACTTTCAGACTGTAAGTTCCTGGAAGATAATCAAGCTGTAAGTACATAATGGATGACACATTCCTTTTGTAAATTATAAATAAACCTCACAGTAAGCATGTATTCTCTTACTCCATTACCTACGAATTATATGAAGCCATTTTAAGATTTGTTATAGTCTTTTAGGAGGTTTCCCAAACATTGAGTGGTAGTATTGTTGGCTTATTTTATCAAGCAATATTTTTGGCACCGGAAATATGTTGAAAACTGTTAGTATGGAGTCCCTTGAATGCCTCACTTATAAATATTCTGGCAACCTACCCACTAGGAGTGCAGAAACACCAACCACACAGGTATTTAATAATGTGCTCCTTACTCTCATGAAAGCAATTCATGTCTCAGTTCTTCTGCCTCTATTGGCTCTGTTTAATATGGTTGTCTGTTACACACATTATTCAAGCTAATTTGATGGCTCCTTGCCAGCTTCTGCATCCTGGCGTGCTCAACTTGCGAATTTTGAGAACAGGAAATAACAAAATATCAATGTAAAAACAGCTGTGAACTCCACCTAGGCTTATCCAATTCATGGTTCTATAGTGTGTAGTAATCTGTATTGTAATTATTGGGGAGGATATGTAGTATCCTGTTTATGTATTTATCCTGATTCCTAGCTGCTCAGCCAGTGTGAGTGTTCTGTGTGGAATGTTGGTGTGATGGACATGATTGTAATGCTTGGGTGCCTGTGTGTGAGTGGTGACAGTTAAGGATGGGCTGAGCAGCAGGGAGGCTGCTCCTGGTGGGGCTGATTCATATGAACATACCAACTTGTAACCAAGACTTAAATAATCAATTGGAACTACATCTCTGCTACTGGGCCTCATTTCTACATAGTGGTTGGCCCAAAATCGTATGCAGCTCATGGGATCTACCATTAGAATTGACTCTGATTGCCTGGAGTAATGAACATCCCCTCACTGGTCTCTCAATGCCACTTTTATTAACCATTAAACTTTAATTAAACATCTGGAAGTAAGGAACAGCACACTGGCAGAAAAGAGGCTCATAGAGAAAATATCCTTTCTCTCCAGCTCACATTAAAATGAAGAAAATGATGCAGCATAAACAGAAAATAAATAAACTTCACATCCTCACATCATTGTACGGGAGGGAGGGGCAGGCCACTTCAAAGATAGCACCTGTAAGAAGATGTATAGAGTTCAAGGCCAGTAGAGCCAGAAAACCAGAGTGGGTGAGAATAAACAAATCTAGGGGACCACCGAAGGTAACTGAGGGCTCCTGAATATATTCATATATGGGTCTAGTGGAGAAAAGGCAAACAGGAGAGGAAGATAAGAAAATCAGCCACACAGTGTTGAGAATAGCCCAGAGTAAACATGCTAATCATCAAACAAGTCCTAACTATACACACCTCTATGAAAATACAATTTCCAAATAAACTTGATTTTTGCATGTATTTTATATATTTCCAACTAGAATAAGGGTTGAGATTGATCCCGATTTCCCTTGCTACTTCTTGTGGTTTTATCTCTCAAACATTTGCATTGCTATGCCTGCAGTTTGGGGTGAGCTTGTCCAAAATACATGTCAGGCAAGCACCAGGCAGTGGGGTTGCCGCTTGCATGGTGCAGGCAACCAGGCACCTTGCAAATATTACATAACATCTACTCTTAGATGAACATGGTGGCCTGACACATGGAAAATACTGCACAAATTCTCGTGCTGAGTGCAGATCTTAAAGGCACTCTGCGAGCCTTCACTTCTTGTTATCATAAATATTATCAGTGGCACTATTACCTGCTTAGCACAAGTTAGGTAACCTGTCATTTGCACTTAATTATGTACAATACCCATGAAGGAGGAAGAAGTCAAGGACACAACCTCTCTGCCCATGTGATGTGAAATATGAAGGCAAAACAAATTTGTTTCTTCATGGTTTGATGATTATGGTTTATAATTAATAGCTCAATCGTCATTAAACACCAGGCCTGAAAAAGACTCCAAATTATGCCTCCATTTGCCACCCAAGGAAACGGAGGGTAAAACATGGCCTTAAAACAGAAACAAACATTACTGGAGGGACTGTAATTTTAAAGATATTTTTATTGTTCACTTTGGCAAACATTTTCTGATCTACCAAGCCAATAATGTGTTTGTGCTATAGCATTGTCCTACACCCTGATACATCTAGTGCTGATGCATATCTAAACGTGGTGCCTGTTTACAGTTTTGAATACTGCCCACCGGTAAAGCCATTGCTGGTGAATCCTTCTATGGGGGATCTCTCATAACAATCTTTGGTACTGCACTCTGGTACAACCAGTGATGATGTTGATCTCCACCGCGACCACTAGTTGCAACCTGTGGTACTGCAGCCTGGACTCTATAAGGGACCTTACTTTTTGTACAATTAAATATCAAGTACTGGTACATAGAGACAGACACAAGACTCAGGGAAGGAGAAGACGCCAGGTATGAGACGCACAGGACAGCCAAGAAAATATTTCCTTGTGAATAGTGAGAAACCTAAAAAGATTTAGAAATTTTTATATTTAGAGATGGTTGTGATTCCGAATACGTACTGAAAAGCTAATATCAAGCAAACAAAGGTGTAAAGCACAGGCGTAAACAAATGCAGTGTTTTGCTACAAAGCACCTCCTGAGAAATGATTTTCATGCCAAAAATATGCAAATCCATATCTCAAAGTGCAAAGCATTAGACTCCCACATTAAAATTTAAAGAACGTGTCAAGACAGAACAGACCACTCTGAGATTGTCTGGTAGCCCCCCCACAGCTCTGTTCGAAATAGATGGAGCCCATTCATTTTTGGAAGGTAGAGCAAAAAAGGATCCTCTCAGTTATGCTTTGAAGAAGTCTCTCTTCTATACAAGAAGGATTGACAAAACTTGTAGTAAAAAGTGGAGTCTGAATCATCCAGAGTGTTGGTGAATATCAACATGGGGACCTCCAGTAACAACCCAAAACTTGTGTCATTGTGACTCTTTAGTGATTCATTTGTGTAGCTGTTGTCTTGCACACTCTAGGAAGTTGTGACATTATGTGGAATATTATAGGCCTAATTACGTCCACACTATTTTCTGCCATGGCATATTTTTCACTCAATTCAGCTAATAAAGTAAATCTAACATTCTTAGGAAAAATTCAGTTTGACTTCTATGATGCTGGCCATAAACATTAGGGTCCACATTTGCTACTGCTCGGGCTGGTGCTCACTTGAATCAATGCAATTTAGTGCTGAATGAAGTAAGTAGATTGATGGTATCTTTTGTGTGCCACTTAATGGCAAGCAAAATTTTAGTATATGTATAATGATAGCTTCTGTTTTTCATTGAATTGACTATGGGTCTTACTTGTGCTTTGTGTGTCAATGAAGACCTGTTGTTCACCAATTTTTGAGAACTCTTTACATAAATAGGAATATTAAATGAACAAATTCGCCTCAAAAAATGAACTGCGGGGGTACTATAGGGCTCATTGCAAGATGGTAGCACTGTAGTGCAGCTCTGCCGGCCTGGATCATTAATCCGACTATAATCCTACCATCCGCTGCCCTTTTTTATAATACACCGCGGCACCTATGTTGAGGCACTGAAGTGTGGCTGCGAGGAGTATTTTTTGGCTGGTGCAGGCTCCGGTCGACGAGGAAATCAGACCATGATAGCGGGCAACATGGGCGGATCGGCGGTGTTCTGGGCCGCGGCCTGTGCGGCCCAGTGCAGCGAGAGCCTAGCAGCCATCTGAGTAGAGGAAGAGGGCGTGACAGGAAAGAACCAAGCCCCTATTGGCCCCTGCTGAGGTGTATACCCTGTGGAACATAAGCTGCCAGTCCCGAGAATTGTGGATGATGGCTGAGGCGGCTGGCGGTTCTCGAGGGCCTGTTGTGAGGGAGTGGCCTTAAGCGGGGCAGCAGACTGAAGAAAGGCGCTAGAAGTACTGCGGTGAATCTACATAACCATCCGGCTGACGGGACTGAGCAGTCTAGTGTTATGCGACCTGCAGAGACGCAGTGACCAAGCTGGGAGGCTGGCTGAGAAGACGGGAGTGGCTGCTCTGGCCTTGCAGCAGCTTTGCTGGTAGCTGATTGCCTTGAGTGAAGCATTTTGGCGGCCTGCACATCAATGAAACCTCTCTTACCGTAAGCGCCCAAACCAATGAGACATGCGGGGACTGGCATGATCAAGGTACAAACACGGTAGAGCTGGGAAGAGAGAACCAGTGGTTGTGGAGGATAAGGCAGCCCAATCACTATGTAGACATTAACTGAGACGTCTATCACTAGATGAGAGCACTCTGTACTGAAGCTATCCATCATCTTGCTGGAGACCCACACTCGCACTATCTGACTCTGCCCTAATTTGAGTTATTTTGATGGCATAGGATAGCAGAGGCTTTATTCACTGTGGAGGGGGTCTGCTGCGCAGTTGAGAACCAGCATTACCGACATCTGCTGCGAGTGTGCCGGCTGTGGTCTCAATAGATGAATGGCTGTAGGCCCTGCGGTGTGAATCGCAAAGTGCATAAGCGTCTTCATCTAGTACAACCTGAGAGATCACTGCCCCTGCAGGCACATACAATACGTTTAGTGAAGCAGACCTATATATGACCACAATGTAATGTCACCCGGCTACAGAGTGTGGCGAGATAACTATAGCTGCGGGCTGACTTCTGAAGTGGTAGTGCTATTGACCGACAAAAACAATGGGGCATCCCACTGGGGCCCAGTCGAGAATTTACAACATAATAGTAGGATGGTGCAGTGGTGCCACCGCGCAGCGACATGGGGAACACATATAGTAACCAAACACCACTGAACTTCGAAACCAGTAGCTCTTCCAAGCCATCCCAGGATGCCCCAAATGATGATGAGCAGGCCTCGAGTTCTCAGAGTGCACCTACGCTGGAGTCTACACTACTAGCGATGCAAACCAACCTTCAGTCTATAGAATGGAAAATCAACACGCTCAATTTCCATATGGATCATATGTCCGCCAAGCTGGATAGGCAGTCCAAGCAAGTCTTTGTGGCAAGCAGAGGATCTTGACAACTGAAGCTGATCTGCAAGCAGTCAGCATGAAATGCCTTAATATGGAAAAGGGTACTAGCAGTGATTTAAGCAAAAATAAAGATCTCAAGGCTCATTCACACCAGAACAACCTGTGAATAATGGGAGTCCCTGATCAGCGCTGTAGTGGGCCTCGGCCAGTGTGGCCCAGTGCAGCGAGAGCCTGGCAGCCGTCTTAGGGGAGGAAGAGGGCATGACAGGAGAGAACCAAGCCCCGATTGGCCCCTGCTGAGGTGTATGCCCTGCAGGACATAAGCTGCCAGTCCTGAGAATTGCGGATGATGGCTGAGGCGGCTGGCGCTTCTCGAGGGCCCGTTGCGAGGGAGTGGCCTAAGGTGGGGCAGCAGACTGAAGAAAGGCACTAGAAGTACTGTGGTGAATCTACATAACCACCCGGCTGATTGCACTGAGCAGTCTAGTGTATAAGGCCTGCAGAGACGCAGTGACCAAGCTGGGAGGCTGGCCAAGAAGACATGAGTGGCTGCGCTGGTGATGGAGCTCAGATTTCACCTATAAAATGTATGCATTATTATATGACAAAAAGCTGCAGACAGCATTTCTAAAATGGCACGCAGATTTTGGTGCATGCAAATGAAAACATGAAAGAGGCCTGCAAATGAAATCATGTAAAACAATGCTCATTTAATTAATCATGGTTGTTATAATGTGTAGTTTAGATTTAACCTCATTATAGAAATATATATTTAATTTAGATTAATTTAGAAAAAGTATCTTGAACTAGCATATTTGTGCTGAATTAACACGCATTTTTGCGATGTAGAAAACCACGTGATTTCAGTTTGCTTTAGTAGACTCAGCTTACTGCAGTTTTTGCCCTTGAAGATTAGAATGGAATGTGCTCCTCTTCCCTACCAACTTTCAATGAAAGGGCTTTGTTAATAAATCACGCCCTCCTGTGTCCGTCTCTTCGACCTTCACTATGTTGCATATTTTTTTGTAGCCTGTTTAAACAGTGGAGTGAAGAGAAAAACTCACAATTAATACTTTTTGTTACAGAAAAATTTAATTGTTTTTAAAATGTAAAAGGATGTGAAGTCATGTAATGAGGAACACACCTGATTAATGACGTATCCAGTCAGCCCATGGGGAGACGATGTGTCTTGGAGTTCAGCTACGAGGACCAAGCACGTGGGCTTTTGCTTGAAATATGGCTTACAAGTGGGAGGGGTGGCTTTTTTTGCTCATTTTTTTCCTGAGGGCCAGGCCCAGCTTCTGTGCTGGACACAGAGACGGGGAGGAGAGAGAAGGAGGGGCTGCGTCTGTGGGGGCTATTTTGCAGCTCCTGAGACAGAGAGACAGACCAGCACAGCGAGGCAGAGAGGGAGAGCTGAGAGGATCAGAACAGGTTTAGATTTTAGGTGCTAAGCTTTAAATTTCATGCTTTGACTAACTGCTTTTGAAAAGATGTATTTGTCCTATGCATTTATTTCTCTTTATGGGAGATTTTTGCCATTATTAATTATTGATTAGCCTTGCAAGACTCACTCTTTTGCTTAGAAACTCTTTAAGAGTCTCTGACTGACAATTTTGCGCCACATTTTCTTCCTACATGGAATGCCTCGTAAGCAGACTGTAATATGTTCTGTATTAATGCTATTTTTCCTATTTTTCCAATTCTGTAACCTGATTGATATTTGACTAATGAATAAAGAGTCAGAAAACCTTAACTTTTGACTAGAAAATAAAACCCTTTAAAATACTCACAACTCTCTTTATTGACTTAAATATTAATTGCATTTTTGATTTTTCATGTTTATTTAAAGTCTCCTGAAGGTAATACATGGTGTCAAGGGCCCAACATCTTTACAGCGGTAACTAGAGGTAAATGAGGTTTTGCATTGAGAAATTACCGTGAAATTACCGCTGCATCACTGGCCTTGCGGCAGATTTGCTGGCAGCTGATTACCTCGAGTGAAGCGTTTTGGCGGCCTGCACATTAATGAAACCTCTCTTACGGTAAGCTCCCAAACCAATGAGACATGCAGGCATTGGCATGATCAAGGTACAGACAGGGTAACGCTGGGAAGAGAGAACCAGTGGTTGTGGAGGATAAGGCAGCCCAGTCACTATATAATAATAATAATCATAATAATACCGACATTTATAAAGCGCGAACAGCTACCTCAAACAGAGGTGTCCCGGCGCTCTAGCAATAGGCGGCAGGCAAAGAAGGCCCGAGCATAGAAAGCCCTTGGCACACTAACCTAAGCTAAAGAGCCACGTTTTCACCGCTTTCCTAAATAGTGGCTCTGAATCAATATGCCGGATATTATTTGGCAAGGAGTTCCAAAGCTGTAGGCCTTGACCGTAAGAGATCTGCCACCTAGCCGGGCTCTCCTAAACCGTGGAGTGCAAAGCAGATTTTGCGCGTTAGATCTCAGAAAACGATTCTGCTTATAGCTACATAGCCGTTGTTTCAGGTAGCTGGGACAATTACCATGGATTGACCGGAATGCTAGTATCAAAGCCTTAAACTCGATTCTTCTTGCCACTAGCAACCAGTGGAGCTCTTTGATGTGCGGAAAGATATGATGACGGAATGGTACACGTCTAATCAGTCTCGCAGCCGCATTCTGAACCATCTGCAGTCTTCTGACTAAGTACACCGGCAGGCCCACGTAGAGGCCGTTAGCATAGTCCAGCCTAGATGTCACAGTCACATGGACTATGACTCGGCGGCAGTCCTCCGGCAGCAGATGGAGGAACTTCCGCAGGTTTCTCAGTTTGCTAAAACAGGACGCTGTCACTTGCCGAATTTGGGAAGAAAAAGAAAGGTCAACCTCCCACTTAACTCCCAGATTTTTTGCCATGACTGCAGGGGTGGGAGGGGATCCCATTTCCACCGGCCACCACAAGTCCGCTGCTGGCGGCGGGTTTTTGCCAAAGAACAACACTTACGTTTTCTCGGCATTGAGTTTAAGCTTATTGTTGTTCATCCATAGGGAAATGTCTTTCAAACAGCCCTTAAAACTCTTGAAGGAGTCCTCCGACTGCTCGTTAAAAGAGAACACCAGCTGGGTATCGTCGGCGTACGATATCGCCTTCACGCCCCAGTTGGCAATAAGTGAGAACAACGGGGCCAGATATATATTGAAAAGAAGCGGGCTTAATGCCGACCCCTGAGGAACTCCACACCTTAGATGTTTGGGTTTCGACCTATGGGGTTTCAGGACGACCTGCTGAGTACGATTGTTAAGAAATGATTTCAGCCAAGCCAGTACCGCCCCCCCAATGCCGATGTCCTGAAGTCTCTGAACCAACCTTAAATGGTCTACTGTGTCGAACGCCGCAGATAAATCCAGGAGCACCAGCATCGCTGATGCCCCTGAATCCACCGACATTCTCACCGATTCTGCCACCTCTAAAAGAGCCATCTCAGTACTGAAACCGGGTCTGAATCCAGATTGAGTATCGTGCAAAATAACATGATTCTCGATGAAATTGGCCAGTTGTCGCTGCACCATTTTTTCCAGCATTTTTGCTGGGGCTGGTAGCAGTGAAATTGGACGGAAATTGCTCAAATCCCCTGGATCTCCATTGGGTTTTTTCCTGAGGGGAAGGAGAGTGGCATGTTTCCACATGTCAGGGAAGATACCAGAAGTAAGAGATGTATTCCAAATGTGGGTCAACACCTGGATAACTGAGTGAGCCAACTCTTTCCACAATTTAGGGGGGCAAGGGTCCTCCGGTGAGCCTGACTTACAACTCTGGATCTGTGCCAATGCTTCCTGCTGAGTGATCGGGAGGAATTCCGTACAGGAGAACTCTGGCTTACTACTCCCCTTGACATCAGTTTTATCAGTCTCAACTATTGCTGTAAACGAATTATGAATTTTCCGAATTTTGTTATCAAAAAAGTCAGAGATACTTTCACACAGCAAATGGGAAGGTTGCACTTCAATCTCTAATTCTCTCGGTTTGAGAAAGGAGTTAACGACCTTAAATATTTCTTTACTTGAGTTATCTGCCTCATTAATGCTCCTCGCCACATAGTCTCTCCTGGCCGCTCTCATCAATTTATGGAGCTCTTTCAATGCTTTCCTATATGCCACTTTAGCTGTAGCACAGTAGTCCACCCTCCACTGACGTTCCAGGCGTTTGCACCTACATTTATTTATACTGAAAGTCTCTGAAAACCAAGGGGCCGAGGGAGATTGCCTCAATGTTTTAGTGACTCTGGCCGGGGCAGTGGCTTCCACAGCGGCGGAAATCCATTTATGTAAAGCAAATGTGTCCGCATTTGGGTCTTTCGATAATGATGGTTGACTATCCTGCAAAACTGGCCCTAAGGGCTCAGCGGTCAGCTTCTTCCAATTTCTTTTTAAGAAATAGTGGATACCCCCTTGCTGACTAGACTTTTACAAACTAAATGAAAATGGAATCAAGCAATGGTCAGTCCAAACCAATTGACTAGGGGACTCAGTTATCAGGGACGGAATATTAGAAAACACCAGGTCTAGGGCATGCCCTGCCTTATGGGTGGGGAGTTGCACATGCTGAATCAGATGAGCACCGGAAAGAGCAGAGGCAAACTGCGCCACCTGAACACAGCTAGGATCGTTCACATGTAGGTTAAAATCCCCTAGCGCCGTGAAATTCGGATACAATAGAGATTTCTGGGCAATGTAGTTACAAACTACAAATATAGACATTAACTGAGAGGTCTATCACTAGATGAGAACACTGTGTACTGAAGCTATCCGTCGTCTTGCAGGAAGCCCACACTCGCACTATCTGACTCTGCCCTAACTAGAGGTATTTTGTTGGCATATGATACCAGAGGCTTTATTCACTGTGAAGGGGGTCTGCTGCGCAGTTGAGAACCAGCACTACCGACATCTGCTGCAAGTAGGATGCACAATAGTAGGATGGTGCGGTGGCGCCACTGCGCAGTGACATGGGGAAGACATAATGGGGCATATATATGAAGCCTTTTTCCCGTTTGCAAATGGGCGGATTCTCAGAATCGGCCCGTTTGCGAACGGGAGAAAGCCTTTTGGGATGTATCATCCCAAAAGGCCCTCGCACAATAGGGAATCGCAAATTTTGCGATTCCCTATTCTGCAAATGCATATAAGGAATCGCAAATTGCGATTCCTTAAATGCAATTCTGGAAGCACCCAAGTTGTGCAATTTTGCCTTTAGAAATCACAAATTACCACCAACTTCATTTGCGATTTCTTTGAAAAATTCACTTTTTTGCGTTTCTCAAAGTGCCATGTGGTGCACATACATGCCCTTAGGGCATGTATGTACGCCACATGTGCACACATGCTTATTTCAGGGGTGCAACAGGGTGTCCTTTTGACACCCTTGCACCCTTGAAATTGCATTCGCAATTTGCGAGTACCTAGTGGGTACTCGCAAATTGCGAATGTCTTCCCATTCATTCCTATGGGCCTCTAGGCTCATAGGAATGAATGGAAAGGTATTCCTTAATTGCAAATCGCAATTTGTGATTCGCAATTAAGGAATACGTAGAAATCGCAATTAATATTGCGAATCCTACATACATTGCCTTTTGCGAGTCCGTAATAGAGAGTCGCTACAATTCGCTATTAAGGACTCGCAAAACGCTTTCTTGATACATATGCCCCATAGGAACCAAACTCGACTGAACTTCAAAACCAGTAGCTCTTCCACGTCGTCCCAGGATGCCCCAAATAATCATGAGCAGGCGTCGAGTTCTCAGAGTGCACCTACGCTGGAGTCTACACTACTAGTGATGCAAACCAACCTTCAGTCTATAGAATGGAAAATCAACACCCTCAATTTCCATATGGATCATATGTCCGCCAAGTTGGATAGGCAGTCCAAGCAAGTCTATGTGGCAAAGCAGAGGATCTTGACAACTGAAGCTGATCTGCAAGCAGTCAGCATGAAATGCCTTAATATGGAAAAAGGTACTAGCAGTGATTCAAGCAAAAATAAAGATCTCAAGGCTCATTCACGCCAGAACAACCTGTAAATAACGGGAGTGCCTGATCGGCGCTGTGGTGAGCCGTGGCCTGAGTCAATCAATACAGAAAAGATGGAAGAATACGTGGAGACGATGCTGACTATAGTATTTAGCAAAGGAAATTTGTCTCATCTCCTTGTTGTGGAGAGAGCACATCGATCACTCATGACGGGGCCTCTCCCTGGCATGCTGCCACGACTGATTATAGCTAAATTATTGGGACAGAGACATGGTATTCAAACTGGGCCGCAAGAAACAAGATATCAACTACCAAGGGAACCCGATTGCATTCTATCCGGATGTATCGGCGGCGGTCCAGGCGGCCTGTCGAGAATTTCTACCTGTGAAAAAGCAACTGCAGAAAGCTGAGATCAGATACGCCATGCTGTGCCCAGTGCGTCTCCACGTCGAGTACAAGGGAAAGCAGAGCATTTTCACCACTCCAAAAGCTGCCCAGGAGTTACTCAAAACTCTTTCTTCACGCAGGCAGGACCGACCAATGGATGTAGCTGATGACGAAGAGGAGCTGTAGGCTGATCATGGGAAGTATGCCTCACTAACTAGACTGCTAAGGACTGTGTGCTTATCCCTGTGGTGTTGGTGAGGGCATGGACTCTTGGAGGACATTGACAGCCTTCCTCCACCATGTGACTGAGTGGCAGCAATGGTATGAAATTGCTTTTCTCGGCCACCTCCAGATATCTAGATGGACTGGGAGCCTGTCAGCCCCCCAAGAGGGAGCACCCCAAACGGTTCTGATAAGCAGAATTGTGTTTGTCATGGATGTATCATATGTAATGTTATGTCACCTGTTTTATGTTATCATTGGGAATGTCTGTAGCATAGTTGAAATACTGAAGTGGAAGGGAGGGGTCTCGATTTGGATTGTTTGTACATCACCTGATTGTCACCTTCACTGCATATAATCATATGCACCATATGGTACCTTGGGTAACATCCACTACACGACCTGCATGCAAGTTTCCGAGATGGCAAGACCGGGGGTAAGGTAAATTTCCTATCCATGAACATTTGTGGGCTCAACAATCCCCTTACAGCCTGTTTTGACCCTTAACTACTTAGATAGGATAACATACACATTGCATTCCTGCAGGAGTCCCACTTAACACCTCAAACTGACAAAACGGTTGGCACTCGCAGGGCAGTATATCGCTTGTCGTCATCTTACACATCATATGCTCATTGTGTACTGATCCTGGTTAAGCGTGGGGTGCCGCACACAAACGCACAATAGTAGACGAATAGGGCCAATTGGCAATTGTACAGGACTGTCTATGTGGCACTCTACTTTACATTGGTCAACACTTATGCCCCCAATATAGATGACCCTGAATTTTTCATATTGTTGTAGCAGCTCCTCCACACTCTGATATCGACCAACATACTGTGGGGAGGGAACTTGAACACATACATGGATCCTATGATGGATAGATCTTTGCTCACTGACTGGTATGGCAAACAGTCGGCAAGTGTCATTCGGGAGGGACTGGAAGAATATTACCTGGTGGATGCTTGGTGCTTAAGACACACGCTCCTAAAAGGGGGAACATTTGTATCCTTGGTGCACGGGTCGTGGTCCAGATTGGACTATTGGTTGATATCCAGAGAGATCTGTCCGTGGGTGGAAGAGGTTAAATATATCCCTAAAACATTATCAGATCACTTCGCTGTGCTGCTGCATTTAGCATTGCCTGGCGTTGCCCCTGCCCCATTCACGTGGCAATTACGTTCAACGGCACTCCTGGATGCTGTGTTCAGGGGGAAAATACGGTTTGCAATTGTTGAATATTTTGCCACAAATGAGGGGGTGGTGACAGGCAGGGATACCTTGTGGGAGGCCTTCAAAGCCACTGTCAGGGGGGTTCTGAGTGAGCGCTCAAGCCGTTATTTTGAAAGCTATATGCACTCAACTACAAAAAACAGAAACCAAGCTGCATTCCCTAGAATGCGATTACGAACATCGGCAGAATCAGGCTACTTTAGCAGAGATCTGAGAGCGGCTACCAAATTTCACGATCTGGTGGCGCAGGAATCACGGTTCCTCTGCAAACAGCATATGGTGCGTGCATATAGTGAGGAAGGGCAGGCCTGAACACAACCTGGCTGAAAAGTTGAGAGCACCACAGGGGGCTGGACATATAGCTAAAATAGTGAGTTTGGACGCACATGAACATTATGATATGCCCTCTATCCTCACGGTCCTTATGAATTTTTATGCTAACCTGTACAGCACTTACGTCACTGCCACACTGGCTGATAACTCTTGCTACCTTGATGATGTTGCATTGCCATGGCTGTCATAGGGACAACAACAATATCTTATGCAGCCTATCACAGTGGAGGACATTAAGGAGGTGTTGGCAAAGCCCCTGGGCTTGATGGCCTGACGGGAGAATTATATAAGGAATTTTTAAGATCCTTGCATCGCACCTGCACGCCATGTCTGATGAGGCATATCAAAAAAACAGATACTGACCCCCTCTCTTCATGAGCCATTGATAGTGACAATGTTGAAACTAGATAAACCATCTGACACTTGCAAGTCCTACAGACAGCTATAGTTAATAAACATAGATACAAAAATACTAGCTAAACTACTGGTGATGCAACTGCAGCCCCCTGATCCCCTCGTTGGTTTTACTGGACCAATCAGTTTTCAACAGTCCCACGCCACCGGGCATAATCTACTAACAATTTTCACCTTATTACATCAGTTGGAGCCTTCCCTGCGGATGGTGACGGTGCTGCTAGATGCCTCCAAGGCCTTGATCCTATTACATGGGAATACATATTTGCTATCCTGGCCCGTATGGGCATGCCAGAGGTGTTCCTTCGCTGGATAAGCCTCCTGTATACGGACCCAGTGGCCTGAGCTCAGATAAATGGACCAGGGGCGTAGCTTGGTCAGTATGATTGGGGGTGTGTGAGCTTCAGATTTCACTGTGGCATATAATGTTAAAATATATTATATGCCAAGCAGGGTAAATGAGAGGGGTGTAAGAGGCAGCGGAATGGGAGAGGACTGCTGACTAGTATAAATACTAGTGAAAGAAACATACCGTTTTGCAAAGTAATTAACATTTTTTAGGATTTTCAAAACAGAGATGAGATAGAGTGTGTGTGCTTTTGTAAGTGTGTGCATGCAAAAATCCCACATGAAATACGATAGACACTTCACCATACCCGACTGAAAACACCTGCACCCAACTATTCATCAGAAAATACATTAATTAGGGGGTGAAACTACGCCCCTGAAATGGACAGATGTCTAAAGGATTCACCATAGTCAGAGGAACGTGACAGGGATGCCCCTTGTCGCCATTATTGCTTGCCATTACTCTGGAGCCATTGGCATGTGTCATCCAACAGAGACGTGTCGGCAGCCCTGTGGTTTTGACTGCAACCCTTAGGCAATTTCAACTATACACAGACGATATGGCATTATACATCTGGGACCCCTCGGTGCACTTATACCCAGTAAGCTGTGAATACATTAAGTTCGAACACTATTCTGGGCTGTGCATTGATAATTGGTCAAAGTTCGTCATAGTCCCACTCACACCTGACACCCAACAGAGCCCACTTGTATTTCCACTGGTGTGGGACACTGACTCAGTTAAGTATTTAGGTATGTGGATACACAGAGAGCCTGAACTGGTGCTCGGATACAATGCTGGTAAGGCTATATCGAAGTTGGAAGATCAGGTGACTCGTTGGTTCAAATTTCCACTCTCTCTAGCGGAAAAAATAGCAGTATTAAAAATTGTGATATTGCCTAAATTTCTCTATCTATTCGTGAACATCCCAAATGTATTGCCCATGCACTTTTTTCTGAGACTTCAATCACTACTGCTTACGTTAGTGTGGGCAGGAAAGCAGTCCAGAATTAGTTGGGATATACTTACCTTACCATATGAGAGAGGGGGTTCAATGCATCGCATTTATATCTGTATTATGTGTGCACGCAAGCACATTTTGCCTATTACTGGTGCACAACAGATGAGAATATACCACATGTAGCGGTGGAACATGATGACTCTCATCCTATTCCGCTTCCAGCTCTTCTGCCACCTAAATGGGAGGATATTCCACATATGGAAACCAACACAATACAGTCCTCAACACATGCCTGTCGGTCAATGGGAGAAGGTCAGGGAAGCTCCCCTTATATGCTTTGGTGCTGCCATTGCGGTGTCATCCTGCAATCTCTTTTACACGGGAGGACACTGCGCTCAAGTTACACAGGTGGGCCTAAAGACCATGGGGGACGTTTAACCGACCTGCTCCTTTGTGGCTTTCGGCGACCTTACCAGTACTCATGAGCATACACCCCCTTCACGATTGTCTACTATAGGCTTTGAGCTGCTATACGCCACTTATACCCTCAGTTCCCCGTGGCTCATCCCACTCTACTGCCCTGCAGATCCTGCTTACTAGCCCCACATGTAGAAACGTAATCACTGTTATACACTGCAAAACAGGGGTATAGGTCGCAGAACACTGACAGGGTAATGGAGGATCGAAGTTCTATGCTGGGGGTCACATAGAAGAATCAGATTGGCACTTCTGTTGTGCACAATTACACACACTTACCTCTAACTGCAAGTTGTGTATAATACACTGTACATTTTTGCACCAAATGTATTATACCCCTGTTAAACTTCAAAATTTGGACTGCGGGCAGATGCTAATTGTATACGATGTGGGACAGTAGACGCAGACTTCTTGCACCTGGCCTGGCAGTGCACAACCATAATGGACCATTGGACTCAAGTTACCAATATTCTTTCTGATAAGGTACTAGAACAAATAGTATGTGACCCTGTCATATGCTTACTAGGATTGGTTAAAGGCCTACAACCCGCTATGCTGAAGTTTGTGTCTGTGGCCCTGCTCCTGGCAAAACGAAGGGTGTCCCTCCACTGGGGCAGCAGAGTTAAACCCACCAAGAAGAACTGGTTAACAAATATGACTTACTGTAGCTCCCAGCTGGAACTGTATGCAGAAGAGCCACCTAGAGCGTCGAGACCCAAAGATATTTGGGGACCCCAAACAGCATACTTACTGGCCCACCCGAACAATGATTAGTGTATGACGGGGGTGAGGGGTGCCCATGGTTACGAAATCATTGAATGCAAAGTAACAACTGGATGTGCACAGATAAAATGCTATGATTTTTCTAACATATTTCTGAATATGACAAGTGAGGGGGACGAGGGTGAATGTATGTTGCTGTTGGATTCATATGTTGATACATGTATTGCCTTTTCCCCAAAAAAAAAAAAAAGAAAATGAACTGCAGCAACAAGAAACTTAGGTCTGATTTACAGTTTTGCAGACGATTTACTCTGCCACAAACATGAGGGATATCCCGTCCGTCATGGGATATAATGCATTTGTAATACGGCAGACAGAATATCTGTCACGTTCGTGGCGGAGTAACCCGTCTGGCGAACACTAGATCAGGCCCTTACCCCTTAAGCAGACTCCCTTTTTCTCTTAATTGGTAAGAAAGAAATTTTCTTCCGAATTGTTGTCCCTTTCTCTATCACTGCTTGCACCTCACAAAGCAGATGCAAAGTATAGCAACAAACACCATTACCCATAATGCCTCATGCCTCACACATCAAATGGTTGTCCGGTGTGCTGATCCAAAATATCAGAGTGGAACAAAGCCAGTGGTTTTATTTAAAAAGGTCTGGTGACTATGGGGGCGTGGCTTGCACGCAGCCGAGATGGCCGCATCTCTGTGAGCTCCGGCGCGTCTCTGTGAGGCCGGTCGGATTTCCTGCGTTGGAGACCTCATATGCCGGTTCCTTTTCTGGAAATCGGCGGCGGAATGTGCTAAGGAGGCGGAGGAGGAGTTGTGACGCATTTTGAGCATTTCAGGCAAACCTTTTCTCGTGTTGGTGATTCCCTCAGACGCGGCTCCTAAGATGGCGGCGGCGCGAGGAACACAGACGGAATAACACCAGAGGCTTTCCTGTCTTTGAAGTATGACGGTGAGAGCGGTGAAGGCTTCTCGCTTAACAATTTTTGGGAACGTTGCTGTCTCTCAGGTATGGCACTTTTCCTGAGGTGGTTTCCATCAAGGATGAAGGCAATTTGAGTGGGCTACTACGTTGGCTAGTCTCACCCTCAATCTCCTGAATGTGTGACACAATATATAGATGAGGAGGTTTTCAAGGTCCACATGGTTCCAGGTCCATGTAGAGATAAATGCATTTCTATGGTGACGGCCATTCTTACAACAGTCTCTGCAGTATACCATCTCTGCGCAGGCTTTTTATTTGGCAGTTTCGGATTGTTGCTGGCAATCTAACAGATTAAGGCTATTTGAAGCTGCTCCATACCAATGCCATTTGTTGGATGCCAGCATTCCTGTGTGGTGACCTCATATGTGCACCGGTCAGCAAATTTTGTGGTGATTGCTACATAGTCTGATGTTGTTATTCGCTAATGGTCGTCTAGGTGCCTGATCATCGCTGCTTGTCCTTTGTTGGGCTGGTTCTGAGCTCTTTCCGAGGTGTGCACTGGAAGTATAGTGAAGTGCTTATACGGTGCTGGTGTCTCTCTGTCACTTAATTTGCTTTTTTCCAATGGCAGACAAAATGGGTCTCCCTTCGAAGGACAAAGATACAAAGGGTAATCTTAAGAGACCCAAGCAAACGTCACCCATGCCGGATTCAACACCTGTGGAGTCTGCTACTACTCTTGACACAATTCTCTTACGTCTAAATGCTGTCCATGATATTGCGCAGAGCACTAAAACAAACACGGATTTACTGCAGGTTGAAGTTGCAGCAATCAGAAATGATTTTAAAAGCTTGTCACTGCGTGTTGCAAATGCAGAATCTCGTATAAGTACGGTTGAGGATACCACACATCAACAAGTCAAACATGTGCAGAGCTTGGAGCGCTCTATGGCTTCTTTGAGGAGGGATCTTACGGAGCAGGAAGATAGGAACCGTAGAAGTAATCTACGTATTTTTGGTTTACCAGAGAACTCGGAGAAGGCCGCCCCTTCAATGCTTGATTTTCTATTAGAATGGATTCCTGCAGTTCTGAACATTTCATTTCAGAAAGACTTTGAGATAGAACGTGCTCATAGGGTTCCCTCATTTCGACCTAAATCGTCGTCACATCCCAGACCTGTGGTTTTCAAACCTTTACGACATCAGCATTCGGAGCTGATTCTGGCTCAGATTAGGAAAATCAGAGCAATTACATGGGAGGGTCACAGGATTGCTATATCGCAGGATTTTGCTAGAGATACTGTCATCAGGCGGACGGGTTTCTTGAATCTTCGACGGCGACTTCAGGAAATGAACATTCCATTTTCCTTTGCTGGACCCTCACGGTTCAGAATATCTTTCAAGGGTCGCTCTCAGATTTTTTATGAACCCTCTGATTTGACCACTTTTTTAGACAATCAATCTGAGTCAAGAATGGATTCGGACTCTCCTTCAGGCTCTTCTGGTTCTTGAGTGTGATATCTTGTTCCTCCCCTGAGAGATTAGGATCATTTGTATCTATCTTTTTCCTCACAGGTTTTTTAGGTGTGTTCCCTGGGCAAAGTTGGTGGTCCTCTTCTTTTACCTATGTGTATGAATCTTTAATGCTATTATCATATCTCTCTTCGCACTAACTTTTCCTTTGCAGGTTTATTTCTTGACCTACGACTTATGGTGACCGCTTTCTTTAGGGGTCTGGATCAGAGGTATTAGATAAGGTGTTTATATAAAGTGCGTTTTAAAATAATGTTATGCATTCAGTTTCTCTACTCAATGGTAATTCTAGTATATGTGTTTATGCACTTCTCTAGTTGCCTTCTAGTTGTTATCTGTAATATTTGCTCATTTTTTCTTTCGTATGTACCATGAATTTCTTGTTGTATGAATGATATTTTACATTATAGGTGAGTTTGCTGTTTTTCTTAATGGATTATCTAATCTTGCACAATATTGTTGAAGCTTTTAATTATCTGATTCCTTCAGGTACTTTTATTTTATGTTATTGTCGCATTAGTTTCATGATCTCCCTTTTTTTTTAGAATATTTTTAAGTCTTTAGATTCTTTACTCCATAGTAACTTTCTATAGGTATTGATGAATTTTTTCTAGATGTCCACAATTTGATCTTTATATGCAATTGTTCATTCCTTTTACCGCATATCCCATGACTTTGCTGATCTACGGATAAGATGTTGTTTTTGTCTCTGAGTGGTGTCGTGTAGATTAGATAATTGCTCTTTATGCGGTTTGGTTATTTATTGCTGTTGGGGGTTCCTCAATAAATTTTTTCTCCACAGGTATTAGACAATGTGCTTATATACATTACTTTTTTATTATCTTTCTTGTTTTGTGATATCGCTTTTTGGGAAATGTTGTTATGTATTCAGACTATCTACTCAATGGTATGCTAATATCTGAACTTATGAACTTATTGCTCAGTTTTTATTTTGCATATTCCATGAATTTGTTGTTTTATTGATGTTCTTTTACATGCATGATAATTTTAGTGTTCTTCTAAATGGATTATCTGTATTCACACAAATTCTGTTGGAACTTTTAATTATCTGATTTATTAATGCAATGTTATGTATATGTAAATGTTGTTTTTCTTCTCTCCGGTACCTTCCTTTTATCTTATCCTATTAATGGCTAGTGGTAAATAATGGCCTCTTTGGTTGCTCTTTCATGTTTTTCCCTCACATGTTTTTGGTCTTTTATGGACTTCCCCGGGTGGGGCTTCTCTTCTCGTTGGTTCAGTTTTTGGTTCTTTCCTCTTTTCTTGTTTCTCTCTTCTTTCCACTCTTGTCTTATTTTTTCTCGATTCCTCTCTTTCTAGTAATTCCAGCCTTAATTTCTTACATCTATTTGTTTGGGTTTCCTCCTTCATTTGATCCTCTCCAACAACGTATACACTCTATTCTCTCTCATTCACTGAATACTCTTCTTTCTGTTAATTTTTCGTGTTTATGGCTGGTCTAAATGTTCTTTCACTTAATGTACGTGGTTTAAATCACCCAGTGAAGAGGTCAAAAATATTGGATTATTGTAAAAGTCTTGCTACTGATATTCACACTTTTTTTCGAGAAAATGTGGCCTCTGTGACATCCCCGGTAGTTTTATGGGACGCTTTCAAATGTACTCTTAGAGGTAACATTATTCAAATAATGGCAAGACGGAATGCGGCTATTAAGAAGGAGCTCTTTTCTTTAGCAGACAGTATTAAGCATAAGGAGTCCTTATACAGAAGCTGCAAGGAGAAAATATTACTACAAGATATTAAAAATCTTAAATATTCTTATAACTCTATTTTAACTAAGAGGGCACACATTGGTGTACAAGTACAAAAATCTAAACGTCTCTTATTAAAGAATCGAGCAGGTAAAGTTCTGGCGGCAACTTTAAAGTATCAGGAGATCAACATTAAATCCGCTCAGATTTCTTGTATTAAGGACAGTGCGGGTGCTAGGAAACTTCAGACTAAAGATATTCTGGAAGTATTCCGTGATTTTTACTGTAAGCTTTATTCTCCTCCGCACCAATCTTCTCTGGTCCAGTGCCAGCAATTCCTGACCTCTATTCCTACTCACAGGATTTCTGACGCTGATATAGAGTCTCTGAGTAAACCTATTGACTCCGAAGAAATTATTCAAGCCATTAAGGCTACTAGGTCGGGGAAGGCTCCAGGACCTGATGGGTTTTCTATTGATTTTTATAAGCAATTTCTATCGTCTTTAACCCCACATCTCAAAGATGTTTTTGATCACTTTGTTTCCTCAGGGAAGGTGTCGGGGTCGGCTACTGAGGTGACTATAGTGGTTATCCCCAAAGAGGGTAAGGACCATTTAGATCCTAAGAACTTCCGTCCAATTTCTCTATTAAATATGGAAGCAAAAATGTTCGCAAAATTTTAGCCAAACGGTTGGAGCGCCATATTCCGTCACTTATTCATCCCTCTCAGACGGGTTTTGTTAAGGGGCGGTTGGCTAGGGATAATATCCGGACTTTCTGTCATATTCTAGAGAAAGCAAAGTTGGCTAACTCTCCGTCGGCAGCCATTGCCCTTGATGCTGAGAAGGCTTTTGACAAGGTCTCCTGGCCTTTCCTCCAAGCAGTACTTCAATCTCATAACTTAGGAGATGTATTTATTGGTATGGTTATGTCACTTTATGCACAACCTAAAGCTAATATTAGAATTAATGGAGCTACTTCAGCCTTTTTTGATCTTGGCCAGGGCACCCGGCAGGGTTGCCCATTATCACCGCTTCTGTTCTTGCTCTCTATTGATCCGCTTCTTCGTTTACTTAATCTAAATCAAGACATTCGGGGCTTTCAATTTGGTACACAGAACATTAAAACGGCCACGTATGCGGATGATGTGCTTATCTTCTCGGAGGATATAGAAAATGCAATACCTGCTATTTCTCATATTATTAAAGAATTTTCTCTTGTTTCAGGATATACTCTGAATAAAGATAAAACCGAAATGTTCCCTCTTAATCGGTTATGTTTTTCTTCTCATATGGGAGAGGCTGGTTTTAAGTGGCAAGCTGATCGGATTAAATACTTAGGAATTTGGTTCTGTACTAATTTGGTAGACACTGTTGCATATAATGAGGCCCAGGTGATTGCTAAAGTTAAGCAATTGTTGGAGGCCTGGTCGCCTAAATTCATCTCCTGGTGGGGACGTCTTCAAACATTGAAAATGATGATAACTCCTATTGTCAATTTTGTGTCTCCTATGCTCCCTATGAAGTTGTCCTCCTCTTTTTTTCATGAACTGGATGTGATCTCCTCAAGAGTTTTATGGAGTAATAAGCGTGCTAGGATTTCGTATAAACAATTACGGAAATCCTATGTTTGGGGTGGGTGTAATCGCCCGGATTGGAGTTTCTATCAATCGGCGTTCTTGGCGTCTCAGGGTGCTTTATGGTTTTCTTCTGAGTCTAGACATATTCCACTGTGGTTGTATATTGAACAACATCTGGCTTCCCCCTTATCTACTTCTGCTATGTTGACTGCATCTACACTACCTTTACCCTTTTCTGGACGTATCATATCCGATACCATTGCTGCATTGAAAGTGATTGATAAGAGGGTTTCCTTGCGTATACATAAATCTAGATGGTCTTCTTTGTGGTTTAACCCCAAAATCAAGATTGAGGTTGACGCAGAGACAAGATCACATTGGGCTAGCAAAGGCATTACATTGGTCAAACATCTTCATGATGATCATCAGTGTCCTTTACCTTTTTCATCATTGGCTACAATGCATAATCTTAGTAATATAGATTTCTATTCATTTCTTAAAATAAAAGTGGCTTTGTCCAAGGGGACTTATCATCCGGATTCACATACTATTTCTCTTCTCCAGTTGTGGCATAAGGCAGGGCATGTTGCCTCTAGGATCTACAATTTTTTGGTAACTACCTCGCCTTCACAATCTACGGTTACGCAGCATAAATGGTTACATCATTTAGATCCTGATATATTCAAGCATATTACACCGGAAACTTGGAAAGTCATTGGGAAATTTTCCCTACGTAATAAAATTGCTCCTTCTCTAATTCAATCTAAGTTTTTTACCATCAACCTTCTCCATTGGACCCCGGCTCGTCTATATTCACTCAATCTCAAAGAGGATGATCTGTGCTGGAGCTGCAAGAGTGCTGCTGGTACATATCAACATATGTTTAGGTCTCGCCTACGCAGCGCGCATGCGCTGCATAGGCAAAAAGACCTTTTGCCATCGATTCGGCTTTTCAGCCTAAAACGTGCACGCGTTCCATTGCCTTCAATGGCAACGCGTGCACGTTGGCTGATTCACTTGCGGGAGCGAGCGGCGCCATATGGTAGCAATTATCGCTCCTGGCGCCGCTCGCTCCCGCAAGTGAATCGTGCAGGCTCCCTCCTCTCCCCCCTCCCCCTGCTGCCGTGCGCGCTTGTTTTTTAATGGTATTTGATGTGCCCCGTTGCTGTTCTCACCCAAAATGTGGTGTTGACATGGTTGCTTTAACTGCATTTTTGCTGCCTTGGCACTTGTGTTATCCATCATGCCACACAGTGATCTTTCAAGCGGTCCCTGCGATTGATGTCCACAAAGGTAAATAATCTTGGCATCTGGTGATGCTGAACCAGTCCCTCTACTTGTGAGTTTCTGCCAATCAGGTTGTGGTACACTGCTGCACAAGCCATGTTTGTTGCATCTGGTGCCAGCAAACCTCTGATGTGCTGCCTGGCAGTAGAAGCCCGGAGGCTCGTCTAGTTTAGGACTTTAACTCAATCTAGTGATGTGCACACCCTTGGTAAGTTGAAAGCTTGTTAACATAAATCGCCAAGAGGACATGTCATTCTATTGAGCTGTAGTGTTGCAGAAGGTGGTTGGCAATTTATTTTTGCCAAATGAACGATTTCCTGTTAAGGGTTCCTAATAAATGTAAACTACGACTTAAAGAGACGAATAACTTACCCACATAAGTGTGTTCTGAGAGTTCAACCCCAAGACTTCTGTCTTCATAAAGCCACAGGTCTTTAATTTTCCACTTTGCACACGCTGTGGTAATCAGTTCGTTGCTCACATTAGTGTTGGGCGCCATGAAAGGAAGGCAGACTGAGTGACGTCGGAAGCGTTGCCCACTTTTTATTTTGTAAATGAAATCTTGTGCTTGTATTTTAAAAAGCGTGGCCAGGCTAGAGCATTTGCTGCCACTCACTCGGGACTCGGCTTGATAAGTCTTCGGCCTTTTCAGGAAGTGAGACTGAACCCACTGGAACAGGTTTATGGCAGAAATTGCTTGTAACTTTGTTAAGAATCAGTTGGTTTATAAATGAACTAGTTTCCGCTTGTTACCTAATTTGTATGGTGATGTGTGACATGCATGTGCTCGGACTGCATCTTGATTGAGAAGCTTGCGGGCAGACCATGCTGTAGAAACAAATACTCCCTTCTCTGCATGCCACAGTCCTCGTACTGTTACTTGCAGCACTGTAGGAAATGTTATGCCGCGGTAGATATGCGTATCTATTACCGTGACCTCACCCCTTGGCCCTACAGCTTAGAACCCCCCACCCCGTAATCCTACATGAGGCCAAAGTGCGTCATTTCCAGTACTGAAGCGATTTTACTGCAACACACTGCCGATTGATGTTTTCCCCTCTTGATTTGCATGTAATATGCTGTTTGAGTCACATTTCTGAGCAGGAATTTTGATTTTGTAATTCTTTCTTGTTTTTTTGCGTCTAGGTTTTGACAGAGTTGTCAAATAGGCCTGGTATCTTACTGTATACATTGGGCTTTGGACCGTCTGCCCCTTTAAACCATTGGCTTTCGTTCAGCCAGCCTCTTTCAGCCATCGGCTTGAGACTTTGTAAATCATGTATTGATTTAGCAGAGTGGAGTATTCAACTCTCACCTAAAGCTATTGGCTGGCTGTGGAGTATCCTACCGCCCGCACTTACTTTAAACTGCATGAGGACGACTTTACAACTTTAGTCCTCTGTCTCCTCATGCTGGCGCGTTGTCATGTCTCACTCTACGGTGCTAACGCTGCATGAGTTAGCGCATTAATCCCAGACGTTTGGGCTGTGCATTGCTTCTTTTGTTAAGACAATTTTTTTACTGCGTGTGATTCATAGTGCTATCACGGCAGGGCCTCTCTATCTATGCCTAGTCTGTTCGAGACCGTAGTATTTTATGTTCGTTAGATAAATTTAGCGACCACGTAGTGTCATCCTGTCCTGTTTCTTCCCCTTAGCAAACATGTTTGAGTGAGTGCAAAGATCTTACTCCCGCTAGATTATACAGTTCAGTAAATATTCTGGGGGTGCAGGGACGTTAGTTTACAGAAATCATGACTATAAAAGTGGCAGAGGCCCACATTATTTAGTTTGCATCCGTTAAATAGCATAGTGCCTGGAAACGAGACCGTATATTGCAGAAGACTTAATCCTCACTTTAATTCTACAGATTTCCTGCCTGCTCACGATTGACTTCCTGTCACTGTGTTAATTGATCCCGTAAAAATGTTGTGCACGTGTCTAATGCTACCAGAACTCAAAGTTTTGCTTGCCTACATTGTGTTTTCCTTAATTGCCTATTTTGCCGTGGTGACAGAACGCACGATGGAGAGAAATGTAACGCACGTCTTGTTGTTTTTGCAGAGCCGAGCTCCAATTTCTGCTAAACTGGTTGCCAACATGCTGTCGTTTGCTGGGGCTGACCACATTATCACCATGGACCTGCATGCTTCCCAGATACAGGTAAGCCTGGCTCCTGCCTGCACTTTGTACCGCGCCTTCTGTTTGCTGGCGTCATTAATGTCTTTTTCGGCCCGCCATTGTCTTCAGCTAATCTGCTGCAGAGATAGAACAGTGTAACTAACCCCCATTGCTGTAGCTCCTTTGTCTCCCCCCCCCCCTCCAATCCTTGACTGCTTTTCTTTTTGTGAATCTTCCCTTGTATTCTCCTTTTTACAGGTAGGTTGCAGGACTCCTTACGTGGTGGTATAGAGCAGATAACTTATACGGCCACCTTTGATAGTTCAGTTGAAAGATTTAGCTTTGTCGAGTGTATATCTACTTTTTAGGGCCATGATGCATAATTCATTGTCATATTTTCCTTCAGTTTTTATCTTTATCATATTCTGTGACGAAATGCCACCATACCAGTTTCTTAAAGTTCAATAGTAACTAACATTTTGCTATAGTAAAATATGCTGTTTTAGAACTCTATTCGACTAAGTGCTAATTGAGCACGTGACCGTTTGCTTGCGTTCTGGAGTTGAAGTACCGTTGTAAGATTCATATAGCGCTTGGTAAAGCTCTTCTAAACAAAAAAAAAAGTAAATTTCAAAGGCAAACGTGAGTGAAAGCAGGCTTGTTAGTATGAATTGTGGTGCAACCTCTAATATTGAGAGTTCACTACATCAATTTAGTACAGTTAAACAGAATGTGCTGCTTGGCTAAACACTTACAAAGTCCCAAAGGCGAGACCTATTGGCTATGCCAATGCTTGTTTTTGAATGCTCCCTTCTCAAATCGTTTTGGGATCTGATCCATAAACATTTATTGTTAATCTTTGATATCCAATTTGAGCTTTCCTTTCAGTTGGTTGTGTTGGGCCCGTGGGCAGCTCCATCTCCACTTCCTCTAGATGAGTTAGATTTACAACTCTTAGATTTGCTGTTATCCATAGCGATTAAGATTATCTTGACGGAATGGAAATCCTTTAACTCTATATCTTATCACACATGAGTGGGCATGGGTATCGTTTCTTCGAGGAGCTCACACATCGGTGGAAGAAAGAAAATATACTCCTTCTATTTCTTCTGGTGTTTGGAGATCACTAGATAAATATATGCAGTTACCTTCTCAAGGCCTGGTGGCTCAATACCCTTTTCAGATCTCTGCTTGATTCTCCTCTTTCATTAAGGTTGGAATCCCTGCTCTCCTTTTCTTTCCTTTTCTCTTATTTATTTTTCTTCTCTTCTTCTTTTCCCTCTTTCTACTTCTTTCTTGCTGGGTTTTTCCGGTTGCTATCTTTGTTTTTCTTTTTTGTGATGATTTATCTTTTCTCCAATGTAATACAAATGAAATATTTGGGTCTCTATGTTTTTTTGTAATGGACTTTATTGATGCATATCCATTATTTATAACATTGCTTCTATGTATTCTTTTTATCAATTAGGGATTATTTATTGTTCAAATCTCTTTTTAAATGTATTGCATATTGTGATATCTTAACTATTTATATTCTCTCTCTTAAATTAATAAAATTTATTGAACAAAAAAAAAGGTCTTGTGACTATTTCCGCATTCTGTGAGTGGTTGAGACGTGAAATTTTATAGGCGGCGTGAAACTTTACAGGCAGAGTGAAACTTTGCAGCAAACCTTTACAGCTGTGAAACTTTACAGGCGGCGTGAAACTTTACAGGCGGCGTGAAACTTTACAGGCGGTCTGAAACTTTACAGGCAGTGTGAAACTTTACAGGCAGTGTGAAACTCTAAAGACGTGACAGCTAATTCTTCGATGAGATTAAGTACTCTATAGAGGCTTTGTATGCCGATGAAGTAAGAAACTTGACTTGTGAGATAGTGCCTGTATATTTGGAGGGCCGTTTTTGGCTGCTGCCACTCGGCTTCGAAATTCGATTTCATCAATAGTTGAACTCTTCCTTTCCATAAACTCTTTAATGTCTTCCTGAACTCAAACTTTTTTCTATCGCTTTTCCTTCTCTGTCTCATTCGCTTGTTATTGTCTGTTCCTAATGCTTTATTCTTTTAAATGATTTGTTTGCATTTGAGTATTGTATTTCTGACCATTGTTGTCTATCACTTTTCTAACTCTTTTGAGGTTGTCTCAAAGACATGTTACCTTATGTGTTTATTGAAATTACTTGTATTTTCTAATTGAAAGCGTTTGTATTGTTTGCATTTGGCAGTGGCTTCCAATTCTAATAATGTGCTTTTCTCTTGAACAGACTGTTGGATATTGCCAAGGCTATCTTTTAGACCTTGTTTTTCTACCTGTGAATGAATCCATATCTATTTCCTGTGACCTCTACTATCCAACGGTATGTAATTTTTATGTTTAGAGTTCTCAAATAGAGATCTCATATCAAAGAATAATTGTACTCGTCGTAAAATGAGTTTATAATGCCCAGCAAACAAATGCAGACCCATGTTACCTGATAAAGAAAGGCTAGAAAAAGACACTAACAAAATCCCTAATCTCAAATCTTTTTTTTATTACTTATTTATTTATTTAATAAATCAGAAGCCAGTGTATGTTACTCAAAACTGGGGGGATTAGGTCACTCTTGGCAGAAATGAGTCGAGCCATGGTGTTGAGAACATTGCGGAAGAGGTCATGAGAATAACAAACATGATAACGGGCCGATTCACAGAACTAATCTGAGATAAGATCCTAAACTTACTACTTTTGGTATTCACAGAAGGCATTTAGTAGTAGTAAAGTTAGGACTCCTAACTTTCACTACTAAACTGAGACAAAATCCTAACTTTACGATTTTCGATATTCACAAAAGGCATTTAGCAGTAGTAAAGTTAGGAGTCCTAACTTTACTACTACTAAATGCCTTCTGTGAATACCAAAAGTAGTACATTTAGGATTTTATCTCAGTTTAGTAGTAGTAAAGTTAGGAGTCCTAACTTTACTTCTACTAAATGCCTTCTGTGAATACCAAAAGTAGTAAGTTTAGAATTTTATCTCAGATTAGTTCTGTGAATCGGCCCCCATGTGACCAAAGTCTATTCGCAGTAAGTGTGTGAGCCACTGTTTTGAGTTCAATCCTGTATATTTGTGGCGTGATTCACAAAGGTAAATTACACTTTTAAGTATCTTACACTTTTGTGTGAGTTTACTACTTTTTGGCTATTCACAAACTACGATTTACAAACTGCACCTTTAAGTAAGTTAAAGTTTATAATTTTTGGTATTCACAAACTGTACTTTTGTAGTAAGATACACTTTTGTAGTAACTTACACCTTTGTAGTAAGTTCTGCACTACACATTGCCATCAACTTACACTGCAACACCTTCCCATGAAAAATAATTGATGTGCAAACTTAAAATAAAACCCCACAGGAAATAATGTTAAATCAAATTAAACTATTTTAAATAGCTAAAAATATAAATAAATTTAAAGTAATATGAAAAACATATAAAAATATTACACATTTGTTATTTTCATGTTGTCAAGAAGCCTAGTACCCCTCCAGCAATGGTGACACTAGTAAGGATCTCTGATATTGGGGTGTAGCAGAGCAAAAATAATATTTGGAAATCAAGTTTTCTTAAGCTTTTCTTGCTTTAGGTGTTTCAGTCCTATTGTTTATACTAGTGTGTCCTTGCATGCTTAGCGACTTTCTATACTTTCACTACAAACCAATACATTTTGGGAAAGAACAGAGGAAGACAAAACAGGGAATCATGAACACACTAAGAACAAATAAATGTGGACAACTGTGAGAAAGTGGTTTATTAGTCGGGGTGGATTGAGGTCCACCACAAGTAATAAAGGCCCTATCTTATTAGGCCCAGCTAAATGTTTCGGTAATTTAAGCCTCAGCTTAACCCCAGGAAGCTATCGCACAGAGCAGACTGGCTTACCTTAGAGAAATGTGCAAAGCATTTAGGAGTACCAAAATAGTTAAAAAGTCAAAATCAAAACACTATAAAAATCCCACTTCAATTTATAAAAATCGAGAACGCCTCAATGAACAAAATGACAAGAAAAGAACAAATATGCAATAGGAGAAACCAGAGATATGAATTTTTACAATTTTAAGTTAAAATAGTGCCAAAAAGCATTAAGAGCCAACTTATGTCCTCTGGTAGAGATATACTAAGACATAGGAGGGATTTCAGGCCAACCACGATGGAGTGTTATTCAGATACACCAACCAGGTTCGACCCACTCTAGCGTTTTACCTTGGGACTTAGGTACTGATTTAGATCTCAGCGGGCGGGTTACTCCGTCACAACGGTGACAGATATCCCATCTGCTGAAATATGAATCGCATTTAATTCTATGGGATTTATATTTTAGCGGACAGGTTATCCATCATTGTTGTGAAGGAGTAACCCGTCCACCGAGATCTAAATCAGGTCTTTAATCTTTAAAATGGAAGTCAACATCTTTCATCATGGCAAGGCAGCAGGCTGTATCCAAGGAAGTCTTCACAAAGTGGTAAAGGCATTGAACGAGGTCCTGGTGCAGCTGTTGGTTTTGGCGGGAAAAGCTCAGAGTGTGAAAATTCTAATTTCATGCCCAGTGATGTCCTTGTGCTCGCCTGATACTTATGTGATTTGCTGAAGAGGAGAGGCTCCGAATGAAGGAAACCTCATTGGACTGTCCCTGTCCTCCACAGGTCTTGGAGCTCAAAAACCTTCTAAGTCTGAGCTTTTCAGAGATGAGAGGAGAAGTCCAGTTAGACACAGCCCACAGTGCCCAGACTTAAGGAATAGCATATGGGTGTCAAGACTCACTCCTGCAGAGGCCACTAGCAGGATCCATGTCAGGTACAGTTGCTACTGGTCAGCTGGTGACAGGAAAAATGCCTTTTGCAGCTTGTTGGTTCCCTGTAGCCACACAGAAAGCCCTTTAGCTGACCCTTGGGAGTTCACTTCGATATCCTGGGTGCAAGTGGGAACAGGTCCAGCCCTTCAGGTCTCCTCACAGGTCTCAAACAGCAGGTGAAGTCCTTCTTCTGTTCTTCTGCAGGTCGAGAGTGTCTGAAAAGGGTGTCTTGGGGTGCCACATTTATGCCTGGCACTAGCTTGGTGGTTGGGTGACTCCTGAAACATCATAAGCAATAGGATTTAAGTTTCCAGGGTAACTCTGCCCACATTTGCAGTGGTTCCTGTGTGTCCTCCTGCAAACAATCCCGCAGTGCCCCTCACTCACTAGATCCAAGATGAGAAACCGTTCTCCTCTTATGCATAGCCTGTGTGCCAACCTAGAGGTATGATCAGGGGAATGGGCAGCTCCTCTTCTGTGGTCAAAACTAACCAGTTCTGAAGGGAGTTCTCCCCCAACTGGGATTGCTGTCTGCCTGACTAGGAAGACAAAAGAAAGAGACTGTACAGGTATCATTTAACATCTGTTTGTGACAGGGGATGGTCCTTTTAAGTAAATTAACTTCCTGGGTACAGTACAACTGGTCTTCCTGCCAGGGGAACAAAAACACTTCCCAACACCTAGGTTGTTGTCTCTGCTCTGAGAGCAGTTTTCACACCTAATCAGAGCTATTCACCAGCTGTCTGACAGTTGGAGGGCTTGTGCAAACTAGACTCCAGGAGCTTCAGGATGGGAAAAGGAAATTTTCCTTAATATGTATAAAAAAAACCACTTCACCATTAAGTTGGGCTTTTAATGAATATCAAAAATAGTCATTTAGGGGCACATTACGATGGCGGGCGGATGCACCACCGCCGTGCTGGCGGATGCAAAAAGCACCAGTTACCGCCGGCATGCAGCAGTCCACACGCCCGTCCAATTACGATGCGAAAAGTAGGCCAAACACCGCCGGCAAGCCAGCAACACCGTCCGCCATCAAAGTACGCCCGTACACGTAGCGGCGCAGCCCAACTGACACACACCGTCCGACGAAACACGTCCCGCCCGGCGCATAAATTACGATGCCGCAAACAAACGGCTCCCATGGCCAAGAGATACCGTACGACAAACCGAAGCGGTAACACGGATGCCGAGCACGGACAACGAAGAAGCGGCTCTCCGAGCATGAATCCAGCACTGCAGGCCCTCCCCATGCTTCTGCTGATGCACCACCAAGGACGCAACGTACCGCGGAGACGCAGGTAGGCACACACACAACAAGTGCACGCAAACAGCGCACACAGTGCAAGGGCGGGAAAAGCGGACAACCCCCCACCAGCGCGTGTACACTACACATCCACCATTGCATCCACATATGACACACAGGCCAAATCGTAACATCGCGGAACACATGTGTACACACCACCTGGGACTAGGAACCAACCACCCCGTCACGGCCCCAAAGCGCCGATGACGCCGCCACACATGCGCACAACGCAGAGGCCAACCGCAGCGCCATGCATGCGTCGCACACAGACACAGGGACACAACCAAGCAGCACACACATCAGCCCCACCCCGAACGCACATGACACGTGACAGGCCTGCCACAGACATGTCCCCAACGCCCACCCACGGACAACACCCAACGCCACACAACCGACGCACACATGTCAGTGAAGACACGCAACAGCAGGACACACCCCAGTGTAACAAACATGGCGTAGCACACAGCGGCGGCAACACCAACTAGGAGAAGCAGGGCTCCTTCGGGAAGAGGAACGCCAGTACCACACAGAAACACCCATACCACCCTGCACATATGAACAAGACATATAAAACGGAACACCAAAGAGCCCGGGACCGACAACAGGTGGCCCAAGAATAACATTCACACACAAGGCCCAACGCAGAGTGGAAAGGCAGCCTGCCGCCCACACAAGGGAGAGCAGACAGCACTGAATGACCTTCCATTCCAACTCCGAAACCACAGCCCTACGACAGAAGCCGGTGAATACAGCCATTGTCCAAGAATAGACCAACACAGGCATGCCGAGGAGACCGACCACAGGGCAGATAGCGCATATCACAGAAGCACACAACGGACGGGGAAGAAAGAAGAAAACACTCCCCCATGTCGGCCACATGCAAGTTAATTGGAAGGAGTCACACATCACTGACCTTGAACTGTCTGAGAAGCATGTGGGAAGAGGGCCCGTGTCCTCCAAACAAGCCAACAGAACACAAGTCCTGTCTCCCTACGACTACACAGAGCTCACAGCAACCTCGGAGCGTGCACATTGCAGACTGCACACACAGCCGGAGCACGCCACCTCAACGAACCGCTGCGAAATGGCAACCGCAACACACCTACCCAACTACGCCGAACAGCTCAAGCTGTACAAAACCAACCTGTTCCATACATTGGGATGCGATCTCCTGTCCCTGCTGAACGTAAGTTACCGACTGACTTACCGCATCACATTGTTCAGCTGCGTCATGCCCGTCTTCTACTGTCGGAGGTGTCTATACCAGCATCCCGTCGAGATATGCCTCTCCAACCCGGCATGTCTGAAGGCGGACCTGCTACCACTACTCCTCCCTCTGGACGCACACGACAGGGCCTGCTCTGCCTATGGGGGCATGGCGTATGTGGCCAACATCGCACCCGCACTGAAATGGGACCACTGTGCCTCCACACGACGGATCATCGAGAACAGCTACATCGAATGTCACCCAGCATGCCCCATCATGGTCCTCCAAGGGACAACTTACGAACAACACCTTGACAGCCACCATCCGCTACATTGGCTGGCAAACATGTACACCACCAATGACATGGAAGCCCTGCTGGACGGCATCGCATACCTGACAACCTGTCAATTCGTCGGACCACAACGCAGGTTCCCCGAGTGACCTATGATGTCCAACCCCACACCCATGCTTAGCTTCCGCACGGACTGGCCAGTCACCACCACAACAGCCATACCAAACGACCGGCAACTGTAACCACACCATCAACGACATCGCCATGACATCGGATATGACCGGGACATGCACACTGTTCCCCATCACATCCAGGAACACCGCATGCATCGTGGGAGGCAGTGGCATGGGCTCTGTGTATCGCACCCACATGGACGGAACTGCACGAACAACCAGGACACGACATGGATCCAGCGCCCATGGACACACACACCGCTCAGTGGACATGAATAGGTCGCCTGGAGTCTGTGGGTGCTGCACCCCTCCCACCCCCGCCCCGGGAATCCCATACCAGGACCTTTGCATGGACGACAAGTGCATACAACAACAACACGACCCCAGTGACTGTGACATGTCCAGTAACCACCACAGTGCAACAACAAGTGGCACGCCGCTGCATGCACGCAAGCACATGCCCTGATGTCATCTCACATGCACGCGTGCATGAGGAACAACCGCAGCAAACCTGTCACATGGAACTGAGATGGACTGTGCCCATGATGCCAAGAGGTCTGGTAGGCTACATGTATACCGTCTGTGTCAAAGTCCGCAGCTCCGCAGCTAGACGTAAATGTACATTAGCACAGCCTTGGCCAAGCAGATGTCACTCTGAAGCCCACATCCCACATGCAACAGCCAATCACATGTAACCCCACACCCTATCCCATTTGCAATCATGCTCAGTATATCCTCAACATGTATTCCGCTGCCAGTAGTGTCCACTATACTGCATCACAGAGGACAGAAGACTCAATATAATGTTTGAAACCAAAACTGTCTCCGCTGACTCATTTCACAAGTACGAATGAGAGAGGATGAGAGTATGTGAAGTACACGGCAGTCGTGACATGACCATGTAGTCCACTGGTATTGGATGTCAACGCAAATGAGTAGCACTACTGTGGAAGACACACATGTGTCGTGTGAAGTCGTATGGACGCAGTGCTCAGGTGGGTGGGTGCGACGGTGCAGATGCGCACATGCCAAGTTGGAGCACGCCGTGTTGGGAGGGGTCATGAACAGTACACCACCGCTTCCCTGGGCATTGTGAGAGGACACCTGTCGGGGGAGTGAACACGTGTGTGCACAGCAGCCGGGCACACGTACAAAGCGGTACCAGGCGCACCTCAGCCCACCCTCTGTGGACAAGCTGGATCCTGTTGTGCGCCCGCCATGCCCCTTGACAAGGCACACACAGCCCCAGTCGACCAGGTGTAACCCCAACATAGTCAATCCGCACAGGCGATACAGGGCACGGGATGGCAGTGGAGCATGGTGTGTGAGAGGTCTCCTCGCGCTCCTCCTGGTCATATCACGCAGGCAATAGAACCTCAACGTCTAGCATGGCACAAGTCAGATGGAAGTGTAGGGGGGACGCACCACAGCACGAGCAGCACTGACGTCACGGGAGGTGGCTCGCACCATCCCATCCATTGCCCATCATACCAACCACGCCACATGCCATTGCGACTAAGTGCAAGCGCGTGCGCCACCACCCCCGAGCCCTCCCCAGAGAGGCCAAAGAGTGAATGTGTGGGCCATCAGCCACAGACGGACGCGGCCTGGCCGCAAGGGCAGCCACAGCCACTGGGTGTCGCAGGTGGCGGATCCGGAAGGCGAAGACTGTGATGCATAGTCCATGCAGGCCGGGTCTCCATTTGGGGCACCACGCAGGTGGACGGCGTCCCGCAACACATCATACCCCTGAGACAGCCCACTCGTGCAACTGGACCCACACATACACTCCTTGCCCTCTCTGAGTGCGAGCTTGGGGCTGCCTGTGCAAGCGCTAGCCTCGCAGGTGAGCATGCATATTGGGGGAGCGAGGGGAGGACATGAGGGCTGGGGCGAAGATGACTGTATCACTGTCAGTTAGTACAAGGGATGACCCAGATGTGGAAAGGAAGAGACGTGTCCCGTGTGTACTGCAACTAGTCGCCAATCCAACTACCCCCATGTCCGGAATGTAAGCCCGCACCTAGGCCCGCCCATCCGCCACATCGAACATACCACCAGCACGACAACCTTCCCATTCGAAACACTGACTGGGGTGGCGACCAGTGTACAATCATGTGTAGCCTACCCACGCGTACATGTGGGCCCTCCATGATCCATGTCACCTGCGGCAAAGTCATGACATGCGCAATGAGGGAAGTGAGGAGAGCTGTCCGCCCCACGCGCAGAAGGTGCATCAGCTCCACAGACCCAGCAGCGAGTCCAGCAGGGGTCACATGTGCAGGGGCAGCTGTGCCTGGTGTGAAGGCACATGCATATAGACAGCACATCGACCAATGTGTAGTCTGCCCACATCTACAGTCCATCATCATGCGGACATAGGAATTGAACACAGGGCAACACATCTTCAGTTGGTGCACCCACCGTGACCAACAATGCGCAATCATCGACGTACCCGCCCTGTGCATGGCCCCCCACCCAACGGAGGCACATCCAGTGCCACCATCCCACACACACAAGCCTTCCACGGAACATGCTGTGTCCAATGGTCAGTACAGAGTCAGCGCCCATCTGGTGGATCCTGAACAGGAGACACATGCACACACATGCCAGCTCCCACTATGTACGTCTGCCACCTGGCACGTGCAATGTAACCTCTCACCTGTGACGTGTGACTGCAAGCACACAGCCGTCTTGGCATGGGGCTGTCAATGTGGACACCTGTCAATGTTTCGGGAGGTGTGATCCGTACAGTGCTGTACATAGGGTGCAGTGCTGACACCTACTACTGTCTCATATCCCCTCGTGCCACAGGTCCCACTTGTTTTGGCCGCTCAGCCTGTGCCCACATCGTCGTCGTCGTGTGCCATACTCATCCAGCCGCGGAAGCAGTTCCATGCTCAGCAGACATTCATGTTGCCGTGGCGTTGCCGCTTGACGGATATGCAGTCAGTCCCCATCAGCACGCCCCGCAAGTCATTGGGGCCTAGATCCCCATGTGCATGCACATGGCAGTGGTTTGTATCACTAGCCATTGCCATTGTTGGGAGACCTGTGTAAGTGTATTGTGGCCGTGCCGTCCCAGCTTGACAGCTGGGCTGTGGCTCATGTGCTTGCTCAGTCATGTCAGTGATGTGTATGCGAAATTGCTATGTGTCGTGTTGCTTTGACATGTGTCCTCTGCCATTGTCCCTAGGCGGAGACCGAACATTGACCGCCCATACCAATTGCTGGCGGACATGGACGATACAGAGGTTATTAGGAAGTTTCGGCTGGACAGGCCAACCCTGCATCGACTGTGTGCCATGTTAGAACCCCATCTCCGTCCCCGCAGGGTGTATCCGACTGCTGTCACCCCCACGGCTAAGGTGATGGCCGCCATGCATTTCTTTGCCACTGGGTCATTCCAGCACACAGTGGGCATTGGAGGAGGGATGTCCCAGCCCATGTTCAGCAAGGTGCTGAGGGATGTACTGGCAGCCATGATGCCGTGCCGAAACAGGTACATCCGCTACCCCAGGGCTCGTGAATTGGCGGCAGTGAAGGGTGCATTCTATGCCCTTGGCAGAATCCCACACGTCGTTGGAGCCATTGACTGCACACATGTCGGCCTTGTTCCACCACAGGCCACTGAGCACCTGTACCGCAACAGGAAGCACACGCACTCCCTGAATGTGCAAGTGGTGTGCCTTGCGGACATGGTGATCACCCACGTGTGTGCAAAGTTCCCAGGCTCGGCCCATGACGCACACATAATGCGCAGCAGCATCTTGCCCCGACTGATGTCCAATATGCAACAGGATCGTGCCTGTATTGTCGGTGAGTATGTGGAGTGGTGTAGCGTGCTGGTTGTGCGATGCTGTCCCCAGTCCAGTTGGAATTGCAACGGTTCTCTGTGTCCCTCACACCCAGGTGACTCTGCGTACCCGAATGGGGCATGGCTGCTCAGTCCATTGAGGAATCCTCACACCCCAGCAGACGATCGCTACAATGAGGCACATGGGAGGACCAGACGTGTGGTCGAGCGTACCTTTGGCCTCCTCAAGTCCAGGTTCAGGTGCCTGGACCGCACCGGGGTGCGCTGGCGTACTCCCCACAGAAGGTGTGCCAGATAGTGGTGGCGTGCTGCATGCTGCACAATCTGGCCATTCGGAAGCAGATCCCCCTCATCGTGAATGACGGAGATCAACCAGGGCCCCAGCCCGCAGACCAGGACAGCTCGAGTGAGGAGGACAGCGGAGAGGAGGAAGCTGGTAATGTGCGGCAGCAGCTCATCGCCCGCTACTTCACTTGACGGTGAGTGTCCATGTACGACGGCTGATGTGGCTGTATCTGTGCAGGTGTGTGTGTGCTGTGTCAGGGTGGCCGTTTGTTCACTGCGTGCTGTGTGTCAACGCTCCATGGCCAGGGTAGTATGCCACTGTTGGTGGCTGTGGCATTGTGCCCTATTGCTCTGTGCGATGTGTGTACATTGCTTGTAGTTGTTGACATGTACTGTGTGATGGGTGTGTGACACACTCATTGAATGTGCTCCTGTTCTGTCTCCCACCCCTAGGTCCCTACAGGCCCTCCGGATTCAATTGCCATGCCACGCATCAGGTGCCTTTCCGCCCAAGGTGGCCGTTGTATTCCGTACAAATAAAACACAGGGCACAAACAGCAGTTAGTGAAAAAGGTGCATTTATTACAAACTGTGACATGTGATTGTGTGTAAGGTGATGACAAAAGTGGTGCGTGCAGTGACAATGAGCTGTCGGTCATGGCTGCGTGATGATCAGGGTGTACCCACTGGTTCTATGTCCATAGTCCAACACACACATGCCATCCAGATGGCTGTGTGGAGTGGGATCGTAGTCCAAGTCAATGCAGTGGCTGGTCAAGGAAGGCTGGCGGAAGGCTGGCTGGCTGCCTCACTTGCGTTTGGAGCGTGCGAAGTCCTCCCGGGAGATCTGTTTCCACTTCGGACGGCCCCTTCCACGTTTGCGAGGGGGGTGCCTGCTTGCGACATGCTGGTGGTTGAGGTGTGCTCACTGGCTGTGGACGCAGGGGAACTGGACACTGCTGCTCCACCCTGCGCCCCGGCAGGTGGTGGCGGAGGGGGAGCTGCTGTCCCTGGCT